>OX411306.1:247098419-247698419 GCA_948150685.1 Rhaphigaster nebulosa | reverse complement strand
CCTGCAATTCCTCGGTGATTTACTTGATAAATGAAAAGTTAAAGGCCTTTATGAAGAATAATTTAGGCAAGTTTAATCAAAATCGTTAGAGCCGTTTTCGAGAAAATTGTAAAAATGTGTAAAATCGATTATATAATAGGTATTTCCGGTTAATCCGATGCATGATTTACCATAAATTGCAGGCTTTTGAAGTTATGCGTAAATAAAATATTCTTTTCATCATAACTTTTTTCCCTGCAATTCCTCGGTGATGTAACATATATATGAAAAGTTAAAGGTCTTTATGAAGAATAATTTAGGCAAGTTTCATCAAAATCGTTAGAGCCGTTTTTGAGAAAATTATAAAAAAGTGTAATATCCCTAATATAATAGCTATTTCCGGTTTGTCCGATGCGCTGTATCTTTGCTATTATTGGTCCGATTTTGATGATTCTTTTATTGTTTTTTAGATACAAGTCTATAGACAATTTACCATAAATTGCACGCTTTTGAAGTTATGCGTAAATAAAATATTCTTTTCATCATAACTTTTTTCCCTGCAATTCCTCGGTGATGTACCATATATATGAAAAGTTAAAGGTCTTTATGAAGAATATATTAGGCAAGTTTCATCAAAATCGTTGGAGCCGTTTTCGAGGAAATTGTAAAAATGTGTAAAAGCGATTATATAAAGTGGCACTTCCGGTTAGTAGATTTTGACGAAAATGTTGCTGTAACATCACATGCATGTACTAACCTTAAATACGTAATTTCAGTATCGTCCAGCTTTCCGTTTTTGAGCTAGACTGATCACATACACACAGACCATTTTGCGAGACTTGGTCATTTGGACTCAGGGGACCTTAAAACATGTATTTCCGTTGAAAACTCGAATTCGAAAATTTTCACGATCGCAATACTTCCCCTTACTATATACTTCGTATATAGGTAAGGGAAAGTAAAAAACAGTGTCATAAAGTATATATAAATTATTTAACTTAGTCACATGTACAAAATGAAATTTTAAAAAAAATGTATTTACGTGTAGGCGAAAAAATAATCAAAGTGTATCTAATCAAAGCTTTATCAAAATTAATGCTGTGGCATAGAAAATGTCATGATCAAATTAATTAAAATTACTCACATAAAAAAACAAAAAAACTTTCTGATAATCGAACGTTCGGATAACTGACGTTCGGATAATCGACGCTCCACTGTGTATATGTATATATATATATATATATATATATATATATATATATATATATATATATCCGAAATGTTTGAATGCTGCCGAAAGAAAGTAATTAATAAATGGAAAATAAAGGAATCCTTTTTCGCTTAATTGAGGGATTTTGTTTCAAATACGGCTCGATCTATATTCAAATTTTTTCTGGATGCATTCCTTTGAGAACTTGTGAAAAATAAACATTTTGAAAAAAATATTATTGAAGGGTTTCAGAACATAACTAATTTATAATACAGCTGAAAATTATCAAAAATGTAGATAAAGTTAGTCATAAGGATTTATTAAAATCTCTACTTAGGTAATAAATAATCTTAGGACATTTTCAAATAATGCCGCCATCAAAATTTTGTATTAATTTAGAATCAATTTTATTAAATTGTTCATCAGGAGTTAGGTAGCAGTTACTGGAGGAAAGTGCGAAAAGGCTAGCACTCAAGCCTTCAATCTGACATACAAAAAAAATCTTTGAAATTAGTTTTTTATTTTTTCATGATATTATTGTTCATGAACTAATGAAGCCAAAAATAAAATTTTCATAACTAAGGCCTCTCTTTCTTAGGATATCCCTCTTCATTGTTGTAGATATTAAGAGTATAATCTAACTACGGCCTCTCTTTCTTAGGATATCCCTCTTCATTGTTGTAGATATTAAGAGTATAATCTAACTACGGCCTCTCTTTCTTAGGATATCCCTCTTCATTGTTGTAGATATTAAGAGTATAATCTAACTACGGCCTCTCTTTCTTAGGATATCCCTCTTCATTGTTGTAGATATTAAGAGTATAATCTAACTACGGCCTCTCTTTCTTAGGATATCCCTCTTCATTGTTGTAGATATTAAGAGTATAATCTAACTACGGCCTCTCTTTCTTAGGATATCCCTCTTCATTGTTGTAGATATTAAGAGTATAATCTAACTACGGCCTCTCTTTCTTAGGATCTCCCTCTTCATTGTTGTAGATACTAAGAGTATAATCTAACTACGGCCTCTCTTTCTTAGGATATCCCTCTTCATTGTTGTAGATATTAAGAGTATCATCTAACTACGGCCTCTCTTTCTTAGGATATCCCTCTTCATTGTTGTAGATATTAAGAGTATAATCTAACTACGGCCTCTCTTTCTTAGGATATCCCTCTTCATTGTTGTAGATATTAAGAGTATAATCTAACTACGGCCTCTCTTTCTTAGGATATCCCTCTTCATTGTTGTAGATATTAAGAGTATAATCTAACTACGGCCTCTCTTTCTTAGGATATCCCTCTTCATTGTTGTAGATATTAAGAGTATAATCTAACTACGGCCTCTCTTTCTTAGGATATCCCTCTTCATTGTTGTAGATATTAAGAGTATAATCTAACTACGGCCTCTCTTTCTTAGGATATCCCTCTTCATTGTTGTAGATATTAAGAGTATAATCTAACTACGGCCTCTCTTTCTTAGGATATCCCTCTTCATTGTTGTAGATATTAAGAGTATAATCTAACTACGGCCTCTCTTTCTTAGGATATCCCTCTTCATTGTTGTAGATATTAAGAGTATAATCTAACTACGGCCTCTCTTTCTTAGGATATCCCTCTTCATTGTTGTAGATATTAAGAGTATAATCTAACTACGGCCTCTCTTTCTTAGGATATCCCTCTTCATTGTTGTAGATATTAAGAGTATAATCTAACTACGGCCTCTCTTTCTTAGGATATCCCTCTTCATTGTTGTAGATATTAAGAGTATAATCTAACTACGGCCTCTCTTTCTTAGGATATCCCTCTTCATTGTTGTAGATATTAAGAGTATAATCTAACTACGGCCTCTCTTTCTTAGGATATCCCTCTTCATTGTTGTAGATATTAAGAGTATAATCTAACTACGGCCTCTCTTTCTTAGGATATCCCTCTTCATTGTTGTAGATATTAAGAGTATAATCTAACTACGGCCTCTCTTTCTTAGGATATCCCTCTTCATTGTTGTAGATATTAAGAGTATAATCTAACTACGGCCTCTCTTTCTTAGGATATCCCTCTTCATTGTTGTAGATATTAAGAGTATAATCTAACTACGGCCTCTCTTTCTTAGGATATCCCTCTTCATTGTTGTAGATATTAAGAGTATAATCTAACTACGGCCTCTCTTTCTTAGGATATCCCTCTTCATTGTTGTAGATATTAAGAGTATAATCTAACTACGGCCTCTCTTTCTTAGGATATCCCTCTTCATTGTTGTAGATATTAAGAGTATAATCTAACTACGGCCTCTCTTTCTTAGGATATCCCTCTTCATTGTTGTAGATATTAAGAGTATAATCTAACTACGGCCTCTCTTTCTTAGGATATCCCTCTTCATTGTTGTAGATATTAAGAGTATAATCTAACTACGGCCTCTCTTTCTTAGGATCTCCCTCTTCATTGTTGTAGATATTAAGAGTATAATCTAACTACGGCCTCTCTTTCTTAGGATATCCCTCTTCATTGTTGTAGATATTAAGAGTATAATCTAACTACGGCCTCTCTTTCTTAGGATATCCCTCTTCATTGTTGTAGATATTAAGAGTATAATCTAACTACGGCCTCTCTTTCTTAGGATCTCCCTCTTCATTGTTGTAGATACTAAGAGTATAATCTAACTACGGCCTCTCTTTCTTAGGATATCCCTCTTCATTGTTGTAGATATTAAGAGTATAATCTAACTACGGCCTCTCTTTCTTAGGATATCCCTCTTCATTGTTGTAGATATTAAGAGTATAATCTAACTACGGCCTCTCTTTCTTAGGATATCCCTCTTCATTGTTGTAGATATTAAGAGTATAATCTAACTACGGCCTCTCTTTCTTAGGATATCCCTCTTCATTGTTGTAGATATTAAGAGTATAATCTAACTACGGCCTCTCTTTCTTAGGATATCCCTCTTCATTGTTGTAGATATTAAGAGTATAATCTAACTACGGCCTCTCTTTCTTAGGATATCCCTCTTCATTGTTGTAGATATTAAGAGTATAATCTAACTACGGCCTCTCTTTCTTAGGATATCCCTCTTCATTGTTGTAGATATTAAGAGTATAATCTAACTACGGCCTCTCTTTCTTAGGATATCCCTCTTCATTGTTGTAGATATTAAGAGTATAATCTAACTACGGCCTCTCTTTCTTAGGATATCCCTCTTCATTGTTGTAGATATTAAGAGTATAATCTAACTACGGCCTCTCTTTCTTAGGATATCCCTCTTCATTGTTGTAGATATTAAGAGTATAATCTAACTACGGCCTCTCTTTCTTAGGATATCCCTCTTCATTGTTGTAGATATTAAGAGTATAATCTAACTACGGCCTCTCTTTCTTAGGATATCCCTCTTCATTGTTGTAGATATTAAGAGTATAATCTAACTACGGCCTCTCTTTCTTAGGATCTCCCTCTTCATTATTGTAGATACTAAGAGTATAATCTAATGTAACTAAGGCCTCTCTTTCTTAGGATCTCCCTCTTCATTGTTGTAGATATTAAGAGTATAATCTAACTACGGCCTCTCTTTCTTAGGATATCCCTCTTCATTGTTGTAGATATTAAGAGTATAATCTAACTACGGCCTCTCTTTCTTAGGATCTCCCTCTTCATTGTTGTAGATACTAAGAGTATAATCTAATGTAACTAAGGCCTCTCTTTCTTAGGATCTCCCTCTTCATTGTTGTAGATACTATGAGTATAATCTAAAGCATTAATCTAAACTCTTAACCTAAGAAAATAGGTCAAGTTCAAGCGGGATAGTTTATTTTTTTAAATAAATTTAAAATAGACTTTCTCAACGTGACAATTAGGAGGAAAATAGTATAAACAAATTGTATATGTTTTAGATATATTCGTTATGTAGCAACCTAGTGGAAAAAAAAAATCATAAACGTGCCGAAAAGGGGGTTTTTCACGTTCACAATGTGAAAAATTTTGATTTAAAAAAAAATGTAGTTTAAAACGTTTAAAAATTGAGTTTCAAACAATTGAAGTCGGAAAACAACTTTTTCGCAACAAAAAAAAAATTAAGAACCGCGAAATATGACCATTTTTTGACATTTTATTACAGGACTTTAATTGTCCACGAGATTTATTTTGGGGCTTAAATTGTGGCTTTTGCAAGTGCCTTTCTACAATAAAAATTTTGTTCATAAAAATTAATAATTTTTTTTCCGAAAATTGAGAAAATGTAAAAACAGTCTTTTTATTCCTTGGACCGCTAATGGCGCAGAGGAAGTGACAAACGGCTCTCTGACGGCTTCTAGAGCCGCAACGAGATCGAAAGAGCCTTTTCCGACCCTTTGTCACTTCTCTGAACCCTCGCCTAGAGTGGCCTAGGCAAGCCTTTTCCGACCCTTTGTCACTTCTCTGAACCCTCGCCTAGAGTGGCCTAGGCAAGCCTTTTCCGACCCTTTGTCACTTCTCTGAACCCTCGCCTAGAGTGGCCTAGGCAAGCCTTTTCCGATCCTTTATCACTTCTCTGAACCCTCGCCTAGAGTGACCTAGGCAAGAAAGAGCCTTTTCCGACCCTTTGTCACTTCTCTGAACCCTCGCCTAGAGTGGCCTAGGCAAGCCTTTTCCGACCCTTTGTCACTTCTCTGAACCCTCGCCTAGAGTGGCCTAGGCAAGCCTTTTCCGATCCTTTGTCACTTCTCTGAACCCTCGCCTAGAGTGACCTAGGCAAGAAAGAGCCTTTTCCGACCCTTTGTCACTTCTCTGAACCCTCGCCTAGAGTGGCCTAGGCAAGCCTTTTCCGACCCTTTGTCACTTCTCTGAACCCTCGCCTAGAGTGGCCTAGGCAAGCCTTTTCCGACCCTTTGTCACTTCTCTGAACCCTCGCCTAGAGTGACCTAGGCAAGAAAGAGCCTTTTCCGACCCTTTGTCACTTCTCTGAACCCTCGCCTAGAGTGGCCTAGGCAAGCCTTTTCCGACCCTTTGTCACTTCTCTGAACCCTCGCCTAGAGTGACCTAGGCAAGAAAGAGCCTTTTCCGACCCTTTGTCACTTCTCTGAACCCTCGCCTAGAGTGGCCTAGGCAAGCCTTTTCCGACCCTTTGTCACTTCTCTGAACCCTCGCCTAGAGTGGCCTAGGCAAGCCTTTTCCGACCCTTTGTCACTTCTCTGAACCCTCGCCTAGAGTGACCTAGGCAAGAAAGAGCCTTTTCCGACCCTTTGTCACTTCTCTGAACCCTCGCCTAGAGTGGCCTAGGCAAGCCTTTTCCGACCCTTTGTCACTTCTCTGAACCCTCGCCTAGAGTGGCCTAGGAAAGCCTTTTCCGACCCTTTGTCACTTCTCTGAACCCTCGCCTAGAGTGGCCTAGGCAAGCCTTTTCCGACCCTTTGTCACTTCTCTGAACCCTCGCCTAGAGTGGCCTAGGCAAGCCTTTTCCGACCCTTTGTCACTTCTCTGAACCCTCGCCTAGAGTGGCCTAGGCAAGAAAGAGCTCGATGTTGAAAAGCTTTTTTCAGGTATTAAATTGATTTCATGAACAAAGGTCTGTACGGAAACAAATAATGAAAAATCGCTCTATGACCATTTTGACCCTTGTTCAAATCTCTATTTGAAAACAACTGTTTTTACATTTGCTCAATTTTCGGTAAACGTTATTAATTTTTTTTATAGATAGGTACTTACAAAAGCCACAATTTAAGCCCAAAAACAAGTTCCCTGGACAATTAAAAGCTCTGTAATAAAATGGCCATATTTCGAGAATTTTAATTTGTTTGGGATAAGTTGTTCAACTTCAATTGCTTGGAACTGATTTCTTTCAATTTTCATACGCTATTTCGTACAACTTTTTATTTTCCTTAAAGAACATTTTCTCACATGTGAAAAAAACGCTTTTCTGCTCGTTTAAGATTTGTTTTTTCAACAGGTTGTCAACCTTGTGCCAGGTATTGCCAGCACCTGCTCATCTTTTTAAGTGAATAAAAAGTGAGAATGCATGCTCTGTGAGCAGGTACTCAGTAAAATGTTGAGTCTACGAAATAGTAGATCGCCATTTTACTGAGAGCCATTCTCAGGTTTTATCCACTTAAAAAGGTGATCATGTACTCAGAATCAATGATCAGTCCATAATTGTGGAGCATGTGCTCCATACACTTAGTAAAATAATAATTTAAAGAATTGTAAAATAATCATAAAGAAAATTAGTTTTGAACGAAAATCGGTTTTAAATAGAGTATTAAAGTATTTTATCGTATAACTAATATTTATTCACATCGAATCAGAACACCTGCCCAGTTTTTTGAGGAATAAGTACGTGCTCAATTTTATTCACTTCACCTCTTGACTTTGACTTGGCGCACGTAGATTAGAAGCTTTACTTCATTAAAAAAAAACAAAGAAAAAACGAGTAATTAAAAGGTACAGTAAGTACAACTTTTCTTCTATTTGTAAGTTTAAACTCAAACTTATATTTTATGTGATCTTTTTCTGGCCTGAGTTCGCGAAACAATGACAATAATTTATTCACTGCAATTTGAAAGACCCAAGAGTTTTGATGTAAACTTAATTCAATTCGTTTAAATGTTTAACTTATTATTTGTAAAAATGTATGGAGCAGTAGAGGTATTGATTTAACTCATTCCCTCAGTAATACTGCGTAAGGTGTACTTGCAATTATAAAACTTGATGATATATATATATATATATATATATATATATATATATATATATATATATATATATATATATATATATATAAACATTTTTAATATATAGCTGCTTCACAATTATAATAAGGTTGAACCGGATTGCTATGATCCTGTGAATGAAACGTAACTGAATGCAGAGGTGATATGGCTAAAACAGAAAGGGCATCAAAACAATTTCCTCAATAAATTGAGGCATTATATTGTACTATGACAGGTGTACAGGCATTATATTGTACTATGACAGGTGTACAGGCATTATATTGTACTATGGCAGATGTACATTCAACCGGAAGAGCAAATGATAGGCCTCGTTTTGAATGAAATCGTAACCCATTATTCGATTGTTGCCAATGAATTCAATAAACAGGTAAAAAAAAGTGTGTTTCTAAGCTGACAAATGTACCCTTGAAGTTGAGAAAACTTCGCCGATAATTATTATCACTGGGTGATTGATGGGTGATTTGGAGAATCCATAAAATTTGATTTCTTAATTCATTATAATATTATTGATAATTACAGTCATCTGAATAAATACTATCTGAATAACTGTTTCATTTTTCATAGTTTCAATTATGTATTGCTACTAAACATAGTATTGAAGGTTTGTGTTAACCAAATAAAATGTATTGATTTCTAGCTTCATCTCTCTCCTCAAGATTCAAGGGAAAATAATCGAAGTAACGACGCCATCTATCGATACTTTAATCAATCGACTATCGCCTATTCCTATCGACTAACCTAAGATAAAAATTAGAATTAAAACAAACAAATATTTTTATAAATAAATATCTGTATAACGAGTGTTCATTCATAGGGCGTCTCCCGTTCCCTAACCTGACCCAACGTTGCTTTCCATTAACCAAATATCAAAATGTTACAGCAGTTGAAATAGATACTTTTTTTATTTGCTCAGATACACATTTGCAATAATACGTCCCAGCGCCTAACTGTATCTTAATTTTAACTGAACTTCAAACAATAATAACCGATCAAATTGAGCGAAGATCTTACACACTAATCATGTGACACCCAGATCAAGTACGCTAATTTGATTCGAACTCATTCGCTCACATAAACAATTTTCTTTCAAACGACATTGCCTTATATTGATGAATGCTGATGGCAAACAGTGACGAGAACAACGAACACCTCGACTTCTAAATTTAAAAAATCGTACAACTAATACGCCGTAATATGAAAATTAGTAAAACATTGACGATTTCAGTAACACCTTTTCTAGAAAGAGTAATTACCAGGTAAACTACCAAGAAGATAACAGCAATGCTCGCAACAAAACCACTTTATTCCAGTGTATACTCATTATACTCACCTTACAGACTGTATTGCCTTGCATTCCGCCATATTAGAAGTTATAAACAATAGTGAAACCTCCCGATAGCTCTTGTTTGGTATTTTAGTTCCTCAAACTGCCGCTTGGCTGTCCCAACCAAAGTAATCAATACTTCATAAGTACTACGCACACTTCCAGGCATTATTGATATTTTTGCTAAGTATAAACGACATAAAATAATTTTATAGTGTTTAATGAGCATAATAAAACTGTCACCAAGCTCAAGGGAGAGTCCTTCACTTTCAATAAAAACAATATAATTTTTACAAGATTTGAAGTAATACTTAAATTACTTCAAAACTTGTAAATAACTTATAAATAACTTACTAAACTTGTAAAGAACAGCATAAAAACAGTTGCCTGAATTACAAAAATTCTCTCTTAAAGAAGCATACACTTTTTCAATAAATATATACTCTTTTGATCTTTAATTTTGAATACTGAAAGCTATTTCTATTAGGATCGCCATGGTATGTCAAAATGAATGAAAAATAAATT
The DNA here is from genome assembly GCA_948150685.1 of Rhaphigaster nebulosa. Classification (NCBI taxonomy): domain Eukaryota; kingdom Metazoa; phylum Arthropoda; class Insecta; order Hemiptera; family Pentatomidae; genus Rhaphigaster; species Rhaphigaster nebulosa. The sequence goes on along the minus strand of OX411306.1, from coordinate 247,688,692 downwards.
ACATTCTGGGGCATGTGCCCAAACAATAACATTGTTAGTATGTTACTTGTTTATTGGGATTCGTTTGGGCTTTAAGGGGGGGGGGGGGTATAATCCAAAGGTCATCAACGCCTGTATTTCGTTTTTTGTACATTAGGGTTTTGGAGCCAAACTCCTAGGTCTAGGTCAGAAAATAGATCCCGAATACCTGCTTGTAGTGTAATAGAGACTGTTGATCATGTGGTCACGACCTGCACTGCACTAGAGATGGGAAAAAAGTACTCTTGAGTAACGTGTACCCAGTATTTTACTGGAATACTCTCACAAGACAGGATTAGATACGATTAGTGATGAATGAGGAAGGTCAGTCCTTGCTACAATTGGAAGGTGGAAAGAAAATAAATAATTACATATGCATTGATACTACAAAATGTAGTTTATCGCTTATTAATTAATTATAAAAAGGCGTAGGCGATGGATAAAGCTTGAATAAATATTTTTTACATCGATGCAGTTGAAGATGAAGTAGGTGAAGAAATAATTGGCATTTGACAGACACTAATTTCTCTATACTATAGAGAAAGAATTGTGGACAGTAATGTGTAAGGAGTGCCAAAGAGAGGAAGCACTGTGGACAGTAATGTGTAAGGAGTGCCAAAGAGAGGAAGCACTGTGGACAGTAATGTGTAAGGAGTGCCAAAGAGAGGAAGCACTGTGGACAGTAATGTGTAAGGAGTGCCAAAGAGAGGAAGCACTGTGGACAGTAATGTGTAAGGAGTGCCAAAGAGAGGAAGCACTGTGGACAGTAATGTGTAAGGAGTGCCAAAGAGAGGAAGCACTGTGGACAGTAATGTGTAAGGAGTGCCAAAGAGAGGAAGCACTGTGGACAGTAATGTGTAAGGAGTGCCAAAGGAAAGAAGCACGAAGAATGAATGATTTAGCAAAGGGAGCAATTCTGTCAAAGGGAGTAGGCAAGTCGGTGGGTGGGCTCTTGTGTACAAAGAGTGGACAGAGGAACTAAGGGTTAGCAAAGAGTGGACAGAGGAACCAAGGGTTAGCAAAGAGTGGACACAGGAACTAAGGGTTAGCAAAGAGTCGACAGAGGAACCAAGGGTTAGCAAAGAGTGGACACAGGAACCAAGGGTTAGCAAAGAGTGGACAGAGGAACTAGGGGTTAGCAGAGAGTGAACAGAGGAACCAAGGGTTAGCAAAGAGTGGACAGAGGAACCAAGGGTTAGCAAAGAGTGGACAGAGGAACTAGGGGTTAGCAGAGAGTGGACAGAGGAACCAAGGGTTAGCAGAGAGTGGACAGAGGAACCAAGGGTTAGCAAAGAGTGGACAGAGGAACTAGGGATTAGCAGAGAGTGAACAGAGGAACCAAGGGTTAGCAAAGAGTGGACAGAGGAACCAAGGGTTAGCAAAGAGTGGACAGAGGAACTAGGGGTTAGCAGAGAGTGGACAGAGGAACCAAGGGTTAGCAAAGAGTGGACAGAGGAACCAAGGGTTAGCAAAGAGTGGACAGAGGAACTAGGGATTAGCAGAGAGTGGACAGAGGAACCAAGGGTTAGCAAAGAGTGGACAGAGGAACCAAGGGTTAGCAAAGAGTGGACAGAGGAACTAGGGGTTAGCAGAGAGTGAACAGAGGAACCAAGGGTTAGCAAAGAGTGGACAGAGGAACCAAGGGTTAGCAAAGAGTGGACAGAGGAACCAAGGGTTAGCAAAGAGTGGACAGAGGAACTAGGGGTTAGCAGAGAGTGGACAGAGGAACCAAGGGTTAGCAAAGAGTGGACAGAGGAACCAAGGGTTAGCAAAGAGTGGACAGAGGAACTAGGGGTTAGCAGAGAGTGAACAGAGGAACCAAGGGTTAGCAAAGAGTGGACAGAGGAACCAAGGGTTAGCAAAGAGTGGACAGAGGAACTAGGGGTTAGCAGAGAGTGGACAGAGGAACCAAGGGTTAGCAAAGAGTGGACAGAGGAACCAAGGGTTAGCAAATTAAGAATATTTTCCGTTTTAAGGTATCGGTAAAAAATATAGCCAGTGAGTATTCCGATAGAAAACGGGATAAAGTCAGCTTACCTCTGAATTCCAACTGAAGACGTAAAAGCGCTCTGGGGACCTCTAAGATAAAACAATTCATTAGTCCCTTCAGTTTCATCTCAAGCTCAACCAGGCAGCCCATCGTATCCGAGTCAGCCATAATCAAAAAACGATGACATTAAAATGTGTGACACCTGACAATAGTACAGCTTGCTAAGGCACTAACTAATCCAGAAGCTTGATTCGAACCATAGCTTATGCTAAAGAGGGTCTTCAATACAATCGAACCATAAAATTGGTTATGCTATAGCCTATGTCTTCCATAAAGCTCCTTATTCTACTTAGGATTGTTTGGACCCAAACCAGAGGTCTCTCACGGTGAGCTCTCACTCCGAAGGTCTTGCGGAATTTCTTTTAGGATTTGGAAAGGGATGCACTTTTCATAAATTTCCTTCTTTTCCCTTTCCACCCCACCTGCCTGATCTAAGTCGTTAGGTTTGAACCTCGCTGTCGGATCAAAGACCAGTGCTGTCTTTCCGGTCTTGGAAAATGCGACAATATCTAAATATCTCGCTGATCCATCAGCGTCGATGCAAGTGAAGTCCTTTTCCCTAGATATCCTTATCAGTTCGTGCCCTATGACCCTATGGTGCCGGCGTGTTATGAGGAGGGAGTTGTTGGGGCATTCTCCCAGCAGATGGGTGTTCCAGACTCTGCAGCACGTGCGACAGAGGGACCTAACTTCTCTCTGTTGTCCGCTGGTTCCTGGGACTCCACGCAGAGGTGCGTAGTTTATATTAAGCTTTAGGGCGTTAGATCGTTCAGACCCCGAAAGAAGTTGCTTCTTACATATGTATGTTAACTGGAATCGGCCCATTCCTCAAAAGCATTTTCTCGCAGCAACTGTCGTAGAGCTTTCACACTTCGGTGGCCCCCAATAATAAACACCAAATCTTTCAGCACCTTCAGCTATTTCCGCTGTATAATCGAATGTGAGCTGGAATAGGGCATCTGGTACATTCGACAATAGCCGAGCAATGGACCATTCCTGTAAAGGAGCCTCCCATTGACAGCGGATCAGTACCGCTTCATATAGATACCTATGGATACCTAGATACCTCCTCGGTGCGTATAACATCGCCGTAGAGGCGCTAGCGGGGAGTCCGATAACATCGCCATAGAGGCGCTAGCAGGTAACCCGATAATGGTCTTGATACTCCAGCGGATATTTGTATCTATACTATCTAATACCGCAAGACGTATTTGTGTAAGGAGCGCGGACTGAAGAGGGTATGTAAGTCTCGGGAACAAGTACTGTTTGACAACGTTGAGGTTTTTCTCTGGCTTGATCAAGCAAAAGCTCACTAATTTGTCCAAATTAGTATTGAGTTTTGTCACCGCATCCTTGTAGAACACTAGCTCTCCCGAGAATGTGCATCCTAAATATTTGATGGTATTTCCTACCTGTGATGATTGGATAGCATCTCCATTCTCAAGGGAGAGCGCCGTTGACTGCAGCTCTCTCCTTCACCCAATATCACACCCACAATTTTCTAGGGGTTATAATAGCCAGACAAATTACGCTATTTATCAATCTTTCAGTAATACTCTTGTCGCGTGCCGAAACAGCTTGATCGTCCGCGAACCCTCAAACACATTAATGGTACCTTGTTAAGTTGTATCCATAACGCTTGGAGAAATCATAATCACAGCGGTCGTGGTAAAAATGATGAATAGCGAAGGTCACAGGGGCACAGCATCCTACGTCTCGCAGCACATTGATCTGGCCTGTCATGTGGGCTCCTACAGAGATCTTAATTTTGTTAGTGCACAGGAGAACTGCAATCACCTCGATGATGTGCGATACATCAAAGTATTTTATTGTGCGGACTTAAACTCCGTCCGGCCCCGAAGCTGTGTCCATTGAGGTGGGGAGGAGGGGGAGGGCAGGAGGTACCTCAGATAAGAAGCCCGGTCTCGGTCGCTCGCCGCCTTCTCCACTTCCTGTTTCTGGCTAAGATCTTCGGTAGATTTCCACAAATCGATCCCTAGTATCTTATACACCCACGTAAATCCTGAGAAAAATAAGAAACCACCTAAAGAAGTATTTTAGTTAATTAGTTAAATTGTCTTTAATTATTAAGTATTTACTAAGTGTACTAATTTATTTCATTACTTCCTTGTACGAAGTAAAGGAAGTATTGTAATCGCGAATATTTTCGGTTTTCAGTTTTCAACGGAAATGTCCGTTTTGACCATCCCTGAATCCATTTTGGCTAGTTTCGTCGTGACGTCTATACGTACGTTCGTTCGTACGTGCGTATCTCGCATAACTCAAAAACGGTTAGTGATAGAAAGTTAAAATTTTGTATTTAGAATTATTATATAATCTAGTTGTGAACCTCCCGTTTTGGTCACTGAATGATTATCAGAAGTGGTACGTTACTTGAAGGTCATTACTGATTTTCATCAAAAATTATATTAAAATATAATGCAAATCTTCTCAAATTTAGTGTTTATAACTTATATATTGAATTAAATAGCATACTAGATTTTGGTCTAAATTGGAAAACCGAAAGGAGTACTTTACTTGAAGGTCATAATAAAAATCAAAAATTATATTAAAATTAATTACAGAGATCATATTGTTCGGTAATAAAGGTTACACACGCATATTTTTTTCCACTATAATTAAACATTTTTATTACTTGTTTAATGGTTAAAATCTCGCAAAATGGTCTGTGTGTCTATGAGCCTGTGTGTATGTGAACACTCTAGCTCAAAAACGAAAAATTGTACGATACTGAAATTACGTATTTAACATAGGCACATGCATGTAATATTACAGCAACTTTTTTGTCAAAATCGATCAACCGGAAGTGCCACTTTATATAATCGATTTAACACTTTTTAATGATTTTCTCGAAAACGGTACTAACGATTTTTATTAAACTTGCCTAAATTATTCTTCATAAAGGCAGTACATTAGCGAGGAAATACAGGAAAAAAGTTATAATGAAACGAAGATTTTATTTGCGCATGACGTAAAAAGTATGCATTTTTATGCATTATGTCTAGCCGTGTATGAAAGTTAATTAAATTATTTAAAAAACAAAAAATGAATCATCAAAATCGGGCCAGTAATAGCAAAGATACAGCGTATCTTATGAGGACTGCAAGACCCTAGATGGATAACCGAGCGTATCCAAAAGGAGGCGGATGCGACCGAACCTTCTCCCACCAATCCGCCAATATGTTATCCGTTTATTTCAAATTTTATTTATTTTATTTTAAAAAGTGATCATTTTATAGTAAATTTTGTGTGAAAGATAATTATATTTCCTAAAAAAGAATTATTTAAATCGGGCCTGTATTAGAAAAGAAACAGCGTATGTCATAAGGACTACTAGACCTTAGAGAGAAAACCGAGCGCTCCCGGAAGGAGACGAATGCGACCGAACCTCCTGAGATCCAAGCCGCCAACCTGTTGTTAACAAAACGCTCTCTAACAATGTATTGTAATAACATAAAAGTAGAAATTAACTGAATTATTTCTATATTTATATTATTTAATGGAAACAAAATGATTCCATGGAAACTAAATGGAATTTTAATGGAAACTAAACCGAAACTTTTAAAATATATTTTCAGCTTGGCAAACCAAAAATATTTAGTATACAGAATTGAAGTATTAAATTTATTTAAAAACTAATTTATTAAACTATTGTGAGAAAAGACCAGAAAAAGTGCATTCTGCTAAGTTTATTTCAAGTAGTGTTTATGTGAACTGTTTAAAATAATTTTAAAAATTATTATTATAGGTTGGTAAGAGAAAGTTGTGTGATGCGCGCATCGCACCAGATTTGTGTCCTTATGTCTTTGGGCCAGATGTGATTTCTGTTTCTTTGTAGATTACGAATTCTTAAAGGATGTAATCTCAGAATAAAGTTTATTTTCACTTTCTATTTTAATATTGAATATTATAATGAAAATTCAGGAAATGGTCTAGGAGAGGAATGGGCCTTGGATAGGATAGTCTGGAAGGAAGCAATACAAGGTCTAGGTTAAGAGAACCAACTGCTTTAGTGGGAAATACTTTAAGAAAATCAGCAATATACATTTTTAACAAGATGTTAATATCCAAATTCTTAAATCGATTTCGGAATTCCTAGTAGGGTATATGATTAACAAATTGGAGATGAAATCCAGATAATAATATTTTCTTTCCTGATTTATATCTAATAAATTAAATAAGAGATTTGTAAAAGATTTTATATTAATTTATGAAAATTTGAAGGAAACTCTAGATTGCAGACGTTAAAAACTAAATAAACCATATTAGAATACTTACTAGAGTTAGACGTTAACCTATATATGAGGGTTGCCTCAAATAATTTTCGAAGATAGTTTTCCTCAAAAGTCTCATATTTTTTATTAAGATTGATTTCAGAATTGAATCGGATCTCGTACAAATAGTTTTCAGTTGCTATTGAAACGACGCACACATTTCGGATAATATCTTCTAGGCTATAATCTCTTGAATAGCTGTAACGATAATCCAGCCGCCAAAAGGCAGCTAAATCCGATTGAATTAGTTGGCATCTAGCCAATAAAATGGCCGTTAGAGCTATAACGTTAGGCTAGACCTATTAGAGCACTATTATCTCAGCCATCCCGACACTTATCACTGCATAATTCTGCAACTCAGAGCTAAACTATAACACAATACTATCTAAATATACACAGAACTATCCTATACACAGCACTATATTATACACAATACTAGCTAAATATACTCAGGGCTATACTATACACAATACTAGCTAAATATACTCAGGGCTATACTATACACAATACTAGCTAAATATACTCAGGGCTATACTATACACAACTGAACAAGGGATTCGAATCGTTTTATTGTAAATGGCAACAGGAATTTGATATTACTTAATGCTATACTCGTACATTAGATAATACCATATTATGAAATGCCTAGAAAAGTGACAAGATGCAAGATCAAAGTTGTTGTTTCTTTGTGGTCTGAATTTATAAAAACAATAATCATTGTCATTTATTCTTTTTAATTTTTCTCCCTTTAAAAATTAATATATAAAATTCAATTTTCCAAGATGGCTTTACATGCACTCACTAAATCAAATCTAATCTAAAACATTAAGACTATTAGCAGAATTAGCTTGGCATACGAATAACAAAACTCGACTAACACCAATCGACGATCGGCCAACAAATAGGGACTCTTTATATCCTAATTTTATATCCTCATATCCGCTTCCGCCACATCTGCGTGTAAGCGCCAGCAGACTGATAAGAGATAACGCTATATCTCCGGGTATGCCCATCAATACCAGGAAGTTACTAAAAAGAAGCAGGATGAGAGATCTTCCAGATTTATAAATAAATAAATTCAAATTCATTGTTATTTAAAATTCTCATGGCTTGTTCATTATTTTATTGTTTTATTATTTACATGCTATGTGTACTTCTAAACACAGAATATTTTTGACTAATTATTTATTAATTACACAGCAGCTACTACAAGTGGATCTTCAGCTTTTCGGGATACTTTGTCCGCGCACGCCATCAAGCTGTCCGCGAAAACCACATCGATAACAATTTTAAGAACAAAAACTATCGTTGCTTTATAATTAATTATATTTGTTCATTTACACATCTTTGTATACTACTTAGAGTAATATATGTCAGGTCTATTATAATATATCACAGAATCTGTACATCTCACCCCAACAAGATCTGAAGGCTCACGCCTTCGCTTATTTGTGCCTACCGATGTCAGGAGGCTGTCCTTATTTCAGTGATAAAATCGTGGGCGCTCTAATTTAATGAAGAATGATTTCCAAGTGAATTGAAATGATTTTCAAAAATTTTACATTCAGTAATTGACAACAAATTGAAAGTCATACTATGGAAAGGTACAGATTATACTATACCTATACCTACCACTATTTGAGAGTCATACTATGCAAAGGTACAGGTTACACTATACCTATACCTACCACTATTTTTCCGTTTTTTTTTTTTGTTTTTTTTTACCATATTACTTGAGACGATATGCTATAACTTTGACTTTAATAGATTATAATATAATAACGCAGTATAAAATCGTCAGAAGGTTATATAACGTTTTTTTGCAAAATTTTCATAAAATGAAATCATATGAAAAAGGAAAAAAAAATTGTAGCGACATATTTTATTCTGTTAAAAATTTGGACTTTGACTTAAACGATTAAGATAAGACTAGACCAATATCGAGCTATCAGCGAACTAATCGGGAGTGATCTAAGCAACGACTTTATCGCTAACTGTCTCAGTTTAGTCAGTGAATGAGGTTCGGTCGGAGGTGCTCACGTTTTGGGAAGTATTGGGCTCCCGTGTCATTTCAGATTGACTCTAAGGTAAAATATATTGGTAATCTTATATAATTTTCTCTAGTTTAATTCTGATGATAAGTCAACTTCATCAATACTGGTTAGAGAGTATGTTTATGTTCTTAATTGAATGTTTGCCAGATCAGTTTCAAAAGTCACAGGAAAATATAACGGATACATAATAAATAAATAAAGTTATAAATTTAATGGCAATGACACGAGCGATGCCTCCGTCCAATATCCGTGTCCGATATCATAACAGATTCCTCCATTGGACTCCAAATTGGAAACCAAACTCTACAAGACTAGAACTAACAAAATCCTCCCACCTACGTCTCGGTCTACACTTAGCCGGCGCCAACGCTATCTATAAAATCTGCAAAATACAATACTTTGCAAGTTGAGGCAGTGGCTCACTTCTGATTGGGCGAAACGCGTAGAAACTTAATGGGCTCGGGCTAAGTTATCGTCTTTGAAATAAAAGATTGATAATTTCTAACAAATTCGATCAACGACGACTAGTTTATCTAAGTTCAACATATGACCGACCGTGCCCTCTGACAACTGTCGACAAGTGAACCTGAACGGTAAAAAAAAAATCTTGGTTTAGCACTAAATAAGAACGAACGGTTGTGCAAGGAGGTGATTTGGCCGAAATCGCGCTCAACTGCAAGGTTTTTCTCCCAATGGTACCCACTTTATAGAGGCTGGGTGAGCCCCATGAAGGTCACCCGATCCCACGGGGTCGATCCAAGACTGAAAACATAAAAGTAATTACCTGACATAGCTGGTCTCGAGCCCGTGTCCGGTAGACAAGAGCACAGTGCCTTACTCAGATACTCCGCTCCTTGAACTCTCAACAAGCATCACTTCTCAGAATCTCGTCGACATTAAAGAAGCATATTTCATAAGCACAAGCATTGTAAAAATTGAATAAAAATTGTCTTCGAAATGATTAAAACTTGGAACGAGGAGAATGAAGACAAAAACAACAGCCTCTTGTATCCGATAACCAAATCGATTAGGCTAAAAAATACATCGATAGTACTTTAGTACTTGGGTGCGGTAAATAACAATATCCATCCTTCTAAATAACAGAGAGTAGTGACACTTAAAAAAAAACCATAAACGAAGACTATAAATCTAAATAACGTAATATTAAAATCATAATTGAAAAGGATCCGGATTTGACAATATTCACAGAGTACTATCGAGGCCTGCGGAGATTTGACAATATTCACAGAGTACTATCGAGGCCTGCGGAGAAACTTTAATATCTAAAATATTTTAATATATTTAGATCCGAGTAAAAAGCAGAATGCTGGAACAACGGAAAGAATTTCTAGTGATATCAATTCACAAAAAGTAATGAGACCTCATAAGATAGCTTTATGTCTTTCAAACACCAGTAAATCGATATTTATGTCTTTCAAACACCAGTAAATCGATATTTATGTCTTTCAAACACCAGTAAATCGATATTTAAAGAAAATGACATTTTTTTTCCAAACAATGACATTTTTTTAATGTCTGATTTTTATGTCACTTATGACCCATTTACACTTGTAAAATGACTATATTTACATTACATATTTACTATATTTACACTTGTAAAATGACAGAAATAGTATGCAATAGCATGTAACGGTAAATTATGTAGATAATCGTATTAAAGATTATTAAATTCTCAAAAAAAAAAAAAATCAAAATCGGGTCAGTATTAGAAAAGATACAGCGTATTGAACTACAACAAATGAGGTTCCATCTCGAACCTCGATGGAATGCTGAGTGTGTTCAAAAGCAGAGGGATGTGACCGAACCCCGTCCTCCCTCACCTAACTACTCCTGTTCTCAAAAATACGATCGATCTAGTCAACTCGGTTGTTAACTTCATGATAATTATTATAGAGTGGTAAAGGGAAATTGTGTGATGCGCGCACCGTACCACATATTTTTTTATCAATTAAAAATAACATTACATATGATTATTCATCGTATCCGTAAAACATTACCATAAAACACTATTTAGTCAGTTTCAATATATGTTATAGCAAATTATTGTACAGTAAACAAAGAAATGTTAGATCTCCTTAGACATGTTCCGAAAATAGTCCTCCTGTGTCAAGAAAATGATTTAGTTGAAAGATTTTCTTCAATAATATTTCTCATTCTGTTCGTTTGAACGGCCCAGTCTCCTAGAGTCCTAGAGCAGGAGCTACCGGACCGCGGTAAGCAAACCATAACAGGTCCTACGCGAACAAGTAAACAAAATATATGGAAAAAATCATTAAAAAAAAAAAAATATTTTTAAGATGTTCAAAGAAAGATTACAAATTGTTTAAAATTATTATTTAATGTATCAATTATAAGATGAATTATTAAGATCTACAAGTACTCAAAATAATTCATTACGGCTATGGTAGTAAAGAGGAAAGCACTCAAAGATCAAGAGAGGATTCAAGAATCGAGTTGAGCTCCTTCGAGGATAACTTCGATACATCGATATATCGCGTTTCGATATTCAAACCCTACATGAAGCCTAACTTCGATCCTCTGATTTTGAAATTCTGTCACCATGTCCATTTTTTTTTTTATGATAGATGGATACACTTTCATTTGCAGAATTGTTGGTGTTATTATCACTTTTGGTGTTGTTAAGTGAAATCGATAATCTTTTGATAGTCGATATTTAAACTTAAAGCGTTTGATTTTTGAACTATATTTTCGATTTATTATTTTCTTACGCAAATAAACTATTTTAACTCAATTTGTAATTTTATTTCTGAAGATGAATTTTTAATACTAATATCAGAAGAACTGGTTGTGGTACGCCCTGTTGTCTGAACAATGGAAGCAACAGGCAGTTTTAATACTAATATCAGAAGAACTGGTTGTGGTACGCCCTGTTGTCTGAACAATGGAAGCAACAGGCAGTTTCAAATGCTTGATATTTCGTTGGAATTCGGGAGTAACGGGAGCCTGTTATTTTAGGAACTAAATAGCAGTTGAACACTGTTACAATGCATTAACAGTTTAAATATAACAGAGAGATCCGATCCCAATTGGTAAATATGAAGCTGATACAGTGATAATAAAATGTGTTTGGCAACATGTGTTTGATCTCAGGACGAAGGTCGCGTGGCACCGCGTCAGATAGTGAACCATCCTCGGCAATAGTTTTAGTGATTCAGGCTTCAGTGACGGCAGCCCCAGGCTTGCACAACTCTCATCGTTTGTACCGCTTGGTGAATATAGACTTTAGTCATATTATTATTATTATTATTATTTATCTATCGATAGTCAACTTCACAGATGTACTAATTTGATCATTAGAGCACTAAATGTCTAATCTACATTATATATCTCTTTGAAAATAGTGTTATAATAACATCAAGTATTATAAAATACAAAAAAACCAAAGAGAATTAATAAATAAGGAATTACTCGATGCTAAAAAAAAATAATTTTTTTTGCAGCGGTTATGGAGCGTTTTGACAGACGCTCCAATTATCCTTAAATTAAACAACAGACTTACAATCTACAAAGTACTAATTAAGCCTTTATGGACATACGGAATGGAGCTATGGGACTCTGCCAAAACTTCAAACATCCAAAACAATTCAGTCGTTCCAGTGAAAAGCATTGAGACAAATAGTTGACGCGCTGACAAATGACAGATACTACCGCAGAATACTAAACAACACTTTCCACAATAGACTGACTTGCAACATGAGCCCCTTAGCACAAACACTTACATCCACCACGAACCCATACAACCCAACCCACACCGACGCGGTGGCTTAGAGACTTGATAAGTTAACCGCTATACCAGCATGAGTAAAGATTTGCTTGTAGCAAAAATAATTTTAAAAAAAATGTTTAACTGGAACCTATTATGCAGTTACTCATTGTACTTGACGTAACACATCTGTGAGCTTTACCATCGATATATATCTACTTTTCAATTTCTTTTTCAATATGTATCGATTATTATTGTAATACGGCACTAGGAAACTTATTGTAATACTTGTTCGTAGAAGAAGAAGCTCAAAACGTTAAAGCATTCCAATCTAAAATTCCTGGAAGATTAGATTTTTTTTGTGTTTCTTAAACAACAACGGAAACATATGGATAGGTCGAAATAACTTGGGGAGAAATTTTCTCTTCAGTTGAAGAAAAAAACTATTCCTCGTTAATAAAAATAACAATAATAGTCGAATCATCTTTACCGGAAGCAGCCTCTCATCCATGTTTACCGGAAGCATCCTCTCATCCATTTTTAATTTATAAAAGTCTATCCGATTTATTGTAAAATTTTTGTGGTGTTGTTTTCAGAACTGTTGGCAGTAATTGAGCAACTAATTGATATAAATTAAAATTACAAGCTGTAAGAAAAGAAAAGAGATGAAAAAATACAGCACCGTTATTTTTGGGATCACTTATCAAACTGAAAATGGCTTGTAATTCCCTCGTTATAAAAGCCAACAGTTTGAAATGAAATATATCCCTAGAAGGCATTTTGTATCGCTTCTCAACTTTCAAACATACTCCAGTTTCTAGAAAATACTGTCGAAAATAGACAATAGACAATTAAGCTTTGGAAATTCGACGGGGTAAATCTGGAAATAGTTAAAGTAGAATTAATCAAACAACTTTGTATATGAGCATTAGCCACCAATTATGATCCATTTCGTTTTAAATACTACGCAGGGATTGTTAAAAAGTGAACTCCTATCAAAAAGTTTTTGTGTATTCTTCAGAACTCTCAGGAGACACATCTAAATACAATTAGGTTTTTTCAGCTTCTCGGCTGTTCTCTGCTTGTGATAATACGAGCTCTGCTTGTGATAATACGAGCTCTGCTTGCGATAACACGAGCTCTGCTTGCGATAATACGAGCTCTGCTTGCGATAACACGAGCTCTGCTTGTGATAATACGAGCTCTGCTTGTGATAATACGAGCTCTGCTTGTGATAATACGAGCTCTGCTTGTGATAATACGAGCTCTGCTTGTGATAACACGAGCTCTGCTTGTGATAATACGAGCTATCAACAGAAAATTGGTTGCTCATCAGATACATTTTATTTTTCACACCTCACTTACTAATGAGATGTTTTCCATCAAAAGTCGATATGTCCATTTTTGGAAAATTATTAGGGGGTATCTCATGGATATAAGGCAAATGTTTGTCAAAAGGGTTTATTTATAACACCTATTTCACGGGGTAAACATTTAAGATTTGAAATAAACTGAATTATTTTTAGCTGTAGAATATACTATTTGGAAAAAAAAATCTTTTCTTTTGTAGAAGTGGATATATTAACTGTTGATAGAAAATCCCTCCTACTACTTAATATGCTTGCATCCGTCAAGGAGCTTGTTGACGACCAGCAAGTTGCCAGACTACATAGGCACAGGAAGTGATGACATGCCAGGCGTGGGGTAGCAGCGTCTCTAATCTCCCTTGATTCAGTTAACGTAGTTAATTGAGGAAGGAGGTCTCTCATTCAGTTCCTTTTTGATTTTCTTCTGGTATTCATGGGCATGTCAGCCATATCTCTTTTCAGTCTGTTAGTGCGTATGTATAAATTAGTGTGGAATCGTTGGTAAATAGCCCTTATCTGTTGGAAGAGATAGGTCAGGGTCAGGATGTAGAGTATGTTGGTCACGTACCAAGATGCATTCCTTATGAATCGTAATATTTTTAATTAGGGATTGATAAATTATTTGCCCCTCTATAAATTTGTTTTAATTGAAAACTAATTCTAAATGTTATACATTCATCTTTAGTTCTAAAAATACACAAAAAAATTAAAAATAAGCAATTCAAAATATAGTTTGGTATTATTATACATATTAAATTAGATGTAATATAAATCAGTACTATAAAACATTTATGAATTATGAATTTAATTAAGACAAGAAATCAAATACATATTGGTACTCAACAAGCTTTAAATGGATTATGTCAAACAGAAAAGTTTGTACTGGTTTCTTCTTGCACTGAACTATCAATGACAGAAAGGTGGAATGTTTATAGGTAAACGGTTTAAGGGTCAGGGTTTATCCAGTAATGCCGGTGAGTAATTGGTTTTTCTGTTATAGATGGGAATAAATTTAAGATTGGACTATTGGAGATATTTATTTGGTCATTTAAGCATAAATCTGGATTGGATTTGAAGAATTTTATTATTTCAAGTGCTTCGTATATATATTTAATTTGAGGCTGTTTTCAATGTGATGTATTAATTTAACTCCTGAGTCTTTGATGAATTTATGATTGTTTTCATTTAAATGAATTGCAAAGTTGGAATTATCTGTCTTATTATTATGTTTCCTTTAATCTCTGATTTAGCGATCTTCCAGTTTTTCCCGTGTATTTGGCTGCGCAATCATTCATTATTCATAAATATTTTATAAAACTAATTTGTATTACATTTAATTTAATGTGTATAAGTATATTTAATTTTATATGTATAATAATACCAAACTGTATTTTAAATTGCTGAGTTTTGAATTTTTGTATATTTTATATAAAATCTTTGAAACTAGTTTTCAATAAAAAGAAATTTGTAGAAGTGGGAAATAATTTATCAATCCCTAATTAGATTATCCTTCGACACCATCAACGTAATATTTTTAATTGTGAAACCTTAAGTTCTTGTTAGCGGGTCGTTCTTCTTAGCTATATCGAATATCTGTGAAGAGTATGCCCATAGTGTTTAAGTGGGTATGTAGGTGTATTTAGTTTCGGCCTCGGTTTCAGTCTCGAAGATGTGGAAAAAAGTAAGTAGTTTGTTGAGGCCCACTGTAATGTATTATCTTCGTCTTAGCAATTCGATTGATGTCGATGTACGCTGAGGATATGGTTGTTCTAAATACTAATTTCTAATCAATAAGTAGTTAATTAGTTGAAATGACTTATACCGTTTTAGTCATATTTTAATAATATCCACCATAAAATAGACATTTCTTCAGAAATACGAGATAAGACCGATATTATATTTATATCAAATTGTAGATATTACGACAGTCAGAGTAATAAAGATAATAGTTTTCTGTTTGAGATTTGCGACAGTTATCTCAACTTGACCTTTCCAGATAACCGATGACCTTCATCTTGTGGAAAATTAGACTGGAAATCAATATAAATATAATTTTAAAAACAAAATAATTCAGATAATTCTATGCCATTACTTCAATACCCTCACAATTACTTTTGCTGATACGTTTATGGTATTAATTTGCGTATTCTGTGTTGCTTCTTCCCCTACTTATTATCACTATGATTAATTTCTAATGACTCTCATATCTTGTTTTCATATACCTTAAGAAGGCCTATAGCCCAAATCTCGGTACAGTTAACATTTATTTGCTATTTTTTCATTTTTGGCCGAACAGCCAACCATGACCTCCTAGATATTATTTTTATAAATATTCCTTTTATAAAATTTCCTTTATTCCTTTTATATTCTTACATTTACATATTATATTCCTTTTATATTTTATAATATTCCTAGATATTATTTATAAAATATTACTTTATTTCCGATTTATCGATTCAATTAAATCATACGGATAAAGTTAAAGCTTTTATTAAAGCCAGAGGGTTTTCTTTAAGCGTTTGCTTTGTAGTAGAACCTGTGATGCAGTAAACGAAAGAAGAGAGTGATACTGGTAACTGGAGTGGGAAGCCGAATGTGCTAATTACCAGGGTCTCGTGTTCTGTATCCGTTGAACACGGTAAATAGTGATAAGTAGGGTCCGAATCTTTATTTATTTAAAAATGGCAAATATTTAAATATAATACTTAACAAAAAGGTGGAATATTTATTAAAAATGGATCTAATATATTAGCACTCTAAGAAATGTAAATATTCAAAACTTTACACCGAGATCCATTTCTGATCGTAATCAGCTCCCCCAAAAAATATAAATGAGCAAATTTTCAGAACTTCTCCAAAATTTCCTCCGAGACCCCTTTGGCTCCGAGACCCCTTTCCTCCGAGACCCCTTTGGCTCCGAGACCCCTTTCCTCCGAGACCCCTTTGGATCCTTCTGGTCACCAGTTGGCTGGACTATATTTAATATAGTTTCTGGTCACCAGTTGGCTGGACTATATTTCCTCCGAGACCCCTTTGGCTCCTTCTGGTCACCAGTTGGCTGGACTATATTTAATATAGTTAAAACATGGGTACAATGGAAAATTGTATTTCCATTTATATTCTCGTCTTCTTCATACATTATTTTTTTAGGAAGAGAATTAGAAAATATTTGTTTATTTTCCCAAACAAAATCAGAAAAATAAAAGGAAAATTTAACATACCACCATAGAGGTAGGAATGCCAATGAAGGCAAGGTGATAGCCATTTAGAGTTTCCGCCAATCCCTAATTAAGTACGCAAGCCCATAAATAATTATGTAGGCCACAGAAACAGGCAATCCATAAAAAACTCCAGAAATGGTAAGCCATTTTCCACCAACCAGCTCCAGACCTGTAGAAATACATTTAGATAACTATTTTAAAAAACAAAACAATATAATAATGGATTAGCATTTGTAAATAAACTAAGGGGCATAGGTGTAGAACTTTCATTTTGATTGGGGGAAGGGGAAAGGCGAGGGGACGATCCTGTGGACAATTAAGTCTCAGTTACCATCCGTAGTGAACTGGAACCATTGAGTTTAGCTTATTCCTCCTTCTGCTAGTCCGACCAAGCAATATTTCTCCTTGGAATTGTCTACTGCTTAAACGAATAAGGCTCAGGAAAAGTCTGCATGGCAGGTTCTAGATCTGCTTCCACGGTCAGTCGATAGATTACTCTGTTCTGCATCAAAATCCTCCCTTCAACTGAATTTTTTTTTTTTATGTTTTGAGGTAGGCTAAACACGAATCCAAAGACAGAAAATCTCTATCAGGCACCATTTTATGTCAAATTTGTGTTTTGGGTCAAAAAAAGATGTTTTTCAACATTTTGAGCATTTTTTTTATCATTGAAAACTTAAATGAAGAAAACTGTTTGTTTTGAAGCTATTACAACATTAAAAAATTGCCGGAGCTAAGTATTAGGCTTCAAGAATTTGTTTGGTCTTCAGTCAGAAGTATTATGCAGAAGCCCAGTTTATACCTGCCTCTTAGGTTTAATGACGGTGTCGTCCCACTGCTAATGAGCCAGTAGTAGAGTTAGCAGGCAGATTTGTTGAAGAGAGGAGAAAAGGAATGAATATTATTTCCCTCCTGGAGGGCTTCCCCAGGTACTAGAAGCAAAGATGAAAGAGGTGGTTTTCGTTGGGCCACAAATCCGCGCTCTTTTTAAGGACCTGGAATTCAAAGGAAAATTAAATGAAACTGAAAAAATAACTAGTCTGCATTTGAAAACATGTGTGGACAATTTTTGGGCAACAAAAGAGCTACAAATAACAAAGACATTGTTGAAGAATTGCTTTTATCACATAATGCCATGGGTTGCAACATGCCATTAAAAATTCATTTTTTGCACTCCCATTTGAATTTCTTCCCTCCCAACTTGGGAGCAGTTCCAGATGAACACGGAGAACAGTTTCATCAAGAGATTGCCTAAATGGAGAAAAGGTAAAGCGATAAATGCAATGAGAAGATGCTTGCTGGCTACTGTTGGACACTTCAATGACAGCTGATGAAGACAATAAAAGAAGAAAAAAA
Organism: Rhaphigaster nebulosa; assembly: GCA_948150685.1. Classification (NCBI taxonomy): domain Eukaryota; kingdom Metazoa; phylum Arthropoda; class Insecta; order Hemiptera; family Pentatomidae; genus Rhaphigaster; species Rhaphigaster nebulosa. Next base: position 247,670,586 of record OX411306.1, on the reverse strand, counting down.
AAATTCTGTTTCCTTTTTTTTCAAAAACAACCTTTATTTTCTCAAAAATGGTGCCTGATAGAATTTTTTGGACTTCAGATTTGAACTCAGCACATATGAAAATATTAAAATCAGGAAAAAAAGGGAGCGAAAAAAAATTGCCTTTGCAGAACAGTGTTATCTATGCGTCAGAACAGCGTTATCTATGCGAACAGCGTTATCTATGCGTCAGAGTTTATCCTATCCATTTTTTTAGATTTGTATTTTAAGTATATATTTTAGTCGGTCTATCTGATAGACCGCCTCTGAAAGAGTCCGCCTCCTTACGTACTATTTTCTTTGCTCTTAGTAAACCCCCTACGTTCTGGGCTATTTCGGCATGGGCTCAGATCTCGAGGGCATGATTATTGATGAAGACCTTTTTGAACCTTTTTAGTAAAATTTCCATTGTTTCTTCCAGTTTGTTTCCCATTTAAAAAAAAAAGCTGGAATCGAAAGTAAAAGGAAAATTAAAGAATAGAAGGGAACTTAAATTGCCTGAGGACTGTTTTGGATACTTTAAACAATAAGCCTTTATAATGGGTGAATGAACTTAACAAAAGGGAGAGGCGAAGCCCGTTCCTTTCCGAGGGAAAGAGCGAAATACCGAGGGCCAGAGATGGTCGTCCGACCGGCCGGAAGAATTAATCAAGAAAAAAAAAACATTTCATACAGCTACTTATTTTCACATCAATACTAAACGAACTTGTAAATAAATGGTAGATGAAGGATTTTATTGAAACCTGTGAAGTCGATAGTGTCGTTTCAATTCTATCCAACTAAAAATCTAAATTCATGTCTGTAATTAAGAAGTTAGTTAAGGAAGAAGTGGGTCGGTGATAGGGAGGGGGTGCGACCAAAAACTAACACTTTAATAATTAATACTTATTTATTTCGTACCAACGTTTCGGCCAAAGTTTTAGGCCATCATCAGAGCTAAAAGAAAAAAAAATAACGTTGGAAACGACAGTACCAGTAAAAAATGATAAAAACAGAAATTACAAGTAAGATAAAAAAAGTATGAAATATAAAAAGAAAAAGATGACACTACATATTGTAAAAATTGAAAGTGTAAAGTGAAAAAAGTGAAGGAAAGATTATGAATTGGATGAACCAATAAAGTACATTATACATTGCATGAACCAGTAAAGTACATTATACAAGTGACTAACGAAAATAATAAGAATGTAAAAATTAATTGAAATTAAAATAATGCGTTATTTAAACAGTTGCAGTTCTATAATTCTATGCAATATATATTTTTGGTTTGTCGAGCTGAATAAATTTTAAGTTTCCATTAAATAATATGAAAATAGACATTAAGTTAATAATTTATGCTTTTGTATTATTACACTACATTATTAATGAACGTATTGCAGATAATAGTATGAGGGCGTGGGGGAAGAGGTTCGGTCGCATATGTATGCTTTCGGGCGTACTCGGCTTTTCCATCTAGGATCCTAGTCCTGTAGACCTAAAAGATACACTTTACTTCTGCGAATACTCGTCCGATACAGAAACAATTTTTTAGAGAATTTAATTATCTTTCATATGATACATAATTTAATAAAATAGATACTTTTTGAGTGATGGGCAAATAAGATTTTCTATTCGTCATGTTTTTTTTTCTTCGTTTTCTCGGTGATGTTTTAAATATATGAAAAGTTTTTATTCCAGGAGAAGATTTTAGGCAATTTTCATAAAAATCGTTAGTAAAAAAGTGTAAACTCGATGAAATAAAGTGGGATTTCAAGTGAGTCCACTTAGATGAAAAAGTTGTTAACATCCGAGGTATATAACTACCTTAAATACGTAATTTCAATTTGGTATATTTTTTTGATGCTGTGCACATACACACAGACCATTTTGATGCTGTGCACATACACACAGACCATTTTGATGCTGTGCACATACACACAGACCATTTTGATGCTGTGCACATACACACAGACCATTTTGATGCTGTGCACATACACACAGACCATTTTGATGCTGTGCACATACACACAGACCATTTTGATGCTGTGCACATACACACAGACCATTTTGATGCTGTGCACATACACACAGACCATTTTGATGCTGTGCACATACACACAGACCATTTTGATGCTGTGCACATACACACAGACCATTTTGATGCTGTGCACATACACACAGACCATTTTGATGCTGTGCACATACACACAGACCATTTTGATGCTGTGCACATACACACAGACCATTTTGATGCTGTGCACATACACACAGACCATTTTGATGCTGTGCACATACACACAGACCATTTTGATGCTGTGCACATACACACAGACCATTTTGCGAGACTTGGTTATATGGACTCAGTGGACCATGAAACGGGTATTTCCATTGGAAACTCGAATTCGAATTTTTTCATGATCACAATACTTCCTGTGGACTATATATTTCATATACAGCTAAGGGAAATTAAAAATTAGGTAACTAACTCAAAAGGTAACTAACTTCTTCAGTTCCACTGTTCGGCCGAAAGGGACCGGTAAATCCAATTTTTCGTCGTTCGGCCGGCTCCGTTTGAACAGGGAACACGTTTGAACAGGACGCGCTCTAACGCTTTCCCGATATTTCGGATCTTTCGACCAGCCACGGCCCCAAGACTGTTCGGCCGAACGCGGCTCCAGCGGACGAGCGGCCTTAGGCGGCAGTTAATCAATCTAAAATGACTTCATAAATTTCTCATTTCCTCTTCCCGTCCAGTCTCTGCTCTCTCCTCAGGCTACTGTCCGCATCTGAAGCTTTATTTACTTTGACAGTGAGAGCTGCGAGCCATAACGTCCGTTATAGAGAGGCTCCATAAAGAAGCCGGTCTTGGTAAGTACCATATACAACATACAATTAGACTAATTTTGATTTGAAATAATTGACCACGTTGAATCAGAAAAATATTTACTAGCATCATTGATATTATTATATTATATATTATTATTTAATCCAAAAATAATTCATACAAGTAAACCGTTGTGCGGTGCATCGCTCACAATAGTAGAATAAAATAGTTTATTAAACGATTGTAGTACTGCACTATATATATATACATATATATATATATATATATATATATATATATATATATATATATATATATATATATATATATATATATTTGGTTTGTTAAGGCGAAAATAAATTTTAAATATTTCCTTTTAGTTTCTATGGAAATTTCATTTAGTTTCTATAATTTATTTTCCATAAAATAATATAAAACTAGAAATTATTAACTACAACGTTCCACGACTTTATACGTTAGTTATTAATTTTTCCCAAATCGTTTACTTTCCAACGGTATAATTATATTAATACTATATCGTACATCAACATTACTATTCTTATTATCTGAAATTAGTTTTCAAACTGAGAAAATATTTAACCTTTTTTTCTCCTTTAATTAAAAGTCGAATTCTTTTAAACTTTGCATTTATCCATTTTTTATTACTAGTGACAATGAGTGTAAGATAATAATTTCGAATAAACTAAATTAAAGGTGCTTTAGAAGAAATCATTTTGAAAATTCGGCATTTAAGTCCTGTGAGACTATTTAATGAGGATAAGTCCTAGCTGATTTTAAATGATATTCAATTGCACATCGATATAACGAATCGATATAACGAATTTAATCAATAATACAGCTTGGAGAGTAGGTGAGGGCTGTCCCTTCCAACTCATCGGCTGTCCAGCCCTGAAAAATACCTGCGATGTGGGCCGAAACGTCGGCTTGTGATAAACAGTTTAATCATTTTGAGATCTATTTCTTGACCGCCCTCCTCCTCAACAAATAAATATTCAATATTTTTATTGACCGACAAGTAGTGAGTGATTCATCCTCAGATAAAATATTGTTTAAATAATAATTACAGTAATATATTCAATTTACAGATTAATACAACTCTTAAGAATTAATGGGATAAAATTAGTGCCTCTACAAAAGCAAGAACATTAAATAATTTAATCTTACCCCCCCCCTTCCCTCCCAAATAATTTAATCTTAACCCCCCCCCCCTTCCCTCCCAAATAATTTAATCTTAACTCCCCCCCCCCTTCCCTCCCAAATAATTTAATCTTAACCTCCCCCCCTTCCCTCCCAAAAATATTTAAACAATAGTTGACATTTTAAGCAATTTCTAATATAAATTGGACTAAGACTTAAATACGGAAGACCCGATGAGGCTGGTATAATACTATTATTATAGAGTGCATGGTCCGACTACAGAAGTTAGGAGCCTCTGCATTTTAATAATAATCACATCAAAGTTGTAATTCAATAGCGTCGATACCCCCTTCCCCTCTCATGTTTGCAATGGAGGTTTCATAATATCATCCAAACTTCGAACTATAATTCTCTCTTATACAATGATCCGATTATAAATAATATACTCTGTTTAAAAATTATAATTTGTTTCCTCTAAATAATATTCCATTTAGTCAAATTCGAAAAACATTTCTTTTCTTACTCTTTATTACAGAAATATTGTTTGGAAGCAATTTTATCTTAAATATTACGCCTAATTACATTAGTTACTTATAACAGTTTACGTTAGTTATTTATAACAGTTTACATTAGTTACTTATAACAGTTTACACTATTATCAAGGCATCGTACATCTATATTTATTTTCAGACCATCCATTTTTATCGAAGAAAGTAATTTTCCGCGACAATCTCTTAAAATAATTTGTTCACTGCTTGTTATTATTAAAATAAAAAACAAATTTTGCACCAGAAATCTCTCTTAAAGGTGACCGCACAATCTTCATTATCACTTGATATGAATTGTTTGTGTGACTTTGAAAGTTTCTGAGATCACTTGCCCAAGCCTTTATATTTTTTTCGATCGCGTTTATCCGCACTGCAAAAATAACGAAATAATTTATTTCCACAGCAACAGAAATTACTTGAAGGGCTCCGATAGTGAGTATTTGGTTTGGAAGACCCTGGAAGAATATTAAAATGGTCATCCTGAAGTTATTTTTCTGCAGATGTAACCCCATAACTGGTTCATTTATAAAGATAGAGGGGAAATGTACGCTGGTTCGGAATCAGCATAAGAAGGCATTAAAAAAAAAGAAAAAAATCTATATCCATAAATGCTTTTGGTTTATTATTTTCAACAAACATTTGTTTATTTATCGATTGACCAAGGAAAAGATGTTTGTACCCCCTCACCCCTCAAAATTTGAGGTTTTACGTTTCAAGATACGTAGAATATAAATATCGAATAAAAAAATCCGCCCGTCCGCCGTCCGCGGCTTTTCTCCGAGACTATTGGACCGATTGTCTTGAGATTCGGCACCAATGTCACAGGTCACACCAGGATGATCCTCGGAACTCGATATCAGCATCCGTCTGTTTGGTTCAATATGGCGGCCTATTACAGATCTTATAAGCCCATAACTCGGCCATTTATAAAGAAAGAGGGGAAATGTAATGTGTTTTGGAATCAGCGTAACAAAGCATGAACTAAACCTTTGTTTATTTATCGATTGATCCATCATCGTGGTCCTAGGCCTCCTGAGTTATCTATTGGGCTTCTGACTTCCTCGTATCTCTCTGCTTTATCCTTCCTCGGATTATTTCTGCACTTCCTTTAGCTTTCTTAGTCTTTCCTTTTTTTTTTTTCCTACTGAAGTAGGAATCAAATATTTCCTCTGTATCATATTACCCCCTGATTACATGTCCTAACCATCACAGCCTACTTGCATTGACACAGTTTTTTCTTAACACTCCCAGTGGGGCACTCTCATAGCGATCATCTTGGGACAAGCTTCAAATTTATTTTCCTTTGGTGCCTGCTGCTTAATTTCTTTAACTTGGACAGACCAGATATTTTTGAAATATTAATGTTTGGAAATAATAAACCATTGTGTAATAATTTGCAACGTTTTTACAAATTTATATTTATAATTTAATAGGAACATGCATTAAAAATATGCAAACATACATAAAAATTTATTTATTTTTGTTTACGCTCAAGGTAGCTTCTAATATCTAGTTATGTTTAATTAATCATCGAAGTCATGTTCAGGAGCAATGTCGACAACAAGAAAGGCAAAGTTAAACTGAATTGAAAATGAAAATTCCACTCTATGTTTGGAAAGAGATCCAGATAATTTAGGTACTCCTGTGCTTCTTCTGAAACAAGACCTTCCCTGAATTTCCATTGCTTTGCAAACCAGTGGAACATTTTTTTTTCTTATTTAATTATTACCCGTTGTTATTTACATTTACCAAGGGCTGTTTTTGATGACAATCGCATTTAATATTTTTTTAATTGGAATTTGTTCGATATATAGAAATTTAATTCGATATGTACAATATTTTTTTCTAATAAAAATTCAAGGTTCCTAAAAAAAGTTCGATATATAGAGATTTTCGATGTATGGAAGTTGGACTATATACGGTATATTTATATCAGCCATTAAATTAAGGGAAAAAATGCTCGTGGCATGACGGATTCTCCCTACTTGTCGAGCGCCTCATACGATAGGAACACACGGCACAAATTCCGTGACTGAAATTCGACTGTTCCCTGAGTTACATTGCATCAAATATTGTTGCCTCGCGAGCGACGACATCAGCATGTCCTCGATCTTGAACTCGCAGCAATCGGTCTCTGGTATTAGTATAATAAGTGAGCATCTCATGTGTGTATTAATTACAGAAACATCTTATCAATGAAGGAAAGAAAGAAAGATAAATGGGATTGAGTAAAAACATCCTCAACTTCTCTGATAAGATGCTTCTGACTAAACTTCACTGATAAGATGCTTCTGACTTAACTTCATTGATAAGATGCTTCTGACTTTACGTACAAAGTCCGCGCCCGCTAGACAGCAAGTTTTGACGCACTATAACCCTAGATCAAGTTAAGTCAGCTTAGATTCAGCCACCAAATTTGTGCCCTGTGTTTCTATTACAAAGAGGTATAAAATTATGTTAGTATCATAATTTTTTACGCAGTTCCTTTTGAGATATTCCGCTTTAAATGTTGAGGAAAATGACTTTTGGCCATATTTGAAAATACATATATAAAAAAAAAACAATGTTTTCAAGATTGAAATTTCTATATCAAATAGTGCAATGATAAATGTATACAAAAAAAAACAAAAATGTCGAGCAACCTGGCCTGGGTGATATATCAAATGATTATTCCATAACTGCTTTAATTTGTGGTTTGATAGTCTAGCGGCATAAATGTGACCGACATTCTAAAATAACCCTATTACAGCTTCGACTCATCTCCCAAAACAGAATTGATATTCATTGAGGGGAGATGCTGAGCAATGATTATGAAATGTGAGCGGATATCGAACGCGGCCACTGCCATGCAGATCGGAGCATTGTAAACAAATCTCGGCGCACTACAAGGCTCTGCAATCAGTCCCTTAATTGAGAGAGCCATCAGGAAGCAGGAAGCGGTTCAATATATCAAGATGGCCCTTCCAGAGTTCTCTTATCGAAACTATACGCAGCATCTCATCGGATAATTACTGATTCGCAGATTTCATGTAATAAGCAAAAATGTATTTATTTGATTATATATATATATATATATATATATATATATATATATATATATATATATATATATATATATATATATATATATATATACATATAAAATTTCCTCTTCCTCCCGTACAGTAATTCTGTGCGAGAGCGGAGTATTTATTAATGTGTACATGCTCCATGCATGCCGCATAATATTTGTATCAATACATATCCATGTTTACAAATATTTTCATGCTAATATTACAAAGACAGAAATATATATATATATGAAATAATCGGGGTGGCCGAGCGGGTTAACGCGCTTGCAAAAGTTAACCTCCTTACAAACCCAGTATACGAAGGTCGTCAGCCTAATGGAGACAACTCAACCGGACTGCGCGTGGGAATGATGACCCTACACGGTGTACCTTGATCTCGAATCGCGTTGTGGTCTTCCTCGATGTCAAATAGACGCCCTGAGGTTTGGTCCATGGACGGTCTGCGTCGGAGAAAGAAATATAATATAGATCCACGTGCGCCTGCTTACCGCGGATAGCCATAATCCGTAGATCTAGACTGATTTGTCACTGTCCTTGAACCCGAGTGTTTGAACATACGTCGGTGGAAAGGACACTGTCGGGTTGGACCAAACGGACCAGTTATGAAGCTATGAATAGCCTTCTACTACGCCATGGAAACCATAGTTCGTACCAACCAGGCTGGCGTGTACTCCAGCAAGCGATAAAATTTCTGTCAATGGCCACATCACGCGGCCAAAGAACTCCATAGTTTATTGTGCCAACAGGAAAATTAATAATTTAAGTATTTAATCTAAAATAAGATTTGGTAATGAAATATCCCCTTGGATAGGGCACAAAGTGCAAGCACAAATAGCCTCAATGAACTCTGTCTTTGTAACTAAAACGTTTCTAGTTTACTTACCCATTTTTTTTTTTACAGTTTATTTTTTTACATTCATTTATTTCATAACTAGGCTCTGAGGGGTGATCCACACATCTTCGGCTCACATCTAGCACGGTAATTTTAGCAATTGAGCTCGTTAATTGTTTATAGAAATGTAGTTTAGTGTTGGATCGAAGATATTTATCGCTAATCACTCCCTAAGTTAAGGTTCGTTATCGACCCCTAACCAGCCCAAGTATACTCGGGGATACTACCCCACTCGGGGATACTACCCCACTCGGGGATACTACCCCACTCGGGGATACTACCCCACTCGGGGATACTACCCCACTCGGGGATACTACCCCACTTACCGGATGCAGGTGACGCGATTTCGTTCAGCGTTTTCAAGACATATATTTTCTACAAAGCATTTTTCAAAAACCTTAAGATTTTGTTTTTCTCTGCAAGCAGCCGGCGACGATTCGCAGTCGTAAGAAACAGTAGAAAGTGTGAATGTTCTGTATATTAATACATTTAAGTTTCCAGACTTTTGCGAATTTCCCTCAGGTTATTGCGACGAAGAAATAACTAACGTTTATTGCTTTTAACTTTGATATTTTTGCTTATTGCATTTCACTTCTTTTAGATAGATTATGGAGACTAGATATTTTAAATTATCAACGTATTCTCATTATATCCACACCGCCTTTTCTGCTACTAATCATACATTTTTTTATCCGGATTTATTACAAAATATAATAATTTAGCGGATTTTATCAACGTTGTAGGATCTAATTTAATAGTTTCCGTATATTTTCTTCTCAGTACCAAATCATCAGCATACCCAAGCCAGAATGAAACCTTCATTGATAAGAATTACATATTTGATGATGTTCCAGGACTAAAGTTAACAAAACTGGGGAGAGGCAATCTACCTACCTATTTTAAACTTCAACGCACTTCACCTTATATATATTTCTTATTTCCATTCATTCCCTTAAAAATTAGGTTAAGAGAGATGAAGCCAATAGCTACAGACCTACTCTCCCTCCCTCCTCCTCCCCCCCACAGGAGGTCGAGTCAATTGGCGAAGGTCATTCCTCCATTGGTAGCCTGTCATCCAGATCCGGGTCAATATTGCTTCAGCTCTAGGAGGCTGTGAGAACGGTATTGAAATCAATCCTCTATTCCACCAGGAGAGGGCGTTACGTTCTCCATGTCCATCAACATCCGGCTGTTTTCTGCTTCTTTAAAACGATCAATTTCATTTAGCATTACGTTGAGTCACAAAGTTGCGATTGGGCTCCGGAAGATTAAAAATTCATAGCCTCAGTTCTCTAGCATAGTAAATAATGCGCAGTAAACGTTTTGAGAATTCAAGTATCACTGCGTCAGAAAAGGATAAGAGCACATCTCACATCAACAGCTGACGTCTCGAGCCTGCGTTCATGTGATCTTATCTTTTCGTCTCCTAATGATGCCTCATTCGTGAGGATGTCGGCTCATTTACTAGTTTCTGAGAGACTTTTGGAATCTATGAATGACATCTCAACAATATTTTCCGTCTCGTTTTTGTCCCTTTACAAATCCTGTAACCATTGTACCTTATGCACCCGTTACTATGGTTACTGCCTATATCCTAGCTATATATTCCTACACCTGAAAACCCCAAACCGTGAATTATCAGTTCAGCTTCGATTTACACTATCGCTTAGTTAAAAAATAAAAATATGTAATTTGTTGTCTTCGTTGGATATTTTTCATTTAAATGTTGAGCTAGCAAGCTCCCGTGTTTTATCAACAGACCAGGAAGTCGATTTTTGCAAGATTGTGAGCTGTCTCAGACCATCAATTTCTTTGTGAAAACATGGAAAGACACTCATGCCATCTTGTGGCTTGTCCCCAAAGGAATTGATTTTGGAAATATGGATCATAGCTGGCCCGAAAATGAAGGAAGAAGAAAAGAAAAGGTGTGCGGAGAATAAAGGCCCACGCGGTGATGGAGTCCTATCATCGGACCTACTTCAAAGCAGTTAAAAGACAAGAACAATAAACTAGACACAGGCACTAGGTACTCTCAGTCTTCCTGACTGAATGGTTCCCTTACACTAAAAAAGGCCAAGCTTGATGATTTACTGCACCTGAAGCGGTTTCCGATAAATCCTGAAGCTACGATACACTTGCATGTGATGCCAATGACACAAAGAGCACTGAAGAAGAGACAGACCACTCGATGACCCTCCGGTTGGAGTTGAAGAGGAACTCTGATGGCAAAAACTGGCCAAGGCCAATAATATTTTCACATTTTCAATTTCTTTCGGAGCTATAATTTGTGTAAAATGTGTAAATTAAAAATGAAATTACAAAAAATTTGATATCATTCCCTCTGATACTGCATATGGTTCATCCGAGTAGTAGACCCATATCCTACAATTTATCCAATGGGCTTAGAAAATCAATAAAACATGATGAAAATGCTTTCTTTTATATTTTCAGTTTAAAACATGATATCGCCATGGTTTTTCAGCTAACATTTGCTTTTTAAAGCACATTAAAGGAAAAGTAAAAACATTAAAAAATGATTGATTTTTGGTCAAATAAATTAAAAAAGTATTTAAATTATCAAGTAAACTTGGCTTATAGATTTTTTCACACCAAAAATGAAGACAGGTTTGGATTCAATTAGTTCAATTTAAAAAATTGGTTCACACTAAACTTTACTATTTCTCGATCACAAATAATGTTTTATAGTGCACACAAATATGGCCTTAATGACTAGCTTCTTACAAATCAACATATCATAATTTGTCATTTGACATATCATTATTTGTTATCAAGAAATAGTAAATATTTTTTATAACAACTCTATAAAAATAATCGAAGAAAAAAGTAGTATTAAATATTAGAGAGACCAAATTTTTTAAAATGAAATAATCAAATTTTGAGCGTTCTGACATGTCTATTGAGTTTCATGTACTATGGAACAGTATTATTATAGGGTAAAAATTATTACTTTACTACTAAAATTTTACAGCAGTGGTGTAAATGAGTAATATTTACTATTTCTTGAGAACAAATAATCTTTATATACTATCACATGTACATGATTAGGAACCCACCCTTATTTGGGTTGTTATGGTAAATAGAATTTAATTTAAATATTTAACCTGTATTCAAATTTTCGAGCGAATCTAAAAAAAAAAAATCTTAACCCAAAGATTTCTCCGAGGGGCAACCCTTCAAATTTTTTTTTCAAATAATCACTCATAAATCAGGAATCCTTCAAATGATTCAAACCATTTGGGATAGCGGTAAAGGTCCTTAAACTGCGCGATTTGCTTTAACCGTTGTGTTTCTTTGTGTTTTAGAAACAACGCTATCCGCAAAAAACTTAAATTTTGTTTATATATCTCCTTGGTAATCTTCTTTTTTAACACTGACCTTATAAGATAATGCAATAGTTTTTTATGTATATGGAAAGAAGAATCTCGGCTCTTGTGAACGATTTAAAGAAGGTCGATATCGGCTAAATTGAAGACGAGATACAGAGCTTCAATTGAAGACGAGATACAGAGCTTCAATTGAAGACGAGATACAGAGCTTCAATTGAAGACGAGATACAGAGCTTCAATTGAAGACGAGATACAGAGCTTCAATTGAAGACGAGATACAGAGCTTCAATTGAAGACGAGATACAGAGCTTCAATTCCAAACCTAATTTTGTAGCTTTCAAAATTTTGAGCACCCTCGGAATTGAAAAAAAAAAATATATTTTTTTGTTTCCGATAATATTTTTAACAGTAAGGTTTTTCGATGTTCTGAACCCAAATCTGGCATCATGGCAGTGGAAAAATGTATAAGCCTAGTTTACCTGATAATTTAAACACTTTTTTAAATTTATTCGACTAAAAATCAATTATTTTTTAATGTTTATATTTTTCCTTTAATGTACTTTAAAAAGTAAATGTTTATCTGGAAAAAGCTTGCCGATATCATTTTTCAAACACGAGATATAAAATAAAGCATTTTTAGCATGTTTTAATTTGTCCTTAGCTCCTAGGACCCATTGGTCAAAGCGGCCGACTTTTTTCAATGTGGAATCACCCAAAAACATGCACTCCCCTTGTTAATAGAATGAGTTCTCGAAATTGTCCAGCATTCAGGTGCATGGGTAAGAACGCCTTGCGAGGGTTCGAGAAAGTTTCACTTTGGTGTTACGAGAGAGACATTGACTTCTGAAGTCTTTAGGAGCCCGAAATAGCACTTGCTTGCAGCCGAAACTGTACTATTTATTTCTTACTGCATATTATTTTAAGAGTTCCCCTGAGAGCCTAAATAAGTCAGTTCGTTCGCCCGCTCAACATTTAAATGCGAAGTCTCCGATTTTTATCTGGACGCCCTGCTGATCGTACCCTTGTGGACCTCCTCTCCTATATTTTGTTTTTGCTTTATTCACGCTTTATGCTTTTCAAAACCTCTAGAGAGACCTCCGCATATTAAAGTGAGTCAATTTGAAAAAGTTAATATTGATCGTTATCCTCCCTGATCTTTCATTTGGTTCATTAATATCGTATTCGAGAATGCATGTAGGTCCTCATCAAAATACTCGAGACACTTTTTCCTGGCGGTTTTTCATTGCAGCTTCTTTACAGTTATGGTCTGCTTGTAGTAATTGTAAAAAAAAAGTGTACATATTTCCGTTGAAAACTCGGATTCGAAATTTTCCACGATCGCAATACTTTTCCTTATCATATATTTCATAAAGTAAAAATATTAAAAGTAAAAAAAAGGGGTAAAAGTAAATTTGTTGATTGAGAAGTCAAAAAAACTTTTTAACTGAATGAATTGAAGGCATGAGTGTATGAAGGTGTCATGTAATTGACTAATAAATTGTTTTCATATAATTATTTAAAGACAAGATCAATTCCATCAAGATTAATTGAAAATTGATGCAATTAACCACGAACCGTGAAAGGATTGTTAATGTAAAAAAGCGGATATAAGCATCTTATATCTTCATTTGTAAAAAAAAAAATCAATTATCTAAAATTTGTTAATCAGCAACTTCGTCCACTCATCTCTTCAATTGTAAAACCTTAATTTCACCTTTATTTTGGTTAAACATTTTTCCGGATTTATTCAATTATTTCAGTATATGAATATTAATAGATCAGACAAAGCAATATTTATTCAATTATTTTAGTCTATTGTATGAATATTAATAGATCAGACAAAGCAATGTTTTGATCCAAAATGTTTTCAGAAATGTCTTTATCATTACTATACGATACAGCACAACAATGTACAACAATAGACCTCCTAAAAAAGTCATTTTGTAATTCTTTTTACAGTTGAAATGGCTTATTGAATATATTATACCAATTTATTGATTTCAGGTACGTAATTAGAAATGTTTTGTGTTATTTACCTCAATGTACACATTTACAAATAAATTACATTGTGTGTATACATTAGAATCACATACATTATCTTAAAAACAAAACATATAACTTATATTTTAGATGTTTATGAAAAGATTGTTGTTAGAAAGTTCTAACATAAGTGATTATATGTTTAAATTCCTTTTATTACCTTGGATTATACTCAACTCAATATTCTTCCAAGATAAAACTGAATACCATCCATCATTAAACTGTTATCTACGCCTATGGTGCTACCTGTTGGCAGTGACTGATACTATTGCAATAAATTAATTATATATTATTGATTATTAAATAAGCATATTTATTATTTCTTTTGACTGTCTCTTTATTTAATTTTCAATCGATTATTAAAATAATGCTCTCTGCTTCTAATATTTTGAATATAAAATGATTTTTATGAAGACGATGTTTTTATTTTTTTCATATACTGGTAATTCAAAATGAAGACTACATTCGTTGTCGAAATAGTATGTTTTATAAAAAATAAACGAGATCCGACGAACTAAGCAGAAGGTTCAATGCCGATAACCTTTGCCCCCACTGAACCCCATCGAACCAAATATTCAGAGTCAGTACAACCACAATCATCCCATCTACGTTTTGCCCAACACTTTTTTTTTACGTTTACCTTCCCAAAGTGGGACGAACCGTTCCATTATTTTCCATCTAGATAAATTTCAGTAGGGCTCATACTTTGTGCACTTTGTCCTACAGAAGTTCGTTAGGTGATAAGAGTAACGCGAAAAAAATTTCAATTCCTAACCTAGATTTCAATTAAAAAAACGCTGCAAATTATTACACAAGGATTTATTACCAAATAGTAATATTTTAAAAATATCTGGTCTGTCTATTCACAGGACTTTCCGCTTTGGTTTACAATTTAGATAATTTTCTTTCAAATGAGCATTTGGAGTACTTCGGGAAAGGAACATGTGCAGAATACTTTGTAAAATATATCTACCATGTTCAGCAAATAAATAAAGCAGTAGGCACCTAAGGAGCAGATATTGGTAAAAAGCGATTTATGGCTCTTTCCATATTCCGATTTCCATAAAAACTATCCAAGCTACCCTACTTTTGACCATACATGCTATTAAAGTTAATGAAATACACATTAAATACATGAAAAGTACATATTATCTATGAAAATTGTGCTTGGATCCGAAAACATTTTACAGTTGATCATTAAAAAACAAAACATTGATTTTCAGAGTGAACTGCTTATTGGTGGAAGCTAATATTTTTAGTCGTATTTTCCCAGAAAAAAAATAGTTTATTGCAGTAGGTCGAAGGTCGGCGGTGAGGAGCGGGACTGCGTTTTCTATCCGTTTCATAACCCCTAGAGAACGATTATGGAAGATTTGGAGATGTCTGATATATATATATATATTTTCTCTCTCTCTCTCTCTCTCTCTCTCTCTATATATATATATATATATATATATATATATATATATATATATATATATATATATATATATATATATATATATCAGACATCTCCAAAACTTCCATAATCGTGCTCTAGGGGCTATGAAACGGATATATATGGATGTTTCGAAGCAAATTTTAAATCAAAATGATAGAGATAAAGATGAAGACAAATGATGAAAATAAAGATGACAGTGTGCATTCCAAAACTTTTTACTTCCATTTTTGACTAAAATCGAGATGGCAATGGTTATTATTACTCACTAAGTGAAGAATCTAAATTTTTCTTGACTAATCCCTTACTTTAGGATTGATAAATTATTTGCCACTTCTATAATTTTATTTTTATTGAAAACTAGTTTCGAATGTTATACATTCATCCTCAGTTCTAAAAACACACAAAAATTCAAAAATAAACAATTCAAAATACAGTTTGGTATTATTATACATATTAAATTAAGTGTAATATAAATTAGTATTATAAAACATTTATGAATTATGAATTTAATTAACAAGAATTAAAACAAGAAATCAAATATATGTTGGTACTCACCAGGGTTTAAGTAGATTATATCAAACAGAAGTTTTATAGGTAAACGGTTTAAGGATCGGGATTTTTTCAGTAATTCCGGTAATTGTTTTTTCTGTTATAGATGGGAATACATGTAATATTGGACTATTGGAGATATTTATTTGGTCATTATATTATATTATATTTGATCATTAATTTTAACATTTTTATAATGCGTGTGAGTGTGCGTGTGCGTGTGTGCGTGTGCGTGTGCGTGTGTGTGTGTGGATATCAACTGATGGGCACAGTATAAAGAGGTCATGGCGCCAAATGACGTTTTAGATACTGCAATCTTCGGAAACCAGTAACCAAATTCAGGATCACTTTTTGAGCCATCGTACAAGGAAGTCATGTGTTGTCCACATCAGATATTTTAAATCCGCCTAGAGTGACTCCTTCTTTTTTTCTTTCGTTTTTTTTTTTATTTGTAAGACACAACAATGCAGGCAAATTTCCAGACATTTACTAAATATGAAGGGTTACGGACTGACACAGCATTTACTAAATATGAAGGGTTACGGACTGATACAGCATTTACTAAATATGAAGGGTTACGGACTGATACAGCATTTACTAAATATGAAGGGTTACGGACTGATACAGCATTATTTTAATTGAATCATATTTGTTCTCTCTTAAAATAAACTTCAACAGTAATTAAAAAGGGTCAACGTAATCAAATAAGTGTGAATATTATAGAAATTACTTTGAATATTAATATTAACATAGGAAGATGGGATTTGATAAAAAAAATTACATTCAATAATACAAAGTAGGAAGACTATAATAAACTCCAAAGCCTAAATAACAAGGCTGTATAGATTTCAAAATCGTTATAGAAATTTGATAAAAAAAATTACATTCAATAATACAAAGTAGGAAGACTATAATAAACTCCAAAGCCTAAATAACAAGGCTGTATAGATTTCAAAATCGTTATAGAAATTTCGAATTTTGGTCAATGTTGATATTTATCATTGACGCTATTTGTTCCCGAGGAGTTTTCCCAATTACAACCCAGTTTTCATGATATATATTTAATATTCGATTAAATATCTAAAAAATGCGTTTGAACATAAGGCTCTTTCGCGCTAGGACCGCCTATGTTCAAACGATGGCGAGATAGCGGAGTGGAAGTGACGAAGGGCGGAGGAAGGCTCTCTCAATCACTTCCCATTCATCGATGCCCGGCCGTCAGAGGGTCTTCTCCCTTCATCACTTCTCCTTCGCTACCTTGCCATCGATTGAACATAGGGCTCTTGCTCGCTAAGGCCACTACAGGTGAGGTAGCGGAGTGGAAGTGACGAAGGGCGGAGGAAGGCTCTCTCTCTATCACTTCCCAATCCTCGTAATATTGAAATAACAATTTCCCTTTCTCTAAAATTGTTATTTTAATATTACTTGGCGCCTGTTGAGAGTAATAAAATATGTTTTGTATAAATCTTGTAGGAAATTTAATCCTCAACAAGATTGGTAGTTATGCATTTTGCACTTAAAATATTTATTAAGGCGAAACCACCGAAAATTTAACTAATTGCGTTTTCTTGAAATTTTGCCGATTACGGTCACGCATCTCAACAGCTGTTCCGAATTTTTAAAAAAATATTACATACAAAACTTACAGGAAGTTTAACGTTCTTCAAAATTGGTTATGTCAAAGTTTTAGCTAAAATGCACTGGAAGCGAGTCATTGTGATATTCTGCTTATAACGAGGTCTGTCTAAACGTCTTATGACGAGGTCTGTCTAAACGAAACATAAATCGTCCATTCGAAGAAAGTTAAGCAATATATGAAAAAAATGTGTTCGTCTTTTCGTAAAGTTAGTAACAATGCATCTGTTGGCAGGTTTAGTAATTCAAGCAGATTGTTGTTATTATTAATAATTTAATTTTCCATAATTACTTAATCATTAATCACAAATTACACATTTATTAATCACAAATTTTATTCATGTTTTAATTAGAATTTATTAGTATTTATTAGTTAGAGACTATTTATTACTTTGTTTTTCTAAATGTCTAATTTGATTTACGTTTATTTCACAATTCGCCTATTGTATCGACCTGAAACAATTTTTGTTATATCGTTTTTGAACAGCATTCCGTTATATACTTTACTTCTTCAAATAAATTTTAATTAGTGAAATTTAAACAATTAATATTTAAACCAACCTTTTTAACATATATAATTAATTTTTCGTAACGCTAAAAATAACGATAAAAAAGCAATAATAATAATGAAGAGAATTTATTAAGCGAAATAAATAAATATTGCGAATATTGAGAAACATTTTGTTTCTTATTTTTTAATATTCAAACAATAAAATGTTGAGCTGATCATTAATTGTTCTGATTTCCATTAAAACTGTATAAATTAATATTTTGGTTCTGGTAGTCGAAACGACGAAGATTTAGTAATAAGATGCCAGCAGTAAGGCACCTGAGGTTAACTATTTTGGAATTTATTCATTCTTTAATGGTATCGTTCTGCATGGCAGAAATTTCCGCATTCCGAATTTCAGCTCATTTGACCCAAAGAGGGCCGCTGAAGGTGCTCAAATGTAGAGGATAATATATATATTTCAGACATCTCCAAATCTTCCATAATTGTGCTCTAGGGGTTATGAAACGGATAGAAAACGCAGTCCGCCGCTCGCCGCCGATCTTCGACCCACATCAATAGTCTATTTTTTTTTTTTTGGGGGGGGGGGGAGGGGGAAATACGACTAAAAATATTACCTTCCACTAATAAGTAGTTCACACTACAAATGTTTTGTTTTTTAATGATGAACTGTTTCTTCGTTTTTGGCTATCTCAGAAATTCGAGGTTATAAAGTTGAAATTCGTAATGAGCAACCTTAAAACCATAAATGAGCAAATTTTTAAAACTTCTCTAAAACTTTCCTCAGAGACCCCTTTGGCTCCTTCCGGTCCACAGTTGGCTGGACTATATTTAATGTAGTTAAAACATCGGTTCAATGGAAAATTCTTCTCTTCTTCGTACATTATTTATTAAAGATGGTAATTAGAAAACATTGAATTATATTAAGATTAAATGAGAAATTATTTGTTTATTTTCGCAAGCAAACCAAATATTTATTTAAATATAAAAATATTTAATTAAATAAAGATGCGGGCCCTAATAATTACATTTGGATCTGGTAAGTAGATTTCTATATGGACTGTCAATTCCTCAACTTGACCCACTTTTCATAAAAACTCGACTTGAACCACTCAATTGATCACAAACATGCTCAAATGGTTTCATAATAAAGAAATAAAATATATAAAATGAGTGGATATTCAACGTTAATTATTGCTTTATTATTCTATAGCAACATTCGATTGCATTAACAATTAATATATATTAATTATTATTAATCTTCGTTATTATTTTTTCAAATTCTTTAAAATATGTTAATAAAAATTATTTGAATTTCTTGAATATATTTTATAGTTGACTGTCTGTTCGTGTAATGTGCATGTCTGTAATGTGCAATTTTTCGATATATAACTTTTTTAATTAAAAAAAATAATTTGTAAATAGTAGTAGTATTTTTTAAAAAACATATTTTATTTAAGGAAAAATATTATATTTTGTAAAATATTATTACATAACTGACTGCAAGAACGATTTTTTTTATTTTTAACTAATTTTTTTTTTATTTTACAGAGAAAACGGATTGCTGGTAATGTTTTTGAAATATTGTTTAAATTTTGAAATGATGAATTTAAAAAAATAATTGTTGTTGCTTTTCTGAATGTAAAAACTTTAATCATTTTTTATAATGACCAGAACATAAGCCGCTCGAACTGTCATAAGGATAAAATTGTACTAATGTCCCATATATTTATTTAACACCTGAAGACTTTTAGGAGTTAAATCTTTTTAAATTTAATTTTAGGTGTTAGCAAAAAGTAAACAGATTTTTTTTTCTTTTTTTTTATCCATTGTACAAATTAATGATCTCATTTTAACAAAGGAAATTTTCCTATAACAATTTAGTCTCTATAATCCGGCACATATGGAACCGGTTTGTGTCGGATTATGGAGATTTGTTGGATGCCTAGAGGTTAAATAAAAGCCTGCAACCATAGGATGCCACTCAATAGCTATATATTTATTATGATAGATGTAAACATACATATGTGACAAATTATATAAAAACATTAAAAAATATATTGATTTTACATCTTACCAAATATGTAACAGAAAAAGTAAAAATCACTTCCATCGGGTTCAGGCATAATTGAAACTGTAAATAGGAATTTTAAATTTTACAAAAACCGATAGAGTAATAAAAAAACCTTTTTACTATAGAATAATAATTCTCATTGTAACTTGTAATTTCTCAGTCTCACCGCACACACCGAACTGCGCTAAAATGAACTAATATGAACCTGAAGACTGACTAGTACAGTGTTGTAGTAGTACAGTGTTGTAGTAGTACAGTGTTGTAGTAGTACAGTGTTGTAGTAGTACAGTGTTGTAGTAGTACAGTGTTGTAGTAGTACAGTGTTGTAGTAGTACAGTGTTGTAGTAGTACAGTGTTGTAGTAGTACAGTGTTGAACTGGCGAGGCTCAACTGTACATCCAAATATACTCCATTAACAAATATAATAAATTAATTTGTGAAAAGTACACTTCCCATAGATATATATATATATATATATATATATATATATATATATATATATATATATATATATATATATATATATATAGATAGATATATAGATATATATATCTATATATATATATAGATATATATATATATATATATATATATATATATATATATATATATATATATATATATATATATATATAACTTATATTTTTAAAAACACATTTATAACGACATTTCGATGTGCAGTACATGTGACAAGAGACAGTAAGGAAAATTACTCCCCAATTAAAAATTTTTATTTATATATTATAACCAGCTAGGATTTGACGAAGTAAAATTATACTGATGGCAGGACATTGGGGAGAGAATAATGTAAATTAAAGAAAACAAATAACTTGAAGACGAAGAAGGACTTCGAAACGTCGTTATAAATGTTTTTAAAAATGTAAGTTATATATTTATGGGAAGTGTACTTTTCACAAATTAATTTATTATATATATATATATATATATATATATATATATATATATATATATATATATATATATATATATATATAACTTCCCTATATAGTAGAAATTGTTTAATATCTATTAACACAGTTTTCACCCACAAACAGGCAAAAGCTACGGTGCTTCTCTGTAACAATTGTACATTAGAACTTTAGGACTAAAGAAACGCATAATTTTTCTTCACCTAATTTAAAAACAAACCATTATTCGCTATTCAGTTATTTTAACTACTCCTTGAGAGACTCGAGGATCTGTTCCGAAACCTCCTTTCATAAAAAAATGTTTTCGATTCGAATTCGAATCGCGCGGGTTAGCGTCACCGAAGAAGGCGTTCCCCCAGTGACGTCAGCGGGAGGATCAATATCCCTCGAGTGAAGTTGGTACGACTGGAGATCGAAGAGCCCCCGCACTCAATACCCGAGCAGTTCGCCCTAACCCGAGCAGTAATACACTAAAGGGTACACCTTCTCCTCAGGACACTGTGGCAGGACCTGCTAAGGATACGCCAAGGACGCCTATGTCTTGTACGCCAAATGTGGGGAATATGCTTTATTTCAAACAGTCATCCATGAATCGACGAATGTAAGGCTTCATTTTATAACCGTAGTCTTGTCCTAATTGAGAATGTGCACTTATATATTAATAGCCCTACAGTGCTTCCACCACCCTAGTGCTTCTGCCTTGTCGAAACTGATCCACCTATCCCAATTCCAAAATTCCAAATATTTTTCCCATCGTAAGAAAAACCTATTAGATTTGTCAACAAATTTATAATAATAATCACAGCTTATAAAATTACATTTTTCAGTTTAGTAGATTCATTTTCAATGGTCCTTAAATTGTAGATAGATCGGTGTCTTGCTATAACCCTAATGCGTATTAAAAGTTGCTGTATTTAAATTAATATAGACACAGTAGATACAGAGAGAATTTCAATTGGATAACCTTAATTGTTGTAGACGAGAATCCAGTAGGCAATGAATTGTTGTAGACGAGAATCCAGTAGGCAATGAAATTTCTGATAGCTTTAATTCTTGTACTGATAAGGTTATCGATTCTGTTCGTACACACACAAAATCTATAAAGAACACGAATTACAGCAATGTACGAAAACATTGAAGATATAAATTCGATTTCATATGAAGCCTAAATAATTGTTTTTAAATAATAATGTAGATATAAAATAGGCTGGGATGATTCACTAAGACTTGGATATAAGGATAATGAAGGATGTGATGTTGACATTAAAACAAGTGGAGCAATCCGCTGACGACCATTGATGGCCTCTGTACTAGCGAACAGATGATTTCATTGATTTTTCGTCCAGTTACATCTCCTCGTTCCAAGTAGATAAATTAATTCCATCGCTCCTCATGTTTTAGAAATATTTGTGGATCCACGGCCATATTGAGATCTCGTAGTTCAATAAAGAGGAAATGAGCTTTAGCTAGCCCAGTTCCTACTCTTTTCATCAAAAGCACGAAGGTCGCAGAGAGGTCAACCGAATAGTTCTATCTCTCTTTCATAGAGATAGAAAAAAATAATATTAATATAGCAATACTATATCATCCAAAAATATTATTTTAAATCGAATGTAGTACATAAATTATAATATCTTGAAATCGATAAGTTCCTTGTATTTAAATTTCGATTGAATGATATTAAAATCTTCGGTTTGAAAGGTATGGCCTAACCTGGCTACCTAGCTCCGAATGGATTTAATCCTTCCAAAATAAACTATTTCTATTATTTTTCAATAAATTTTTCTAATTAGAACAAGAAAGGTACTTTTATAAGAAAGGAAAGCGCACTATTATGAGATACTTCCTATACATTGATGAGTTCCTTAGCAATTGCGTCACAAACTGCTAGCTAGTGATTATCGAGGCACTGGCCAGGTAAAGTGTTTCCCGACCGGAGCCTTCTTACGAAAAGTACCTCATAACAGGGCACCTCAATTTCTCTTTAGAATGGACAGATAGGCTTTTAATCAATGAGAAAACTAAAAAAAATGTTCAGGTCTTGTTGTCTTGATTACTGTTATTTTTATTGCTCTTGGTGACTGTTAATGTGAGATGTGCAGCCTATTGTTTGTATTTATGTGATATCATGTATTTGAGCCCTGATGATGCGTGAATTAACAAATAAATGGTCAGTTATTCACTGCGATTTGAGAGAATCACGACTTTATTTAGAAATCATAAAATAATAACAGCTGTCCTTTTTAATAGACTTCAAAAAAGGAGGTTATTAGTTTGATATTATGTTCTGTGAATGTCCAGGCATAGCTTCGTCAATCATGATTATGATGATTTATGTGATTATTTCTTTAATCAAAAGGGTAAACCTCCTGCTTGGTCCATTATAAATTTTATCAGAATCCGATCAAAAATTTGTTTTTAATGCAAGTCGACTCATAACTTCGCTATTCCTAACCCGATGTTTTAATATTTTTTTTTTAATCAAAAGAATGCATCTCGGGGTGGTTCTGTATTAATTTCTCCAGAATCAGGCGAAAACTATGAGAGATGGAGTATATTTTAGTTTTTGCAATTTATTGTTTATTACGTCTGATAATGAACTTACACGTGATATAATATCAAACAGCAAAAAGTGGAGGATATTTAAAACATTATAAAATATTTTTTATAATATTGTTGGAGATAGAGAGACGAACTTCTGAATGGCTAACCACTCGCCATAATAAATAGTTTAGTTTACTGGTGTACCTCTGAATCTATTTTATTATTTACTTTCAAACAGTGGGGCAAACAATGGGCAAATATTAAATCTAGCTAGGTACTTAAAAAAAAAAAAAAAAGTGAATCCAACCGTATTAGTTTTATACTACATAATTAAATAAACTAATCTTTGGTGTCTCATAGAAGAAGCGAGCTCAGTATTTTATGCTTAATCCTTTCGTATTTTATGTTTACCCACTGAGGAATGTGAAAGAAAAAATACATGGAAACCGTACACATGACCCACTAATAAGAAATAAATACATTTTTTTTAGGAAAAAAAAACTTCAAAAATGTACACAATAACCAATAAAGAGATAGAAATCATTTTTCTGCAAAAGTAAATTATTAAGAAACAATAGTAACCTTCCCAAATCATTCTTAAAAATAATTTAATATTTTTTGATGCCAGTGCCAAATCGCTTCACAGCTTGAGAATTTTGAAGAGAAGAACTTAAAACAACTTAATAATAGAAACGAATAATTTTTGTTATTATTATTAATTATTTGTCTTTGGGGAAAACCCTCATAGAAATAGAGTTGGCCTCAACTCAACCTGACCATTGTTCAGTTTACAAATTTATCAAGAAACAAAAATACAACAGAATATAAAATAATTTAAACTAAAAAAGAAGCTAAAATCGTCAAATGTAAAAGTAAATACAAAAACACAAAACCTGGTGCGGTGCGCGCATCACATAAGTTTCCCTTGCCATCCTATAATAATTATCTTTCTGATGTAATTTTAAAGAGTTCACATAAACAATACTTGAAATAAACTCAGCAGCATTCACTTCTTCGCATCTTTTCCCATATAAGTTCAATAGAACAGTTTTTTAAACTATTTTAGTACGACGATTCTGTACGTTACCTGTACTTTTTATATTTAGTTTCCATTCAATAATATAAAAGTGGAAATGTTAATTTCTACTTTTTTATTCTTGCATTACATTATTATAGAGCGTATTGCTGACAACAGATTGGCGAATTCGTGGGAGGAAGTCCGGTCGCATCCGTCTCCTTTTAGATGCGCTCGGTTATCAATCTAGGGTCTTGCAGTCCTCATAAGATACACTGTACCTTTGCTAATTCCAGTCCGATTTTGATGATTATTTTTTTGTTTTTTAGATAATTTAATTACCTTTAATATAATTCAATACATAATTTACCATAAAATGCGTACTTTTTAAGTTATGTGCAAATAAAATATTCTTTACATCATAACATTTTTCCCTCCATTTCCTCGGTGATTTATTGGAATGGCACTCCTTTAGTGGATTAATTATATAGATTGGTCACGGGTCTGATTTTGATGATGTATTTACTAGGGAGTCTTAATTGCGCTAGTATTTTTGTATATTTAAATGGGAAATCTGTTGAGAAATAAAGTTGGATATCAATTTGTTATTGTATGCTAA
Organism: Rhaphigaster nebulosa; assembly: GCA_948150685.1. Lineage (NCBI taxonomy): Eukaryota > Metazoa > Arthropoda > Insecta > Hemiptera > Pentatomidae > Rhaphigaster > Rhaphigaster nebulosa. The sequence goes on along the minus strand of OX411306.1, from coordinate 247,645,392 downwards.
GTGTTATTATTGATAATGGAAGGAACCAGAAGTGCTCCATTCTTGTGAAGCGCCTTGGCACCGACAAAAAAAAATCTGCGAGCATTACACAAGTTTCCCTTACCGTCCTTTAATAATTATCTTTTTAATACAATTTTAAAGAGTTCACATAAACAATAGTTTAAATAAATACAAGAGCATTCACTTCTTCACATCTTCTCACCCTTAAGCATAATAAAACAGTTTTTTACAGAATTTTAGTACAACAATTCTGTACACTACCTATATATTTTAAGTTTGTGAAGTTGAAAATATAATATAAAAGTTTCGCTATAGTTTATATGTAAACATTTTGTTTCCATTAAATAATACAAAAGTAGAAATTATTAAGTTAATTTCTGCTTTTGTATTCTTAAATTGCAATATTACAGAGCGCATTGTTGGCAAAAGATTGGCGGATTGGTGCGAGGAGGTTCGGTCGCATGCGTCTCCTTTCGGATGCGCTCGGTTATTCATCGGTTATACACTATATCTTTGCTAATACTGCTCCGATTTTGATGATTTTTTTATTGTTTTTTAGATAATTTAATTGCCTTTCATACAATTTCATACATAATTTACCATAAAATGCATACTTTTTAAGTTATGCGCAAATAAAATATTCTTTTCATCATAACTTTTTTCTCTGCATTTCCCGGTGATTTACTACATAAATGAAAAGTTAAAGGTCTTTATGAAGAACAATTTAGGCAAGTTTCATCAAAATCGTTAGAGCTGTTTTCGAGTAAATTGTAAAAAAGTGTAAAATCGATTATATAAAGTGGCACTTTCGGTTAGTCGATTTTGACGAAACCGAAAACGTTGCTGTAAAATCACAGTCATATAGCTAGCTACCTTAAATACGTAATTTGAGTATCGTACAACTTTTCGTTTTTGAGCTAGGCTGTTCACATACACACAAACACACAGACTCACAGACCATTTTGCGAGACTTGGTTATTTGGTCTCAGGGGGCCTCCTTAAAGAGTGTATTTCCGTTGAAAAGTCAAATTCTAAAACTTTCACGATCGCAATACTTCCTCTTACTATATACTTCCTCTTACTATATACTTCGTATATAGGAAAGGTAAAGTAAAAATATTAACTTATTGTAATCTTCAGGTGCATTTGAAATAGTTACTAGTCATTTACTTTTTTGAGAAATATTTTTACATCTCTTTAGCGGTTCTTGTGTACAGTAATGAAAACGGTTTTTTTTTTAACATTTTTAATCTTTTTTATACTGTTAACGTGAGATGTGCTGGCTATTGTTTGTATTTATGTGGTATAAGTCTTTGAGCCCAGCTGATGCCTGAATTAACAAATCGTAGAATGGTCAGTTATTTACTGCAATTCCAGAGATTTTTTTTTTCTAAGTTTTAGCTTTGGTCAAATTTATTAATTAATCAAATAATTATTTAATTTTTTTCTGATTAATAAAAATACAAATGAAATAAAATTAGAATATAAAACTGAAATAGCTTACAAGTAGTATATTGATGGAAGATTGCATCACAATTCTTTTGGCTCTCAAAACGTAGTAAATGGCCAGTCCAAATTTTACCAATTTAGGCATTCATCAACCTCATCAACAAATATCACATCAACAATTTAAAAGAATACTAACCAAATAGAGATAATACATCATTCCAATAGTTCGCATATCCGGAATGAAAGAACTACAACTCAAAAAATGTGTTTTAGTTAAAATGAAATATAGGTTATGTCCTCCTTTGAATGAACCTCAAATATAGGTTATGTCCTCCTTTGAATGAACATCAAACATAGGTTAAGTCCTCCATAGAACGAACGTCAAAGATAAGTTAAGTCCTCCATAGAAAGAACCTCAAACGTAGGTTAAATCCTCCATAGAGGCCCCCAGGGCGTTTCCTCTGGCACTGGAGAGATGGCAATTCCTCGAACCAAACCTTGGTGGAATGAGGCCTTGGAGGTAGCGTACAAAAAAAATATCACATCAATAAAAAATTATCGGAAAAACATTAACATTGAGAACTATAAGACTATGAGAACAAATATAAACAAGGTTAAAAAGGTTATAGCAAAGGCGAAGAGGGACCACACATTCTGGCAAACATAGATCTACCTAAAAATGAATACAACTCAGCTCATCCAGTTGCTTGTAAATTTAATGAATGAGAGCTGGATGCCGCTCTACAAGGCAATGAATGAGAGCTGGATGCCCCTCTACATGGTGATGAATGAGAGCTGGATGCCGCTCTACATGGCAATGAATGAGAGCTGGATGCCGCTCTACATGGCAATGAATGAGAGCTGGATGCCGCTCTACATGGCAATGAATGAGAGCTGGATGCCGCTCTACATGGCAATGAATGAGAGCTGGATGCCGCTCTACAAGGCAATGAATGAGAGCTGGATGCCGCTCTACATGGCAATGAATGAGAGCTGGATGCCGCTCTACAAGGCAATGAATGAGAGCTGGATGCCGCTCTACATGGCAATGAATGAGAGCTGGATGCCGCTCTACATGGCAATGAATGAGAGCTGGATGCCGCTCTACATGGCAAAAAATCCACAGCCCTTGGTCTAGATGAAATCAATTATGAGATGATAGCTCTTCTACATAGATTTCTGAAGCTTAAGCTACTCAGAGCATTCAATGATATTTGGGAAACATCAAATGTTCCTCCTGATTGGAGACAGGTTCTAATAATTCCTATTCTCAAACCTGGCAGAGGCCCTTCCCTTCTATCCAGCTCGAGACCCATCGCCCTCATCTCCTGCTTAGCTAAGACATTTAACATTATCGTTAAACATAGACTTGAGTGGTTTATTGAAAATAATCATATAATAAGTCAGAACAGTTTTGGCTTTCAAAAAAACCGTTCAACGTCTGACAGCATCATGTTTTTTATAAATGAAATATACAAAACATATAATAGCAAAAATATTCTCCTAGCAATTTCCCTGGTCCTCCAAGACGCTTATAACAAAGTTAAAAGAAATCTTTTAAAAGAAGCATTGCTCCTACACATTGCTCCTACACATTCCTCCTACAAACATTGCTCCTACACATTGCTCCTACACATTGCTCCTACACATTGTTCCTACATTGCTCCTACATTGCTCCTACACATTGTTCCTGCACATTGCTCCTACACATTGCTCCTACACATTGCTCCTACAAACATTGCTCCTACACATTGCTACTACACATTGCTCCTACACATTGCTCCTACAAACATTGCTCCTACACATTGCTCCTACAAACATTGCTCCTACACATTGCTCCTACACATGGCTCCTACACATTGCTCCTATACATTGCTCGTACACATTGCTCCTACACATTGCTCCTACACATTGCTCCTACATTGCTCCTACACATTGCTTCTGCACATTGCTCCTGCACATTGCTCCTACACATTGCTCCTACACATTGCTCCTACATTGCTCCTGCACATTGCTCCTGCACATTGCTCCTACATTGCTCCTGCACATTGCTCCTACACATTGCTCCTACATTGCTCCTACACATTGCTCCTACACAATGCTCCTACATTGCTCCTACATTGCTCCTACACATTGCTCCTACATTGCTCCTACACATTGCTCCTACACATTGCTCCTACACATTGCTCCTACACATTGCTCCTACACATTTCTCCTACACATTGCTCCTACACAATTCATAAGCATTTTTTTCCCACCAGATTCGAGATATTTCACACTAGAAATACTGATCATTAAATGAATGATATATGAATTGCGATTGCGAATGGTACCACTAATAAATAAGTTATTAACATTATTATCTTTTACGTTTTTATATAATCTCAGCAAGTATTCCTATTTGCAATAATATCCGGTGTATTTATTTTTTAGGGGAGGGAGATAATTTTTCATCAGCTTGAATTATTTAATTTTTCTTATTTTTTCAATTCATACCTTGCCACGCCCCCGACGTCTGACGGCCTACACCTTACGCCCTAAGGCATTGCCTACGTTGTCTTGTCTTATTTACGCCTATGATTGGAAGCCTACGTTGAACTGTTCCTGACTATAATGCACTATGTTTATTATCATCTCCCGATTCGGAAAAAAAAATAATTTTGAAGATATTAGAAGATTACAAAAACAAAGACTCAAGTTTCGTACATAGCAGTAAATAACAAACTCACCTACCATTCTGTTAGGATGATGTACTACCTTTATTACGTTGATCTTTTTAAGGCTGATGATTTGAGATGTGCTGTCTCTATTCTGAATTCATGTCATCTTATACACAATTTTTCATTTCACAATACATATTGATACTTAGCAAATACAAACAGGCTAAAATAGTTTTTTCATAATAAACTGTGAATACTTTTATATTATAAGGCTCAAGATTTTACTACATTAAATTGCATTAATAATAAATAGATGTTAATATAATAACAACTTCGTTATGTTTTTCCAAATACTTTAAACTCCCTGAATAAAAATTATTAAAAATTCTTGAATCCATTCATTATTCCTTCTAACGTGCAATGCTTTCTATAAAGAATCTGTTTTTGTTTTTTTGTTAATATATTAATATGTGTTCATTATTAATACAATTCAATGTAGTTATTGAATTATTTCTTTATTATGAATTAACCATTTTATCCAGTTTGTATGGGCCGAATGGTAGTATGTATTGCGATATAAAATAACTAACTGAACATTACATTCATGGTTTGTTTTTAAATCGGAAGATGAACAAATTAGAGGTTCCTTTAGTCCTGAAGGTTTTCAGGTTGAATTAAAAATGTTCACAAAGATACAACCTAAATTATATTTGCCTGTTTGTGTGTGCAAAGTGTATAGTTGCAGTATATCATTTAGAACTAATTGCAAAATTTCCTTAATTAAAAATTTGTTCTGTGGATAAATAAATTAAAAAATTTTGCTTAAAATTCATCGATCAATAGATTGCAACATTACATAATGAATGTTTACTTATCGAAAGAAGGAGCCGAGATTTCATGATTTTTTCTTAATAAATAAAATTTTTGTTAAGAAAAACTGGAAAATAATGTAGAAATTAGGAAAAAAAAAATTTGTACAAAATATTTTGAAAATTTAAATCTTTTGATTGGAATCCCAAAACTTTAATAAATCATAAATTATGTTAAAGCGGTTTAAATCCCTTTTTCCTTTATTTTTCTAAATATACTATTAAAAAAAAAAAAAAAGAAGATACATCTTAATTAAATAAATTATATTTTTTAATAACTATTTCGGAAATTTATTTTAGTGACAAATATAGATGCCTTTTGTTGTTATTGATACTTTTTTCTTAATGCTCCAGTAAAAATTATTTGCATTCAAGGTAACATTGAAATGCAGAGGAATAAATAACATAACAAAGATATCAAGCCTTATTTTCTATTCATGATAACTGCATCCTGTTCAAATTATTTGGAATATATTATTATTATTTTTAAAAATCTTCATAAAAGCTATAGATATACAAATAAAGTATAAGCAAGAATAAAGATATTGGTGGAAAAAATAATGGTTACTGAGCTTAGTAGTAGTAATTGTAAGAATGCGTTTAAAAACCACTGATAAAAATAAATTTTTTTTATTTTTTTATTGTGGAGATGTCAAGGGACCATCGCATTTCACAATATTACACCGAACTTCAGTGACTATTTCTCTGAGAACTGCCAACAGAAATACGAGTACTACCTCGCTTCTCTGAGAACTACCAACAGAAATACGAGTACTACCTCGCTTCTCTGAGAACTACCAACAGAAATACGAGTACTACCTCGCTTCCTTCATGTATCTTTTATTCTGTTCCCATTCTATTATTCTTCTCTTTCCTTCTAGTTCCTTAACTTCAAATTCGAAATTCATTATCTCAAATAAACCCTCCCGCTCTTCTGACCTCTGCATCTCTTCCCTACGGATTTCTCCGTTTCACGAAATCTTCGTTAGCGGATCCTATAGCAGTGAAAACCTTCATTAGCGGATCCTATAGCAATGAAAGTTTATAGTATTTGTAGAACTGAAGATGAATGTATAACATTCGAAACTAGTTTTCAATAAAACAAATTTATAGAAGTGGCAAATAATTTATCAATCCCTAATTAGATTGATCCTTCTATACCATCATGCGGATGTCAACTGGCCAATTAGATTGATCCTTCTATACCATCATGCGGATGTCAAATGACCAATTAGATTGATTCTTCTATACCATCATGCGGATGTTAACTGACCAATTAGATTGATTCTTCTATACCATCATGCGGATCTCAACTGAATAATACTTATTTTTTATAATTAATTATTATTTACTTTCCTCAACATATGAACATGGTCATGGCGGTAATTTATGTGAGTGATAATTACATTTTTAATTAATTATTTTAGTTTATTCTATATAAATTAAAAATAAATTAATAAAAATGGGTGGGTTGAAGGTTGGGATGGATGAAAAAACTGATGGTGTAGGAGAGTATCGGTCTTCATGCCAATCCGAAGGTTTTTCCCCACCATTTTCTATCAATTAAACCGATCATGTAGCACCTTTACATCTGCTAGTAACTCTATTCCTCTAGACTCAGCCATGCTTCCTCTCTTTTATATTATAAAAGTAAATATAAATAGAGAAATATTTATGTTAAATGATGGCCAAACTGTTTGGGTCAGTGTATTATTATTCCTGTGATTTATTCTAATGTGACATCAGTCCCGATTAAATAAAATTATTGTGATTTACTTAAGCAAGACCATATACAGCCATTTGGTTACGTCTCGGTCGACCACTTAAAAGTTAAAATTGTTGGTTAAGCGATGAATAAATTCGTGATCCATTCATTAATAGCTCAACATTTTATACCATACGTACAATACTTATACTACAATGGGTCCTGCGAAAAAATTCAAAACATAATATTTATTTATTTAGCACTATTTATCTATGACCATCATTATTAAAGCTTTAATCATAAATTTTCTATTGATATAAGTTAGAAGTAGACACGGAGGAGGCTATACAGTACCCGCAATACTGAACAGTTGTGCGGGTTAAGAGGCACTTAACTACCTACCTACAAACACACGCAAGCTTTTTAATAGAGAAATGTTACAAATAGCATATTAAATCAACAATTACTCTGATGCTATGAGTATTAGTTCAATTACATTTAGAAAGTCTAGGTCACGCAATTCCTCGTCGTGCGAGTATCACAATTCTCTCCTGCATTCGTGTAGATTCGGTAATGGACACGTTCTGCAAAAAATACAACGCATTAATGGTCAAATCTATAATTTTGAGAGCAGTTTAATGCTTACTCTAAATTGTAGAGTAGATCACGGCAAATATTTTTACTACGGTCAGTGATTTCAAACAGATCTTATGAGTTATCCATTGTATTTATGCAGTCGTCTAAATTTTCCCGGACTTGTTAGGCCGAATAATTTAATAATTTACACCATATTTCATATTCAAAAAGCTTTAAACCATTATGAAGTAATATGTTTCTGCTCAATATATATAAATATATACACTTAAGCACGCAATATGTTTTTAAGACAGAAATTGACTATTAGAACCAAAAAAATTGACAAAAGCAACAATTGCAGATTGCGCGTGACAGATATGCTGCCGTTTGTTTAACCTCAATTGCGCGTGACAGATATGCTGCCGTTTGTTTAACCTCAATTGCGCGTGACAGATATGCTGCCGTTTGTTAAACCTCAATCCGTCAACATTAATCTTTATTTATTGGAGAGTCCGTCGTATCATTCTTCAATACTGAAAATTACACATGGAGGATCTCTTTTGAACACATAGAGAATCTTTAAGTTTTATTTAAGACGAAAAAAATTTCTTATACTCATGTTTAGGAAAAAATTCCAAAAAACAGAAAATTACTCAGTTTTAGTTTTAATTACGATATGAATAGATTTATGATATGGAAAGAATGAGATACGTATAATAATAATGATAATAATAAATAAGCATATACAACAAGTAGTAGATACTTTTCTTAATTTTGTATTATCATGAATTACTTCTTCAAAGTTTGCTACTTTAAATCCATCACTTCACGATAAGAAGCATCGTACTTCTCGGTTCAATATTGATCTGTTATAATTTTGAAAAAGAACATTCCCAACTTGCTATCATCATGCACAAAAATATTCTCATACCAATTTCTAAATTTGGAAACGTGCCTTTGATTTTGTCTGCTGTTACAAATTTATAAAGTTGTGAAATACTTTAATTTTATTCACTATCACCAATCTGGACAGCTCTTTCAATAATCGGTTAAATGCATGCATTCCTTTCAATCTCTTCTGCGTTAATGGCATTGAGGTTAGGGGTTGAGGCCTAAGGATTATGAGTTTAGGAGTTGAGGCGTAAGGATGATGAGGTTAGGGGTTGAGGCCTAAGGATTATGAGGTAAGGGGTTGAGGCCTATGGATCATGAGGAAAAGATGGCCCTATGGATTCCCTTTTAGTTGCTCTTTCCTACAGTATATGATTATTATATTTCGACTAGGGTTTCCGTCGCATTCAGCCGAAAGCGTGTTCTTAAAGCCTTAAAAATATATTCTAATTATACAGTTTTGCCACCTTAATAAACAATAATGAATACCATTGAAAAAAATATATATTGTAATTTGGGGGAAAATCGTGTTCATTTTTACCTTTAACTCTATTTAAATTCTCTCTGACTACTTCTAACTAGTGTTTTTTTTTTTTTTTTTACGTTTTTGCGTTGTTTAAAACTCAAATGAACGTCGTAGCTCAGCCAGACGAAAATTCATAAAAGTAAAGTTTGGTAAAACAAAAAACGCTGAAGTTATAAAAGTTTGTAAAACGAATTCAAAATGGCGACACGCGTTCCTCCATTCCAGTCCAGCGTTACAGTCCCAACTTGGAAAAACATATTCTTTGATTCCTTGGTATCGAATGATGTAATTGAATTTTGGATGTAGACGATACATTCGGAGCTGCAATGCCAAATTATATCACCCGATTTTGGATTACCTTCACTGCCGTAACAAATTCATTATTTATTTAGGATTCACGTCAAAACTACTATTAGAATATCATTGAGATACTTCAACAGAAAACCTTGATTATTTTTAAAACGGGATAAATAACTGGCCAGCGGAAGTTTTAATTGAGGCACTATCAGTAATATGTAAATATTTTGTCGACTTAATAAACTCCTGCTAAATGTCGCCTTAATAAACTCCTGCTAAATGTCGCCTTAATAAACTCCTGCTAAATGTCGCCTTAATAAACTCCTGCTAAATGTCGCCTTAATAAACTCCTGCTAAATACAATAAAGAATGACATTGAAAAAAAAAAATTGTTATTTGGGAAAAAATCGTTCCATGTGTTTCATGTTAAGTTTGCTAAATGATAAGCCTTTTTCGAAAAACGACGTCGATATGTACCTAGCAATATTGATCTAGTTAAAAGATTAAGTTTTTTAACTTAACAATAGTTTTGACATTGCATTGACATTGACATTGACATTACATTATAGTTTTTATTTGATTTGTCTTCATTGTTCATTCTTGATGTGAGATGTGCTACATCTGATCTGCATTCATTCGATCTTATTGATTTTAGACCTCACGATTTGACGGTTAGATATTTACTTCGCTAGAATCCCTATTGAATTACATTTAATTTTATTAGTAGTAATTGCATAAAACCTAGTTATAGTTGCAATAGTTTTTTTCCGGTTGGAGTAGTTTATACTAGTAGTAGATTAATACAGTAAGTAGGAAATTATTCGTAATAAAAAAAAGTATTATGACGTAGTACATGCCATCCACTCCTTTCAGCAACATTAAAGCCACCAATTGAACTTTTTATTTACTATACTGCAGATCTGTTTAGACAAGACTAACTTTTTTTTTCACTGTTTTAAGAAGAATAAGTATAAAAAGATTATACTAAATAATAGTAAAATATAATTTATAATTCAAAAACGACATTTTGGGTCTCAAGGGATAAATATTAAGTTATATTTTCTGGAATATCAAGACACTCTTTCAGGGCATTCTGAAAACTATCGCCAATTTTTGAGATATGATGTTAAAAAGAGTGAGCGGTGTCATCAAAAATTAGAGGAAAACGTAAAAAATAACTTCATAGATTGTTTATTGTCCACATTATTCCAAATAAATTTTAAATAAAAACCTCTTCATAATGATTTATTTAAATTATAAAATGTTCAAATTTTATTTGTAAGGCACTTCTGAAGAATAAAGAAGAAGGGTTGTATTATTAAGAGGTTTAGAGAAAAGAAATAAACAACAATATTAAGCACTAGGATAATCAAGTAGCCATTTTCATTTCAACACATTTAGTGTTGTTTAGCATCCTTGGTAAAGTACTGATATTAAAAATGAAATTCCTCTAAGAAGCATGTCGGCCATCTTGTTCACCACGCCCGCGTAATATTTTAAAACTCGAGGCGCTCTGAGATATTTCCGGAATGGATAATAACATCCACGAGATAAGACCTCAACTTTATTGGGCTGCAATCCTTAGACTCTGAGCGTAATAAAAAAAATGGCTCGTAGAAATGTTAAATATCTGCAAAACATAATAAAAATATCTGATGTGGACAACACAAGACTTCCTCGTACTCCTACTAAACTATAAATCGGTAGCTCAAAAAGTGACCTTGAATTTGGTTACAAGTTTCCGAAAGAGCTGTATCTCAAAAACGACACTCGGCGTCGCGACGTCCATCTATTGACACACACAAGCGCTTGTTTTCAACAATTTCCCAAGAGATTTCTTCATTCATGCTCCGTGACAACATTAGAACTGTCTATGTCAGTAGATAAAGCATTTCTAATAAAATAACTTCTCTGTTTCTAATGGTGAATAAAACAGTTTTAATCAGTGACCTCCCAAAATTTCCTGAGGTCGACCCCCTGTTGCTATGATCCCCTCTTGCTATGAAGTATTACATATTAGTACCAAAATTAAACGCTGGATCCGTTACTGCGCATGAGCACATAACTGATTACATGAATATATTTTTTGAGCTATTTAATTTTTTAATTAGACTCTGTAAGAACGAGAGTAGCAGAGAGGTAACCTTCCATTAGCTCAGAACTGCCATTACCACGTGAATGGATGAAGTGGTAATGAATGGATGAAGTGGTAATGAATGGATGAAGTGGTAATGAATGGATGAAGTGGTAATGAATGGATGAAGTGGTAATGAATGGATGAAGAGTTTAAGTGACAAATTTTAGATAATTGATTTTTTGTTAAGAATGAAGATTTAGATCTGCATCCTTATTTCCGCCTTATATCATTAACAACCCTTTCACAATTCTTGGTCAATCGAATTATTTGTTCGTTGATGGGATAGATCATTTCGTGAAAAAAATTACATTACAATCTTATAAAAAAAAAAAAAACACATTATAATATTCTCAGAACTTTAAATTTGTAACATAGCATCTTCATCCACTCATGTGTTCATTTACAAAAAACTATTTCAGACATTTTAGTTTCATCAAAACCTATATGCAAAAAACCGTAGAAAAGAGATTAGGCGAAACTAAACAAAATGGCGTCATTTGGAATTATTACGAAATCGATTAAGTTATAATAATAAAGCCTATATTAAGTGATCTTTAACTGAATTTCATACACAACCAATGTAAACGCGGAATAATATAATAATATTAAACTTTTTATTAATAAATTTAAAAACAGCAAATTTTTATTTGGTGATTTCGGACCTAATATCCTCATCATCAAACAGTTTTATTTGGTGATTTCGGACCTAATATCCTCATCATCAAACAGTTTTATTTGGTGATTTCGGAGCTAATATCCTCATCATCAAACAGTTTTATTTGGTGATTTCGGAGCTAATATCCTCATCATCAAACAGTTTTATTTGGTGATTTCGGACCTAATATCCTCATCATCAAACAGTTTTCTAACAATAAGAAAATTAAACCTAATAACACCATTTTGAGTGGTAAAAGTATGTAAAAATAAACAAAAGATTTGAGGAGAAGTTGGCCGGGAGAGGAGAGAGGAGAGGGGAGCGTTCAATCAGGGAAATCACACTAATAAGTGAAACTTATGTTTTAATGTGTACCGACGTTTACGCCTCAGTAATAGGCCTTCTTCAGGGCTACATAGGATAACAAGATAACCACCAATAAAGTATCAAATTTTAGTAGAAAAAATTTGATACTTAGCAGTAATATTTTCTTAATCTATACAGTTAAAATTTTATTATTTTCTATCTTGTTTTTCTATTCAGCCCTGATGAAAGCCTACATTTAGACCGAAACGTTGGCAAACAATAAAAAATAAGGTTCACATAATATTGTTTTCTTTCATTGACCGAATACTCCTCCCTCCTCCTCCTCCCCCTCCCCAATCAAACTTTTCAAAAAATATAGGAACACACAATGGCGATACCGATCGATACAAGCAAAGTATCGATACTTTCATTCAAATGCCAAGTAGTTTTGGTATCGATACCACTGATTCAATATTCCTTTCGATATCTCAGTGGTTTCGAATATTTGATCGAAGTGCTTGAATGATTGCCGGTATCGATACTTTGTATTTCCCTAGAAGTGGAATTGTAGCAGGGGGCGGCAGAACCGAAAATAGGATTTTTCCAGGGCTCAATTTTGCCGCACCTCCTATCATCCCCCTCCAATAAACGTCAACAGATTTAGGTAATATATTTCCAAATAAATATCATCATTTGATAACAGTAACTCGTTTTATTGGCTGAATTAAGGTCAAAAATATCAACAACAAAAAAAGAAACAAATATTATTTAATTAACTCAAAAATAAACATTCAATAGAAACTAACCGCCCTCTAGTTTCTGCCACTTGGGGCATGGGCATCATTTGCCCCCCTCCCCCCCCAGTTCTGGTCCTAGGGGGCGACAATCTCGAAGTTTGCTCCTGGCGCCAGTTGACTTGACCAGGTCAGAGGCACAGGAAATACAGTTGGTTCTTTTATGATTGATCTATTTACATTATACCTAACGATGGATTGATATGTTGCATAACACAGCGATGTAACAACAATAATATAACAACCCAATATATTTGGATAGCAATCCTAGTAAATAAAGTCCTTCTCTCTCTATTGTTTATGAGACGCTTTGTTTGTTACTGCAACTTCCCATTTCCGGCATTAACAAAACTTCAGAAGATATTGTTTTCTTACAATATGTTTGCTATTTTTCATAAGATGTGTTTGTTTCTTAAAATTTGTCAGTTTGTGCAAAAACAAATTGTTGGAATTAACAAGTTACGGATTGTAGATTTTTGTTTTAATTATTTATGAACCTATGATCCGTTAGGTTAACTTTGAATTGGTTCAACTTTACAGCAGCATACATAGTTAGTTAGTTAGTTGGTTAGTGATACAATTTGAACTCCGCACGGAAGAGGCATAAGTGGTCCCAGTACGGGAATACTGATTCAGAAAGATTTTGTTTTAAAATATAATAGCAACATTTTTTCAAAGGTGGTTTGTTTAATCTTTAATCCTATTAATACATTCTGCGAATTTAAGGGATCCAGCCATATTATAAGGAATATGTGCTGAATTTAACAAAATGCTATTTATATGTCCGGTACTCTGTGGAAATTGGCTTCTGGCTTGTCAAGACGAACTAAAAAAAAACGAACATTAAGATTTTTCCGATCGTGAAATTAATTTAATGTGAAAAAGTTGCTTTATTATAATTTTTTTCTCTTAATTGTACATATGAAGCCAAGGTTTGTACTTTTTAAAATTAAAACGTGACTAACTTCACATACAGCATTTTAACAGTTAAGTTTAGAATATCTTTCCTTCAAGTCAGTTAAAAAAGATGATTTACCTTCTCATGACTTGTAATTTTCAATAAATAATAACTCTCGAGTATTGTTTTATTGTTTGTCACAAAAAAATTGCGGGCCATGTTTCGATCCGACGGTATCGAATTTTTGAATCGTGGATTTCGCCTAAGAAAGCTTAGCGAAAAAATCATTTAAAAAATTATTTTCCTTTTCAGCTTTTGGTATAATGAATCCTAAACACTTAGTATTTTTCGTAAATGGCGGAGGCGTATGGAACCTCTGATTGGTCGCCAGTTTGTTCCCAATTTCCGAGGATCATCCTGGAGTGATCAGTGACTTAAGTGACAAATCTAAAAAAATGGAACCAGCATTCTCGAGGAAAAGCGGACGGATTTTTTCTTTTTTCAGTAATTTCGATTTTTGAATTCTTGAAACGCGTAACATCAAATTTTGAAGGGACATCATTTACTATGATTGTAAATAATATTCCAAAATATTATTTTGGTTATTATGTAGTTATAATGTTATAATATAATATTATGTAGTTATTGTAAATAATAGGCCAAAACTATATCATAGATAGCATAACACTTATGAATTGCCAAAGGCTGAACCAGTGGCGTAACTGGGTTTTTTGCGTCTGGATATGAACATCAGAAAAATGCGCATCCTTGTCCTTTATAGACCGCTACGAGAGAAAAAACCTGGTGCGGTGCACGCACCAAACAACTTTCCCTTACCAACCTATAATAATGATCTTTAAGAATATTTTATAAAGTTCACACAAACACTACTCGAAATAAACTCAGCAGAATGCACTTCTTCAAGTCTTTTCTCACAATAGTATAATAAATTAGTTTTTTAAATAACTTTAGTACTACAATTCTGTATAATAAATATTTTTGTTTTGTCAAGCTGAAAATATATTTTAAAAGTTTCTAATTAGGGATCGAAAAATTATTTGACACTTCTATAAATTTGTTTTATTGAAAACTAGTTTCGAATGTTATACATTCATCCTCAGTTCTAAAAACACATAAAAAATTCAAAAATAAGCAATTCAAAATATAGTTTGGAATTATTATACATATTAAATTAGATGTAATATAAATCAGTATTATAAAACATTTATGAATTATGAATTTAATTAAGACAAGAAATCAAATACATATGTCTTAATTAAATTCATAATTCATAAATGTTTTATAATACTGATTTATATAACAACTAATTTAATATGTATAATAATACCAAGCCATATTTTGAATTGCTTATTTTTGAATTTTTTGTGTTTTTAGAACTGAGGATGTATGTATAACACTCGAAACTAGTTTTCAATAAAATAAAATTATAGAAGTGGCAAATAATTTATCAATCCCTAATTAGATTGATCCTTCTATACCATCATGCGGATGTCAACTGATTAAAAAGTTTTGATTTAGTTTACATGAAAATTCCATTTAGTTTCCATGGAATCATTTTATTTCCATTATATAATATAAAAACAGAAATTATTAAGTTAATTTCTACTATTATGTTGTTACAGAGGGTTTTGTTAACAACAGGTGAGAGGTTTTGTGGCGGCTTGGTGAGAGGAGGTTCCGTCGCATTCGTCTACTTCCGGACGCGTTCGGTTTTCCATCTAGGGTCTAGTAGTCCTTATGAGATACGCTGTATCTTTGCTAATACGGGTCCGATTTTGATAATTCTTTTTTTTGTTTTTAGATAATTTAATTACCTTTGATACAATTATACTATTATTATATTATACAATTACATAATTTACTATAAAATGCATACTTCTTAAGTTATGCGCAAATAAAATATTCTTTTCATCATAACTTTTTTCCCAGCATTTTCTCGTTGATATACTGTATACATAAAAAGTTAAAGATCTTTGAGGAGAAGACATTGGGCTAAGTTTGATCAAAATCGTTAAAACCATTTACTAGAAAATAGTATAAAGGTGTAAAATCGGTGATATAGTTGCCACTTCCGGTTAGTCCGATGCGCTGTATCTTTAAATACGCAGTTTCAGTTTCGTACCACTTTTCGGTTTTGAGCTGGGCTGTTCACATACACACAGACACGGACTATTTTGCGAGACTTGGTTATTTGGACTCAGGGGGCCTTAAAAGGTATATTTCGGTTGACAACTCGAATACTATCACTATCGAATAATTTTCACTATCGCAATACTTCCCCTTACTATATATTTCATAAATAGGTAAGGGAAAGTAAAAATGGGTGCGCGACAGGTGACAAATATTATTTTGTGACATAAAACAACATTGCAAAATGATGTGAAGAGAAATAATTAGCAATATTTCAAAAATGAAATTGGTTACAGTAATTTAAATTTTAAAAAACATTTATTTATTTTAAATTTAAGAATAAGTTAGCCAATCAACATAGTAGAGGATATTTTCATGTAAAAATTTTTTTGTAAGACAAACAATATAATGTATTTTTTATAAAAAATATAACAAAAAATAAATAAATAAAACAAAAAAGAAGAATTTTTAAAAATATTATTAAATATATTACTTAGGAGCCTTCAATCTGTAAAAACCTCTTGCGACCTCAGCTAGTATAACCCAAAGATGTAAAAAAATAAAATAAAGAGACAGACTCATAATTAATTTTAATAATATTACTATCTTCAATGATCTAAAAAATGATGAGTTTCTTTGCAAATCTAGGAATATTATTTGATGTAGTTTTCAAGTTTCCTCCTTGGGTTGTCATATCATCACTCATCAAGTCTCTCATCTCAGAAGAATTCCTCTGGAAGGTGAGGAAGAAATATTAAGAATAAGGTAATTTACTCCTCTCCTGGCTGTAATTTTTGAAAAAGTTTTATCCTTCAACTGAAGTCAATGTATCATTTTTATTAGTATAATTAATAATATAATATAATAGTATAATTAATGGAAAGGATTGTTAAGCAATATAAGCGATTTCGGATGTACAAATATCTGTAATGAGTTAGCCTTGAATAAATTAATTATATGTGGAACGTTCGACCGTGCTAGTCTAGGAGATAGTCAAAGAAGCGATCAAATTTAAAAATTATACAATAACAGTACAATCCTTCGGCAGGCGTCTTCGAGCTCAAGTTGAAGAAGGCACCCGCTGCGGATTTAATGCAATAGTAACTTCTTACAGGCCTGCATTACGTCACCCCAAGATCGATCATATCCCAACTTACTCTATATTATAAGGCTTTGTATATATACACATGCATATATATATGGTATATATATATATATATATATATATATATATATATATATATATATATATATATATATATATATATATATATATATACACACACAAACATTATATATACATATGTATTTATACATAAAATTAGGAATCGAAAATATAGATAAATCTTTTAATTTCTAACACATAAAGTTTAGCATGCATAAATATATATTATAATATAATTGAATGGAAAATATGAAATATCTATATTACAGTTCTTAAGGTATTAGGCAAATGAATGAAAAACCCTCTGTAACGATATTACTTTTTTTTAAATAATTTTCGCTAGCTTGAATACATTTTTCTCAACACCCAACACTGTTTTTTAACCATAGCTCGAATAAGCTTTGGTTTTGAATAAAGAAACTCGAGAAATCAAGGGTTCAAAGATCAAGTTGTGTGATGTGTACTTAAGTATTGAAATGGGTTTTAATACTCCATGGGTGTTAATAATCCATGACCAAATTAATTAGTTAATACTAACATCCATGACCAAATTAATTAGTTAAATAAATTTTATATTGAACAATGAATATAGTGGAAGTTCCATATATTGAATGTCTTGGCCCTGGTACAAATTTTCGTATTTTATATATTTGTATATATGTTTACATATATCATATGGACATCGTTTTTGGAAAAAGACTCAAGCGCCAAAAAATCGAATTTAGGTTTCAATTTATTATTTATTTATAACACCACCTATATCGCTTCCCGCTCACAGTATATCGAAAAAAAAATTGAAGTGTCTAAAAAATCGATTATTGATGACGTAAGCACCAAACACTAACGACTCTCAGTCGTCACTCCAGCCTGAACCAGTGCCAGAAGCCTTAAAAATGTTTTGTAATTGTAAAAGTTTTTCCATCTTAATTAATTTCTACTGTACAAAAAAACGAATAAAATTTTTAAAAATATTTTGTTATTTAAGAAAAACGATTCATGTGTTTCCTATAAATTTTGCTAAATGGCGCTTACACCTTTTTTCAAAATATCTGATGTGGACAACACATGACTTTCTTGTACGCCTATTAAACTATAAATCGATTGCTCAAAAAGTGACCCTGAATTTGGTAACTAGTTTCCGAAGATAGCAGTATCTCAAAAAAGTCGAAACATCCATCTATTGACACATACAGACAAACGCACATAATCTCTTGTGTCATAATCTCTTCTGGAGGTCTAATTCCGTTATTATATGTCGATTTCTTTCAGTAAGTAACAAGTTTACAAGAGATTTCTTCGTGTTCTGTGACAACATTAAAACTGTCTATGTCGCTAGATAAAGCATTGGAAATCGACATTTTAATCGGAAGAACCCGCTTGACTTATATCTTATTCTCTTGCTGCAGGCTTGTACATCTCACAAATGGGGAGGAAAACAATTATTTTCCCCTCAATTTTATCACTTAATATAAGTAATAAAATGGTTTAATAAGAGTAAAAAAAAATCGCGTTTGTAACCTTTATCACCGAACCATATGATCTCTGTATATAATTTTAATGTAATTTTTGATGAAAGTTTATTATGACCTTCAAGTATATTATGACCTTAAAGTACTGCTTCCGATTTCCCAATTTAGATGAAAATCTAGTATGCCATTTAAATCAATACATAAATTATAAATAATAAATTTAAGAAGTTTTGCATAATATTTTAATATATTTTTGATGGAAATCAATTATGATCTTCAAGTAAAGTCGCACTTCCAGTGATCATCCCAAATAGAAAATTTTAACTTTTTACGGCTAACCATTTTAGATTTATGCGAGATTCGCAAGAACGAACGTGCATACAGACGCAACGCCGAAACTAGTCAAAATGGATTCAGAGATGGTCAAAATGGATATTTCCATTAAAATCTGAAAACCGAAAATTTTCGCGATTACAATACTTCCTTTAGTTCGTACAAGGAAATATGTATTTAAACTAATATTAAAACAAAAGTTAAACTGAGCTCAAGCGTCTTTAAAAAAATGTATTTTTTAAAAGGAACATAATTATGAGTATAAAATATATTTGCAACCTTAAGCGCCTGTGGAGGGTAAAGGTTATTGCGAGATGATAACAATATTACAAGGGAGAGGGGAGGGGCATAGAACTCCATAACTAAAATTATTAATAGGATTATATAATTATTAAGGGAGAGGGGAAGGGCATAGAACTCCATAACCAAAATTATTAATAGGATTATATAATACATTATTAGTAGCATTATATAATACTTTATAATATTATAAAACTGGACAGGAAAACTGCAATGTGAACATGTAAAACAGTAAAATAAGGTATTTTTAAGTAAATGATTATGAAATATTGGGGCGAGAGAAAGGGCAGAAAATTCCTTGCACCCTCGATATGTTAACAAACTCTCTTGTGAATATGAATATGCGATAGACAGTACGAGTATAACAGCGATGCTAATGCATTTTGATCTGCTAATTAGAATTAATGTCAAAGATCTGAAAAAGCCCCTTTTTATCTTATTATTAGTGGGATATTATTATATAAGGCTATCTCAGAATTTATTTTTATCTATTTGCAGTAGTTGTCATTTATGAAGTGAAGTGCTGACAAAAATACTCGCTGCTCGAACAGAGGCAGGATTTTAGTAAAATAACCGCTACTTGTTACTCCAATCTTTTATTCATCTCTAGTTTTCAAATAATAATTCTCTTCATGTTCTCAAAGTATATCGCCCCCCTCCCAACAATTAAAACGTTTTACCTCTCGATATCCGACCCACTCTCACAGGCCGCTGTCAGATGTTCGATTTATGCCGCCAGGAATAGGCCGAGCCGGAACTAGCGAAGGAATGAATATCATTCGAGTGCCTTCAGATTTGCAAGGTACATACTAACTAGTTCAGATATAGTTCTCACTTCTGCAAGGCACATACTCGCTAGCCTAGATATAGTTCTACCTCTTTGCATTCTGTGCGGCATAACCTAAATGAGGTAGGTCACAACTGTCATATAAATATATATAAATATTTATTAATTCAAGTATTTTTACTAACTTCAAAAATGGAGGAGGGTATATATTTTGTATGTCTTAATTATAAAATACGCTCTTAACGCGTAAATGTTTCTAACCTGAAATTACTGAGTAAGAATATAGCACTTATGACAAGCCGTGTCCTATGGTTTCACCAGCCTTAAATTTGGATTAACTCCTAAAATACAAAATAACCTTTAAAATAATAACCTACAATATGTTGTCCAATCTCGTTTATTGCCGACATTTTCAATAATTTGTATTAAAGAGAATGAAATTTCACTTAAATATGTTTCACATATTCACACTTCCGCCCTCCGCTCACTCTCCCATTTTATTTACAAAATAACGTTTTCACACAATAATTTTTCACTTATCAAAAAGTCAGTGCAGTATGATGTTGCCATGACGACACATATGTTGGACACTTTTTCTCTCAGCAATTCATTTATGGTTGCTGCTTCGTTGCTATGGGTCTTAGCGCACTGTTACAAAGCCTAAAGCCTTCCTCAATGGGCGGTCGATCTAACCAAAAAGAATTTTTCAAATCAGACAGGCAGTTACTGAAATTAGCGCGTTCGAACATACAAACTCTTCAGCTTTATATGTTAGTAAGTATTAATTATATATATATATATATATATATATATATATATATATATATATATATATATATATATATATATATGTATGTATGTATGTATGTATTTATAAATAATAGGAATATCTATATACATCCAAGGTATACTTTAAAGAAACCCACCTCAACCGGGTATATTCTGGGTATGGGATATTCTAAACGCTATTATTATATAATATAATAATTTATATTATATAATATCACCTCCCTAAACATAATATTGTATATGCCTTGGAATATTATTTAGGAAATAACATTCAAATAGGGTTATACAATCTTTATTTACACATAAGAATAAGTAAAACTATTTTGAAATTTCGGAAGGGGGAGGAGAGGGAGCGGATCCCTCCCTCCCCTCTAGCTACGCCACTGAATGCAGATTGCCAATATATGTAGCCATATTGTAACGGTAAATATTATACTCTATTACTATAGGTATGTTTTTAGCAATCAACTGATAGTGAATTCCTGATGAATTTCTGGTGAATTCCTAGTGAATTCCTGGTGAATTTCCTGATAGTGAATACAGAAAGAAAGAAGAAAACAACAATATCATTCCGGATCCGGTTTCTATATTAAATAAGTTGAGCAGAAATCTCGCCTCGCATAACGAGCATACTTCGTTCAGGAATTTTACTCGTAGTGCGAAACACTCGTTAAGCGAAACAATTTTTCCAAATAGGTATATATTAATATAAAACACCATGTAATCACAAACGGCAAAATTTGCAAGCGCAACGTGGGCCTACATAGCACAGGCGGATATAAAAGCGGCGAAGGGAGTTGATGAAGATGGGATTCTCCAAGCTGTGTCCCTCGTTAAGAGAGTCTTTTTTTTAAGATTTATTTTGTGAAATACTCGTGGTACAACTATAGACTAGGGACGCGTTATCTATCACTTGTTCATTCCGAGGTCACCCGAACGTTGCCGGACTAGCACACTCTAGCGTAATTTGTGCTAACTAACTGCTTTTCATTCAATTATAACAATCGTATTCATTGGAATTATTAAAATTCCTGCTTTAATTTAAAATTATTATAAAATTAATAAATAAAATAAAATTAATTAACCTTGTTATGCTGATTCCAAAACACCTTGCATTTCCTCTCTATCTTTACAAATAGCCGAATTATGGGGTTATGAGATCTCTAATCGGCCGCCATTTTGAAGCAAACAGGCGGATGGTAATGCCGAGTTCCGACGATCACCCTGAGGTGACCTATGACATTGGTACCGAATCTCAAGAAAATCGGACCAGTATTTAAGTCGGTAAAGGAAGCATTGTAAGCGCGAAAATTTTCGGTTTTCAGATTTCAAAGGAAATATCCATTTTGAACATCTCTGAATCCATTTTGACTAGTTTTGTAGTGACGTCTGTACGTACGTTCATTTGTACGTGCGTATTTCGCATCAATCAAAAACGGTTAGCCGTAGAAAGTTGAAATTTAGTATTTAGGATTGTAATAAAGTCCCTAATATCTAGTTGTAAAGCTCCCTTTTTGGTCACTGCATGATCACCGGAAGTCATAATTACTTGAAGGTCATATTGATTTCCATCAAAAATTATATTAAAATATAACACAAAACTTCTTAAATTTGATATTTATGATTTATATATTGATTTCAATAATACTAGATTTTGGTCTAAATTGGCAAACCAAAAATTAAAGGTTCGGTAATAAAGGTTACAAAGGCCATTTTTTTTTTCACTCTAATTAAACATTTTTATTACTTCTTTTAAATGTTAAAATTGAGTGAAAATACTTGTTTTCCATCCCATTTGTGAGATGATCAAGTCTGCAGCAGGTGAACAAGATATAAGTAAAGCGCTTTCCCACTATAAATGTCGGAACTGTCGATTCCCAATGCTTTATTTAGTGACATTGACAGTTATAACTTTGTCACGGAACACGAAGAAATCTCTTGGGAACTTGCTACCTACTGAAAGAAAACGACATATAATAACGGAATGAGACCTCCAGAAAGCAGAGTATGTGTGTGTGTGTGTCAATAGATAGATGTCGCGACGCTGAGTGTCGTTTTTGAGATACTGCAATCTTCGGAAACTAGTAACCAAATTTAGGAACCAAACTTTTTGAGCCACCGATTTATATTTTAATATGCATACAAGGATATTTTTGTATCATGTCCAACATTTAAAACAATTAGATAAACTTATTTAAAATATTATATGAACGATAAAATAGACCCCAGTGAACAAATAAAACAATTGATGAGAATAGAACATCATAATAAACTGAATAACATTTATTATTTTGCATCCAGGTTACGAGATTACGTTTTAGACTATATTTTTTTTTTAATTTAAAGTATTGCTTAATTTTTTTTTAAACAAAAGTACGTACTTTTGTGTTGATATACATACATATATATGTGTACTAGTTTACACGCTTGGACTTATTAGAAGATTATTAGAAAATGAAATGTTTATTTAGTTTTATAATTTTCTTTTGTATACAAAATATATACAAGTATATTCAATATGTATATACAATATGTATATATACAATATGTATATATATTCAATATGTATATACAAGTATATTTTTATATTTCTTAAGTTCACAGTCAATGTATTTACTTAAATATTAATACATTATTATGAATTATTATTATTTCAGTGTCTAATAATTAAAACTAACCAATACTTACTCCATAAAAAGCTATAAATCAATACTAACTCCATAAGTATACAGCATAAAAACTAATAAAAACAATTATTTTAATTATTATGTTCTAATATTCCTAGAGAAGTAATGAAGGCTTGTGGAGAAGCTGAAATTTCTAAAATACATCTATTAGTAAAAATGATGTGGCAAAAGAGCGAAGAATGGAATGAATCTTTCCTCATTCCAATTTAGGAAAAGAGTCCGAGAAAGGATTAAACAGTTATCTCAGGGAATTTCACTCCATCCAATCTATGGCGGATTTATCCAGCACTTGTCCGGGGCGAAAATATTTGGGGAGCGGCAAAATTTGAATGAAATTGTATTTTTCGATTCAAACGAATTTTTCGGTATTAAAAACAGCTCAACTAAACACACAAAAATATAAAAATTAGCACTAATTAGTTTTTTAGAATAAAACAAATATCTGATGTGGACACCCCATGACTTCCTCCTACGCCTATTAAATTATAAATCGGCTGACCCTGAATTTGGTAACTAGTTCCCGAAGATTGCAGTTCCCAAAAACGACACTCGGCGTCGCGATATCCATCTATTGACACATACAGACACACGCACACATACATAAGCTCATATTCAATTATTATACGTATTATAAGAATTGCATAATAGAGGCACGTATACACCAGGGTGCATACCAACAGACATTTTGGAAACGGCAGTGAATGAAGTAGAAGGAGGCTAAAAAGGTGCTGGATGAGAGATCTTCTTTAGCTTACAAAGGTAAGCGAATCAAGAGGTAGATAATCAATTACCTTCTCTGTGGCTGACGTCATAATTTCCCAAAAGTCAGACAACTTCCTAATAGTCAAATACTTATGACAGGAGCAGATTAATATTTGAAAGACAAAATTAAAAAAAAAATACCTTTTCCTTTAGAATGCTCTAGGATATCTTGGAGTGATGTGTAGTGCGTTATTAGTGCGTATTTAATAGACTGTTAATGAGAGGTCTGCTGTGTTTGGTCTTTGCGTGTCAATAGATCTGGTTGTTTCTGTCGATGCCTGAATTGGCGAAACGTCGACCGGTTAGTCGTTAACCGGTGTTTTAAGAACTTAAGGCTTCGTCTTAATATGCTAGCAATTAATTTAGCCTCTTTATTTAATTTTAGCTATTTTGTATTAAAAAAATAATTAAATATATAAAATCAATAAATTGTGTTTTAGAATAATATTTCGATTTCATTAAAATATACACAACAGTTTATAGAAAAATTCAATACAAGTTATCCTCGGGGATGCTCGGTTAACAATATTTACAGAGCCTTCTTCGACAGGATAATGGGCTATCTCTCTACAGCTTCAACATTAGTCACCGATTATCGGCAGGTTATGTAATTGCTATCCAAAAGACAAACAGATTGAAGAGATAAAAACTCGTAAACAAAAACAAAATAATAGAAGTGGCAAATAATTTATCAATCCCTAATTAGATTGAAGAGAAATCACTCACATTTAATAATAGCATCTATTCGTATTAGAGACATTTTTTGGTAAAAATGTAATGAATATTTTTAGTGATTCAACTTATAGAATATATGTGTGTGTGCGTGTGCGTGTGTGTGTGTGTGTGCGTGTGTGTGTGTGTGCGTGTGTGTGTGCGTGTGTGTGTGCGTGTGTGTGCGTGTGTGTGTGTGTGCGTGTGCGTGTGTGTGTGCGTGCGTGTGTGTGTGTGCGTGTGTGCGTGTGTGCGTGTGTGCGTGAGGAGTTTTCTATCAAAAGTTGATATATCCACTTCTCAAAAACAAAGATTTTATTGATAAATTATTATTCTACACCTAAAAGTTATTGAGTTTATTTCAAATCAAATTTTCTCCCGTTCGATAGCTGTTACAAATCAACATCTTCAACTAAAATTTGCCTAATCTCCATCAGATCTCCACTTATTGTTGTATTATTATTTTTTTATAATAATTTTCCAAAAGTAGGAATATTGACTTTTGATAGAAACCTCCTCAAATGCATACTACTAGGTTGTTACAAAAGTCCTTGTGCATTGGTATAGCTTTATTTCAGATTAGATATTTTAAACATTATTGAAAACCACTCTTCAAAGTAAAGTCCATTGTTTTCAAATACTTTTACCCAGATGTACCCCCTCCCCCTCCCCCCAAAGTCAACGACGCAAACCTCCCCTCTTTACTCGAGGACGCGCTTCCCCCTCTCCAAGCTTACCGCTACTGCTCTTTAATGTGAATCCCATATTATTATCATTTATGAATATACTACGTTATTTTCATGTTTATTTTATAATGTAATGTGCGGAAAAATAGAGGATACAAAAGAATTCAAAATTTTGTATTTTTTGCCAATATTTCTGAAGCTATTACTTTAACGGAGACCACCTTATACGAAATTAAAGTAGACAAAATTTCTACATTTTTATGTCCATAAAAAATGTCTTTACGATCAGCCGTTAAGCCGCTAGAGAACGCTGAAGACGTATAACAAGGTGGTAAAAGGCGATTTATGGCTCTTTACAAGTTTTTAAAATCAAAATGAAAGGGAAAAATATTAAGACAAATGATGAAAATAAACTTGCTGGTGTGAGCTTGCAAAACTCTTTACTTCCATTTTTTATTTTATTTTTTTTACTGAAATCCAACAACGAAAGAAGATAAGTTTGTTGGGGTCTGCTTATTCAGATAAACCAAATATTAATGCAACTTCCATGAAGTTTGTTGGGGTCTGCTTATTCAGATAAACCAAATATTAATGCAACATCCATGAAGTTTGTTGGGGTCTGCTTATTCAGATAAACCAAATATTAGTGCAACATCCATGAAGTTTAATATCATGTGTGATCATAAGTAGAGCAACCATGGATAGTATTTATAGAAATCGGACGTGAAGAGTCTTAAATCGCGTTTTTACCACTTTTTGGGAATTAGGCCTCATTTTTGAAGATGTAGAGAAATATTTTAAGGACATGTTTTTAACATTTTGTTTACTTTAATTTGGTACAGAATGGTCTTGCTTGAATAAAACAATAGTATCAAGATAGAGATAGAAAAGGTTTTGGGCAAATTATCTGTCCGAAAATCACAAGTTCAAGAGACATTACCAACATTTTTGTCTACAACAAATCTTTTTCCTTTTCTGTACTGGTTTGTCTGGACCACCACTTATATAATTTTAGTTTTAGTGTACTTTTTTATATTTCTTATTTCCTCCCCCCCCTCCTCTAGAATACCCAAAAAAGGCCACTTTTCGTCCCCTTCTCCAAGAATTTTTACGACGCAACATACATCGTAAGTTGCCCCTCTGTGGCCAACTCTGCTTTCACCCAGTAATTGGATTTAATGCTGGGAGCACTCCTGCAAAGTTTTGCTCCGTAAATATTTTACAAAAGAGTTTTCAATTTTAATTGGACCCAAAGAAAATTCAATAAACTGGGATTCTGTTTTAGCGAGCCACAGCGAGAAAGGTAAATTATATTATTGAACCTCTCTGTAAGGTATTATACAAAAGGCTTTGTTTATTTTGCAAACAGGGAAGGCTGTGGCCGCTGCTGCATTCTCTATCGCTCTTTGCCATTGCCAGCAAATCACATCACGAACCCGCCCAATCAGGTTATCAGCTCGGGCCTTCCACCTTCCAGTCTATCTTAACTCATTGTTAAATTGATCGCAGAAAAAAAAATAATAAATAAAAAATCTGGTACCAAATAAAAATACAATTTTATGATTTAACTATATTTTCGGTTTCATTTTTGTAATTATAAATATATGATGGAAACGAAACGTTCTTGTTGAGTATATTTAATAAATCTCTATAAAATTAAACTTAATTTCACTTCTACGTAAAATAAAAAAACTTGTGGTGTGGTGTATTCGTGTTACTATCTATAGTGGCTGTGTTCGAGTCAGTCATCTTCTTAACGGTTTCTGGTTAGTGATGTAAATATCGAACAAAAATATCGATATATATCTTATCGAGAGTTTTCAAATATATCAAAATAGTAGTTCGATATATCAACGAAAAATATCGATATTTTGATATGTCGGTCCTCGATGTTTTTAATCTTTGAAAGCAGAAGAAGAAGGTTTTTACATTGAATTGAAAGATAGGATTACATAAATTAACAAGTCTTAGATTTGAATTAGCTTTGATAACAACAATTAAATAGCTTATCAAAAAAATTTATTAATTTATTAACATTTGTGAATAAAATATATATATATATATATATATATATATATATATATATATATATATATATATATATATATATATTACATACTAGGAACTAGATGAAAGATCAAATAAATCGTTTAAACATAAACAAAAGAAAATTAAAAACGACTGAAGAAAATCAATACCGAATGAATTACTAGAGAAAAATAAATTCGATTGCTTAACATAAAAAAAAAAAAGAAGGAAGAAAATCACAAGGACGACTGAAACCTATCAAACTTATAGACATATTTTTTTTTGTACTTTGTGATAAAATATTGGTTTCCGATACTCAAATTTCAATATTGGAATTACGATATATCGAGTTAAAACTATCGGACAAAACTATCAATATATTTCTTTTAAAATATCTATATTCTTCCAACATCACTAAAGCCCCCTTCTTTTAAAGGAGTGGGTTTAATAATTAAAATTATCGAGGCCTGATATATCGATATATCGAAATAATGATTTTTTTTTCTCGATTTACTCAACTAGGATTTCGATATATTCGAAAACTATCACTACGATATATTTTTCTGGATATTCACATCCCTAATGTGTGAGTTGAAATTTTTAATTTCAACGCGCATCCGCCAATACATAGGAAACCCGCGAACATTCAGAAATCATTTTGCAGAGTGGTTTTAAACACGTTTAATAGTAGAAGAATATAACACAATAATCCCAGAAGAATATTTAAGTTATGGTAAAAATGGTTGATATGAAGGATTGGTTTAACCTATTGATTTATATATTGAATATTGAATGGGTTATGGATATAATAAATAAAGTTGGGATGCTGGTGTAAAGAGACAAAAACGGTAAGAGATGGAGGTGTTGAATAGTTCTCAAAGGTGCTAGGAGTTATCAAAGATGGAGGTGTTGAATAGTTCTCAAAGGTGCTAGGAGTTATCAAAGATGGAGGTGTTGAATAGTTCTCAAAGGTGCTAGGAGTTATCAAAGATGGAGGTGTTGAATAGTTCTCAAAGGTGCTAGGAGTTATCAAAGATGGAGGTGTTGAATAGTTCTCAAAGGTGCTAGGAGTTATCAAAGATGGAGGTGTTGAATAGTTCTCAAAGGTGCTAGGAGTTATCAAAGATGGAGGTGTTGAATAGTTCTCAAAGGTGCTAGGAGTTATCAAAGATGGAGGTGTTGAATAGTTCTCAAAGGTGCTAGGAGTTATCAAAGATGGAGGTGTTGAATAGTTCTCAAAGGTGCTAGGAGTTATCAAAGATGGAGGTGTTGAATAGTTCTCAAAGGTGCTAGGAGTTATCAAAGATGGAGGTGTTGAATAGTTCTCAAAGGTGCTAGGAGTTATCAAAGATGGAGGTGTTGAATAGTTCTCAAAGGTGCTAGGAGTTATCAAAGATGGAGGTGTTGAATAGTTCTCAAAGGTGCTAGGAGTTATCAAAGATGGAGGTGTTGAATAGTTCTCAAAGGTGCTAGGAGTTATCAAAGATGGAGGTGTTGAATAGTTCTCAAAGGTGCTAGGAGTTATCAAAGATGGAGGTGTTGAATAGTTCTCAAAGGTGCTAGGAGTTATCAAAGATGGAGGTGTTGAATAGTTCTCAAAGGTGCTAGGAGTTATCAAAGATGGAGGTGTTGAATAGTTCTCAAAGGTGCTAGGAGTTATCAAAGATGGAGGTGTTGAATAGTTCTCAAAGGTGCTAGGAGTTATCAAAAACGAAAATAAAATTTAAAAATATATATAAAATGAATAGGAAATAAAAATATAATAACAGAAATCGAAATTTAACCATATGTTAGTAGTGATAATGGAGATAAGAGTGGATGGTGAGATATGGGAAGGAACCATAACAAGTTATTGTTGTTTTAATAAATTGAAAATTTGGAAATAGGTTATGGACAGGTTTGGTTTATAAGTTTTTTGATTGACGGCTGACGGCAGACGGCTTTGGATACAGATGGTTTCTGAGAGGAGCCCTTTGTCATTACTTTACTATTTATTACTATACTATTACTTAGTATACTATACTATTACTATAATATTAATTAGTTAGCACCTACTATACCATTAGTCGTTACTATAGTATTAATCGCTAGAGAGTGAGACAAGAATTTCATATTGTCATACTTTTTATTTCCATTTTTCATGCTGATACTTTATTATCTATATTTGCTACCTATATTATTTATAAATTGTAATGTTTAATACTACAAAAATGCCATATTATATTGGTTGTTACCTATATTGTTTTTTCTATTCAGCCCTGAAGAAGACCTATAACGCTGAACGAAAAGTTGGCACCGCTTCCCTTCCCCTACCAACTTATTAAAAATATTTAGATATTAGATCTAGATATTAATTGAAATGTAGTCTTTTAGATCAACTTTTTAATTATCTTGAAAAACAATAATGAAATGCGCGTGAGAACTAACAAACCTGTGGCTTTCGTCCAAACCGGAAGAGTGCATCATCAGTATTCCTTGAAAAACCCAACAGGAGATGGAACGCATTGATCCCAGCGCACTCCAAAAACCGACAGGAGATGGAACGCATTGATCCCAGCGCACTCCAAAAACCAAAATTTTGGGACATTTTTTTTTTTAAATTCGTTCTTTGGATTCTTCCAAATTATTTTATTCGAACTTGAAACGTTGAACCTCAAATTTTGAGAGGGATTACAATTTGTTTTTCATGGTAGATTTCAAAGATTCATTATTGAAAATAATAAACCAAAAGCTTTCATGCACTTTTTTTTTTTTTTTAGTGCCTTGGTATGATGATTCCAAAACACAACGTCTTTCCTCTATCTGTATAAATAGCCGAGTTATGGGCTTATAAACTCTATAATCGGCCGCCATTTTAAAGCGAAATGAAGGATGCTAATGTCGAGTTCCGCGGATCATCCTGGGGTTACCTCTGATTTTGTTGCAGAATCTCAAGGAAATCGGTCCAGAGGTCTCGGAGAAAAGCCGCAGATGGCATATGGTGGATGGACGGATTTTTTTTTTTTTTTACTCGATATTTTAATTCTAACTATCTTGAAACATAAAACCTCAAATTTTCAGGGTAGTTAAAAAAAAAAAAAAAATTTGGTCGATTACAGAGATCTATTATTGAAAATAATAAAACAAATAGTTTTAGAAATTTTACGAAATTTTGAAAAGACAGTTCATAGACAAATTAAGATAAACAATTTTGAATTAAATTTTATTTGATTTCATCAGAGTTGTATATCTTAGCTTCCTCTTAAGGAGAACATTAACGACCCATGGAACGACCCATGGAACGACCTAAAAAACGAAAGGATAACCGACGATGTGGCTAAATACATTTAATGCTAGATCCAACATCTCATCTTTCGATCTTCGAGGGACAGCAGAACCAGAGGGACATGGAAGCCATCCAATCCTTTCAGTCTAAAGTCCTTAGAAACGAGAGTAAATGCTCCATTCTTTGTAGCATCCACTCAAGGGCGTACGCACAATTTTTTTCGGAGGGAGATTTAAATATTATTTCGGAGGAGATTTAATATTATGGCAAATAATCACCTAAATGTATATAATTGCCTAATTTGGTGTAAATATAACGATAAGCATGAAAATTAGACCAAAAACTATTGTTAAAATTACCTAAAATTTTAATTAAAATACAAATCTTATGTTGGTGGCTATGAGGAGGGATATACCCCCCTGATCACTCCCCTCAACCTCCTGCTTATGTTGGTGGCTATGAGGAGGGATATACCCCCCTGATCACTCCCCTCAACCTCCTGCTTATGTTGGTGGCTATGAGGAGGGATATACCCCCCTGATCACTCCCCTCAACCTCCTGCTTATGTTGGTGGCTATGAGGAGGGATATACCCCCCTGATCACTCCCCTCAACCTCCTGCTTATGTTGGTGGCTATGAGGAGGGATATACCCCCCTGATCACTCCCCTCAACCTCCTGCTTATGTTGGTGGCTATGAGGAGGGATATACCCCCCTGATCACTCCCCTCAACCTCCTGCTTATGTTGGTGGCTATGAGGAGGGATATACCCCCCTGATCACTCCCCTCAACCTCCTGCTTATGTTGGTGGCTATGAGGAGGGATATACCCCCCTGATCACTCCCCTCAACCTCCTGCTTATGTTGGTGGCTATGAGGAGGGATATACCCCCCTGATCACTCCCCTCAACCTCCTGCTTATGTTGGTGGCTATGAGGAGGGATATACCCCCCTGATCACTCCCCTCAACCTCCTGCTTATGTTGGTGGCTATGAGGAGGGATATACCCCCCTGATCACTCCCCTCAACCTCCTGCTTATGTTGGTGGCTATGAGGAGGGATATACCCCCCTGATCACTCCCCTCAACCTCCTGCTTATGTTGGTGGCTATGAGGAGGGATATACCCCCCTGATCACTCCCCTCAACCTCCTGCTTATGTCACTCCAAACAATACACTACACCATGACCTTTATATCCCATTTTTTTAGACATTGATCCATCCAAATTTCATCAGAATCATACTCATCACACTAAACCTTTAGCCAGAGCCGGATCAAGAGGATGAGGGGGCAAAAGGGGAACTTGCCCCGGACAACAAAATTTAGAGGGGGGCAAATTATGAACGAAATTTTATTTCTGGGTTAAGACAAAATTGGCTTCTGTTTTTTTATTATTATGATCTTCATTAATTCAATCAAATTAGTCAATTTTATGAGATATTTATTTAGAAATATATACCGTTGTTGACTTTTTTTGTGAGGAGAGAGTGAAAGAAAGAATGGCAAAATTAAGCTTGCCCCTCTCCGGAAAAATCCCAGTTCTGGCCCTACCTTTAGCACAACCCATATCTATCTCCAATCATCCCTATAATCCCCCTCAAAGATTGAAACAGCAGAGTGGCCCGGAGAAATTTTGTAAATAAATATGCTGAAAATTCGGCAATGGTTCTCCTCCCTATAGTGCCCTCGCTCAGCCTCCTCTGCCTTTCGATTACCAGTGACTCGATTTTTTTTCTACTCAAAATAATTCTTCAGTGCAAACATCTATCAATTACAAAAACTTTTTTCTAGCCAACCTCAGACAGAGTTGGATCTGTTTTCACAAGTGCCTTCACAAGATCAAACTCAACTAATCCGAAATGATCTTATGTCTTCAATAGAAACCACAACAAATTTATTTGGTGATTATGAAAGCGGGCATGAAGGAACAGATAAAGGGAAAGTGTCACGGGCGCTATGGATGCTACTTCCTCACCATCTTTTGGAAAGGCTGCAGGCAACTAGAACTCCTAGTCCAACACCAATAAGGGATCTTCGCTCACCAAGTCCTACCCAATTTGGCAGTCTTTTGGAAGTAGATGAGCCGAGTGGAATCAACTGTCTAATCAGGAGAAGTGCTGGGGTCTATTAGATCTTCTGGAATGTTGCTTTTTCCTCCACAAGTGGGTGGGCCAACCTGGTTCGGGGTTCCCTTCAGCACTACCAGATTCGAGGGGGAACCTTTCAGGCTGAAGACCCCCTCCCCCAAAAACAAAATTTTTTTTGCATTGGTATTAATAAAGAATGAGAGTCAGCTACTAAATGTGAGCATGTGCCTAGAAAAAATATAAACATTTACTTCCTAAAAACATAATTGTTTCTGTGATTACCATTATTAAAAAAATATTTATAAAATAAAACTGAATTTCTAATGATTCAAGTTCAATGGTTGAAATGGTGTATAAAACACAGTTTTGATCAGTTACCTTCAAAAATTTACCAGGGAAGAACCCCCTGTTCCTGATAGGTATCTCTATCCCCAGACCCTCAGTGTTAGATGCCCAAAAGTAAATCCTGGACCCACTACGTCCTCTGACTAAGAATAAATAGTGAACAAGAGTGTGCTTGAATTTAAGATGTTTAATTTACTTTAGGTTTAATTTTATTTGTATTTATTATTTTGCCATTATTTAATTTATCTATATTTACTATAAATGTGTTGTGAATGAACTCCTTTATCATGATTACTGTTGTCCTTAATTAAGACAGAATGTAATATTTCTCACTAAAAACAGCATATTAATAAAAATGTATCCTATGATTCTTGATTTTTACATAGTATTTTCTATTTTTGTTTCAGATGTTTAGATAAACTAGAAGTAGAATATGCTGAAAATAACAAAAGGTTTGAAGAAGAAAAAGAAAGGGAAAAAGAGCAAACACAAGGAGGACGATCTTTTTGATTCTGCAGAACTTGAAGAGTACAGACGCCAACAACAGGAGAAGAAGAAAGAAAGCGGAGAAGGGAATCAAGAAGGTGAGCCCACCAATGCAGAAAGTGAAGAGTGGCTAAAGTTCAAAGCCCTAACTTCTGGTGTTGATGATATCCTAAAGAAAACCCAAGGAGATCTAGATCGTATCAAATCGACAAGCTATTTCCAAAAGAAGCCACCAGGCCCCAGTGAACCGAAAAAAGAATCCCAACCTTCTACCACTGAGGGACCTTCTGTTAAAAAGAACAAGTGGGTAGGCTTCGAAGAAGGGGGTGCTGCTGAAGATGATCAATCTAAAGATGAAAAACAAGCTGAATCAGAAAAAGAGCAAGAACAACATGAAGAGCATGTAGAAGAGGAAGAAGAAGAGAGTGAGTTTGAAGATGATCAAGATGACATATTCGACACCTCGTTCGTAGACGTTGTAGCAAGTGGTGAAGTCAAACTTGCGTATGTTCCAGATAGCCCTATAGAAGCATTAGCTGGGCCTGATCCCTTTGATACCTCTATCGTTGATAAAGTTATAAAACTCGACCCAAAAGAGCAAAAAAGAAGTTTAGTAAACCTTGGTTGTGCAGTCGAAGTCCTCACTGGAAAGCTAGATAAGAGTCCCTGCAAAGAAACAGCAAGTACTCCTCGAAAAAGGCCCAAGACCCAAGATCTGTTGCTGGGCAGCTTCGACGAAGGAGAACTCAAACCAGTCTCAATTGTAGCGGAACCAGAACCAAAGTCCATTCTTGATGACGACCCGGTTTTTGAAGAAGAGACAAGTGCAGTATTAGGATTGCCACCAGTCACACCTATAGCTGAAAATAAGCCAATTTGTACTGTTCAGAAACAGAAATCTGTAGAGAAAAAGGTTGTATTGCGAGGATTGGTGGATGAATTTGTACCTACACTAGGACTAACAGATGAAAAAACAAGTTCAAAACCTGAGGAAGACGATTTAGATGATGAGTTTGCTATTCTAGCTGCGGAATCGTTGTCTAAAAAACCACCTCCTCCACGACCACAACCACCTGTTGAGAGGTCTGAGCAAGGAAACGCAGACGTTGACGAAGTCCCGTTCGTTGAAGGTGACGATCCATTTGACACTTCCTTCGCTTCCGAAATCTTACCGGGAAAGTTCGAATTAAAACTTATAGAGAAGGAAATACTTGAAAAAGAAATTACAGAGATTCATAATTCTGTTGAAGAGAAAATAAACACTGTTTTAAAAAATTCCGAACCGAGCGTGAGAGTTGTTCAGAATAGCATTCAAGATCCTTTTGACAACCAACTAGAACCTCTAAGTCTGAAACATAGGGACTTACTTGGAGGAAGTACGACTGATTTGACCAAGATAAATCAATCTCCAATTGCTCCAAAAAGTCTCAGTGAAGAACCTGAATTCGAGATTGCAGATCCTTTTGATACTTCAATAGCAGATGTTTTTGTCGTACCTGGGAAAACTGAACTCAAAGTTTTAGAAAAAGAACTCCTAGAACAAAATCAACCAGTTTTTAAAGTTGATGTTGATAATGAATTCGATCCTAGAGCTGAAGAAAAATCTGTAAATAAACCACACCCACGTCCTGATAATTTAGCATTTGGAAAACGTTCTTCAGTTCCGAAAGTTGTAGCGTTCGATGTCAAATACCCCGAAGAAGAACGAGATCTACTGGCAGTAGGGCAAGAGGAAAATATCAAAATTGGAAAACCCTTAACACCGTACTATCCAACTCAATCGATTCAAGATATAAAAAAATCCGAAGATGATGTTGATCCTTTTGATACCTCCCACATAACTAACTGTCCTGGAAAACTCGAATTGAAAATATTAGAGAAGGAGTTAGTGGAAGAAGGGAAGCAGCTTAAGCACAGCCTTTCAGATCCCGACTTTGACCCAAGAGGAATACAGAACATTTCTCCGCAGCCAGTGAACAACACAAAAGCAGAGCAGCCGGACATACTTTCTGGTGAAGTCATTATAAATACTAAACTTCATACTCCAGTGGCTCCGAAAAAATTTTTAGATGAGCCGAAACTACATGAAGAAGAAGACATAGATCCCTTTGATACGTCAATAGCTAATTCTCTTATACCAGGTAAAGCAGAAATCAAAATTTTAGAAAACGAACTTATCCACAGCCAGGATACAACTCAAGTCGTAGCTGGCACTTCAATACTCGAAAAGTTGCGGAGAGATTCAGAATCATTTTCATCTCTACGTAAACTGTCTATAACTGAGGTCCTTGAGCTGCCGCCAGAAGACTCTTTAGTGAAGCCCTTAACTCCTATTGTGCCATCTTCTTCTTTTGAACAAGACGAAGACATTGATCCTTTTGATACTAGCGGAATAGGAGAAATTCTCCCCGGAAAAACAGAAATAAAAATCTTGGAGTCTGAATTAATGTTGAATTGAACCAAAAGATGTCTAATCCGTTCTTATTCACTGAAGAGGTTGGTACAACCCAACTTAGCAATTCAAATGCCAGCTTCAATCCTTTTCTGGCCAGCGGTGATGCTGGTAGTTCAGAAAATGACAACCCATTTATGAGTTCTTTTGTTGGATCACAAAATGTGTTTGAATCTCCCGCTACAGCCACAAATCCTTTTGCCCTGGGAACAGACTCCTCAACAGAAACCAACTTTTTTTCTACCCAAAATAATTCTTCAGAGCAAACATCTATTAATTATGAAAACATTTTTTCTAGTCAACCTCAGACAGAGTTGGATCTGTTTTCACAAGTGCCTTCACAAGATCAAACTCAACTGATCCAAAATGATCTTATGTCTTCAACAGAAA
Source organism: Rhaphigaster nebulosa (assembly GCA_948150685.1). Taxonomy (NCBI): domain Eukaryota; kingdom Metazoa; phylum Arthropoda; class Insecta; order Hemiptera; family Pentatomidae; genus Rhaphigaster; species Rhaphigaster nebulosa. Next base: position 247,608,738 of record OX411306.1, on the reverse strand, counting down.
CCACAACAAATTTATTTGGTGGTTATGAAAGCGGGTATGAAGAAACAGATAAAGGGCCCCCCAGGAGACCTCCACCGCCTAGGCCTGGCCCGCCCAAAGAAACTAAGGATCTTATACTCAGTGTCACGGGCGCTATGGAAGCTACTTCTTCCCATCTTTTAGACAGGCTGCAGGCAACTAGAACTCCTAGTCCAACACCAATGAGGGATCTTCACTCACCAAGCCCTACCCAATTTGGTGATCTTTTGGAAGTAGATGAGCCGAGTGGTATAACTGGTCCAATATCTCAACCTCAAGAAATGAACTTCCTAGGAGATGAGTTTGATTTCACTCCAATGACACAAGAGGAGCCTGCTGCCATAAAACGCCCGAGTATCGGGGATGGGACTATGGCACCAATCACCCCTGTTCCTCTCGAAAATGAACACATACCTCCAATAGCGCCAGTAGCAAAACCAGCAGTTCCACCATCAAGACCAGCTCCTCCTTCGATTCCAGAAAGACGTAGAGTGCCTCCACAACCACCAAGACCCCAACCACCTGTTCCAAGCAGACCCAAAACACCAGAAATAACACCATCAGTCACTCCACAACAAATAGTTTCACCCCCACAGCCAGTTCAAGAAGAGCCATCGCAATCTCGACAGATAGGCTTTGATGATGTCTTCGGAATGGGGATTCAATCGGCAGAGGACCATACAGTTGCTCTTTCAAGTAGTCCCTCTGAAGTGACAGCAGCTGTTCCTTTGATCACTGGAGCAATCCAGAAAATACAAACAGCACCTACAGTGGAGGCGGAACCCATGAAACATCATGAGATTTCTGAAGAAGCATTCGCAGAACCAACAGCTTTTGTTCAAGAAATAGTTCCACCAACTGCAGGTCCTTTATCACCCCTACTCACTAATCTACAACCCACTACACCTCCAGCGCCACCTCCGACAGCTAATGTAATTAACGAGGAGGCATCAGTCGATATTTTCGATATGGGTTTCACTGCAGCAGTTTCTGCAGCTCAGCCAACAATGGGAGATAACTTATTCGATATAGATCAAACTGATTCTGCTTTCGGAAGTGATTCTTCAAACCAGCCAATGACTAATGAATTCAGGCAAGAAGAGCCAATATCATCAGCCCCTTCTTCGCAACCATTTAATATTTTTGATGCTTTTGGACCAAATTCATCTCAACTTCCTCAGCAAGCTCGACAAGACGACTTTGATGCATTTGCGGCTAAATTTGAAAGCGCTGCATTGAGTGATGCAACAGTAAAAGCTGATCCCTTTGATCCATTTAGCTCTAGTTTCCAGAAAGGAGCTGCCCCTCCAGGTGAGATGTAGAGACATTTTTTCATCTTTCATCAAAGAAATCAAAAATATTACATATTTATTTTCAAATTATCAGATGAACCAGTAGGCTTTGGTGCAGAAGACAACTTCGACAGTTTCCTTTCACTAAGGGAGCCACCCCCGGTACCACAAGGCACACCAGCAAGGATCAGCCGAGGCGAATCAGCTGAGTCTAATGAAGATAATGACTTCAACATTTTTATCAAGTAAGTATTAAATGAATAAAATGAAAATTTCTGATTAATTTCTGAATGTGAAATAAGAAATATAATTGTTGTTGCAGGCCCAAAGTAGGGGAAGATAAAACAATAAATGAAAACTTGCCTTCGTTAGCCCCTCCCCCTAAAAGTCCGAGCCAAGCCAATGCGTTCCAAGATACCAGTCCAAGATTCAATCCATTCGACAATACTCAAGAGGTGCCCTTCGCAGCAACAGAAAATATATTTGCTCAAGGTTCAGCTCATTCATATCTTATATACCTCCATATTCTATATTTCATATAATTAAAATTATTTAGCAGCATGATTTTAATAGAATAATTATTTCAAAATTTCACAGCTGTTGCAAATGAAGAATCTAGAATAGGACGGACTGATTCACAAGAAACGCCACCAACGCCATTGTTTGACGAGGATGTTTCTCAACCATTAGAAGATTTTCCAAGGATCCATTATGATGGATCAGGATGGGAAATGCAGTTGAGGCAACCGAACAAGAAAAAAATAACTGGACAAAGGTACATATTCAACATTTGGTTTATAGAACTTACGATTTTTCTCTCTTTTTCCAACCAGGGTTAAAAACAAGCAGTTGACAAATTTTGTCATTTCTAAATAGTGAACTAGTTCAAATTTTCACTCATCTGAAAAAAAGAGTGAAAAGGTAGTTTTTCTTTGGAAATCTCAGGTAGACAATCATTTTCCTCTTAGTTTGCTCAAAAGTTAATTTTATAAAATCTAACATTTCAATATTCAAATTAACCAGCATCAAATAGGAAATTTTATAATCTTTTATAAAATCACAATCCGATTGGTAGACATTTAAATTTTTGTTTGAGGGTTGGGAAAAGGGGACGGGATCATTCAGATCTAAACAGTCAATAGCCCCTTATTTTAATCAATCGTACAAAGTTTCTCAAATAAGTGCCCAGTTCTGCTTTAAGGGATAGAGAACGGTATCAGGGGTCACTTTTTAAAATCTTACAGAGACGGTGATCTTCCTCTTACAATGAAGATCAAGTCTGCAAAATTTTATTAAGCTTTGAATAAAACTGATGATTTGTATAAAAGTCATTAAACCTAGGGTATGCTTATTTTTTTTTACTCTTGTATGAAAACATTATAAGTAAAGAGCGTAAGTTCATGTATTTAAAAAAAAAACTAAAATATGTAGCATAAAATTTTAAAATAGTATTTATAAGTAGATATGTTCTTTATACAGCAAAATAAATAAAATGAAAAATAATGTTGATATATAGCTCAGCTAATTGTGATGAAAGTTTTTTAAACTTATTAATCCTTTCAAACTTCTTTTTCTTCTTTATAGATTAAATTAACAACGCTTCAGACATAACTAGTCCATTTTCAAGTCTAAAACTAAAAACATATAAGTGAGAGTATGGTTGACCGTGGAAATTTATGAAGGGCAATAAGAAAAAACTCATATAATGTGTGCCGACGTTTTGGCCTAAGTTTTAGGCCATCAGGGCAAAGAAAAACTTTTAAAAAAACAAGATAACAATAGATATAACAACTGGTACTGCCACTGTTGTTATATCTATTGCTATCTTGTTTTTTCTTAGCCCTGATGATGGCCTAAAACTAAGACTAAAACATCGGCACACATTATATAAGTTTTTCGTATTGTGTTCATTTATTGACCACATCCCCAACCAAGATTCTCCTTCTAAAAACATTATATACAAAAAACTTTGTCAACAATTACTGTACATTGCATATGTAGGTAAAATAATTGAGAAATAGCCAATAAACATTTATAATTAGAAGTCATTTTATAATATACCTGAATTATGTCTACATTACTTATTAGAAGTTATTTTATAATATACCTGAATTATGTCTACATTACTTATTAGCTACTTATTTTATAATATACCTGAATTATGTCTACATTACTTATTAGCTACTTATTTTATAATATACCTGAATTATATCTACATTACTTATTAGAAGTTATTTTATAATATACCTGAATTATGTCTACATTACTTATTAGCTACTTATTTTATAATATACCTGAATTATGTCTACATTACTTATTAGAAGTTATTTTATAATATACCTGAATTATGTCTACATTACTTATTAGCTACTTTTTTTTTTATATTATGAAATAAATTTTAATTATAAACGTTTATTTGGCTATTTCTCAATCATTTTACCAATGGTGGTGTTACTAGATTGTTTTTAAGGTTGAGAGAGACATTTAATATTTTTTAATAGTAATTATTGGACAATATAGAAAATTTATTTATCAGATAATGTTTTTATTGTACAGTAATTGTTTACAAAGTTTTTTATATATCATGTTTTTAGACTATAAAAGGACTAGTTCTATCCAAATGTTGTCAGTGTAATCAATAAAGAAGAAAAAGAAGTTTGAAAGGTTACTAATTTCTCTGAAAAATAATGCTTATCCAAAATTGTAACATAAATAATATTGAGTAGTCAAGACAACAAAGAAATAAATACGTGCTGTGCCCACTCACACGACTTACCTTACCGTTTTGGGTGATAATCCAAAATAAAAACTGTTTGTTGATTTTCGCTAATTTTAATCCAATTAAGATTTTTATTTTTTATGTTTAGCTTTGTAGACATTTGAATTATATTTCAAATGAGTATCTAGATTTTATTGTTATCAAGTTTTAAAAAAAATTAACGAAGATGAATCGGTTTACAAAGGAACATGTATAGAATACTTTATAAAGCATGTGTATGAAGTTCACTACGCTATATCTTTAATAATACAAGTCCGATTTAGATGATTCTTTTTTTTGTTTTACAGGGAATTTAATTAGCTTTTGAATAAGCATGGCAAAGTTTTTTCTTACTAAGTACTTTACATATGAATAGCTAGAGAGCTGTAAGTAGAAAACTTTAGGCAAGTTTCATCAAAATCATTAGAGCTGTTTTTGCAATATATTCTTTAGACAAAAACATCTTTGGATATTGCGCAGCCGCTATTATGTACAGTGTACCCAATTCAGTACACTGGCATTAGGGATCTAAACCCCACAGAATAAAATAAAAAAAAAAGATGCCATTTTGCCATTCATAAAACTTAGGGTTCACAATGTGGTCCAGGCAAAAAAGCATGAACGCTGTTTCCAAAAGCACTACACTAAAAGATGTAGAGGCAAGCAGATCTTCAAATGGCAAACAAATAGAGGATTCCATCAACTTGAGGTTGAAGAGATGTTAATTTTTAATGTTTAACGTTTAATTGAAAAAACTAGGATTAAACCCTGCATTTAAAATAGAAAAAACCCTATCCTCATATTTCTCTTCTCCTAAAGACAAAATAGACCCTTTCCAAAAAAGCGGAGTATACGAACTAAATTCTAATTATTGTTCAACCAAATGCACGGAAAAACTGGAAGATCGCTAAATCAGAGATTAAAGGAACATATACGTACATATAATAATAAGACAGATAATTCCAACTTTGCAGTGCTTTTAAATGAAAACAATCATAAATTCATCAAAGACTCAGGAGTTAAATTAATACATCACGTTGAAAACAGTCTCAAATTAAATATATATGAAGCACTTGAAATAATAAAATCCTTCAAATCCAATCCAGATTTTTGCTTAAATGACCAAATAAATATCTCCAATAGTCCAATCTTAAATTTATTCCCATTTATAACAGAAAAACCAATTACTCACCGACATTATTGGAAAAACCCTGACCCTTGAACCGTTTACCTAAAAATCCTGCCTACCTCTTGTTCATTGTTAGTACAATGCGAGAAGAAACCAGTACAAACTTTTCTGTTTGATATAATCCATTTAAACCTTGGTGAGTACCAACATGTATTTGATTTCTTGTCTTAATTAAATTCATAATTCATAAATGTTTTATAATACTGATTTATATTAATCTAATTTATTATGTATAATAATACCAAACTATATTTTGAATTGCTTATTTTTGAATTTTTTGTGTGCTTTTAGAACTGAGGATGAATGTATAACATTCGAAACTAATTTTCAATAAAACAAATTTATAGAAGTGGCAAATAATTTATCAATCCCTAATTAGATTGATCCTTCTATACTATCATGCGGGTGTCAACTGATGTTAATTTAGTTTACAATGGTCAGTTTATAGTCCTGCAACTTTTCTAAGAGTGGCTCTGTCAATTTGAAACAAATACAATTTTATATACTTCAATATTTCTTTAATAAAACACATTTTTCATTAATTCCCTAAAAGTTGACAATAAAAATTGGTTTAAATGCACTAAATTTGGAAAATTGCTTTAAAAAACAAACACAGTAAAACTAAATATAAAATACAATTAAATAAAAATCCAGTACCTGATTATTAAAATAAAACATCAGTTTTTTTTAAGTAATAAAATAACCATAAACAATTTACATTCCAGGTTTTGGAAAAAAATATTCATCAAACTTGTGTATCAGGGAGAAAATCCAGTTTTACAATTGTTTAACAGCAAAGACGACAAAGATCCTTTCCAAGAACTGCCTTTACAACCATGTTATTCAGTGTCAGAAATTGGTAAATAATAAAAGAAATTATCAATAAAACAAGACCTGTTTTAAAAATTAAAATCATTTTGAAAATCTGTTTCTAGGGGCCCAACAATACGACCAATATGGTAAAATATTCACCGTGAAATTGCAGTTCATATTTTATAAAGAGCGCCCAGGAGTACGCCCAGGGCAAGTGACGAAAGCTGAAAGAATAACTAACAAGTTGAGCCAATTCGCTGCTTACGCCATCCAAGGAGATTATCAAGGAGTAAAAGAGTTCGGCTCAGACTTGAAAAAATTAGGTCTACCTGTAGAACATGCACCACAGGTAATTGTTTACTTTAAAATTCTTTTATTGAATTATTGATCTGGATGGGTCAAATAAAAAATCAGCTTTGGGGTGAGATCAACAAAAACTGAGTGAACGTAATAACCAATTATTTAATTAGTTATAAATTATTAATTAGAGGGAAACTTTAAACTGAAGTTCTGCAGACCCCCACAGCGTCATGGTTCTATTCTCCTTTAGTTTGAGGAGACCAGTAGAATTTGGTTTGCCTAAGACCAATGTGGGTCCGAGGCCAGTGTCCCTTCTCTGGCAAATCTTATTTCTTGATAATATCCTTATTTTAAATAACAAACCTGACCTTATACAGTTTTCTTTCTTTATTATTTTCCTTTCAACCCCTCATTCTTCAAAATCTACCATTTTATTTTACTATTTTGTGTTCAATTCTTTATACCTAATTTTCAACTATATTACAATTTCTATTGAAACAGTCCTATACATACAGTCTACTAAAAAAATAAAAAAAAATATATATATCTGGAGTTGAATATCGAACATTATCTGAAATTTATGAAAAAATAATCTTTATTCTGATGAACAAATCGCTGTTATACGTTACAGAAAACTCTTTAAATTATTTTTATATATATTAATATTTTCATTCTTTATTTTCTTTGTCTTTTATTTTATAAGATTATTTTTTTCATTTAATTTCATGCGATAATATTCAATATTCAACTCCAAAACAGAAATGCATCCTTGGTTCTGTCAGTTAATTATTTTTAGGTTCAACTTTGTAACAATTATAATTTTTTTTTATGCTTAGATATCACAACTCTTTAAAATTGGATCCCAAAATTACGAAGATATGAAACAGTTCAGTATGTGCGTCGAAGAAGCCCTCTTTAAGCTAATTGCTCATAGAGATCGTGCTCTCGTTTACAAAATGGAAGAAGTTCAAATCACCACCGTAGATGAGCTGTATGTTGAACAGAATGCCAACGGAGGCGTGGACAAGCAAATTGCTAGGGTCAGGCTCTTCTTCCTGGGCTTTCTTTCAGGTAATAATAGTTTATTTTTATGACAGTCATTTGATAAAATTAAGAGTCAAATATAAAATAAATCATGAGAGCATAATTCTCCAGGTTAAAATAGTCTAGTTTATGTTTAAGCAACAACTATTGAAAAAGAGTGCTGATTTTATATCATCTCGGCGAACAGACAAATTAAAATTATCAACGAAATTGCAAAATTTGCTTAAAATGAGTGTTGATTTAATAAAGTTACCATTGTACAATAGATTGTACTTCGGCTACATGAATGCAGCACTAAATGTTTACTAAAATTTTAATACAGTTTAGTAAAAGAATGATAGTCGCTTGAAAACCAATAGATTTTTTAAAGATTACTTTAATTGGACGGACTTAGGGGATCACCATTAAATGTGAAAATTAAGTGGAATTGAAAAAAAAAAGTCTACCAATTTCAGTATGTTTACGTTCATTAGCTAAAGTAATCCAGGAAATAAAAATCTTATATGACTGACGGCTTTTCTTATTACATTGTTAATTTTTTTTTTTCGGAATCGCTAAAATATTTTACTTTTATAATCTGAACGGTGATATCTAATCCATCACACAAGTAGTAGAAGCTTTTTTAATTTACATAAGTTATTATACACAGCTGCTGGTTTAGCATAATTGTTCAACACTCCTGTATTATGATTTGTTTTCCATAGTTCTTTAAAAATAAATCTAATGATGATTTTGAGAACAAAATTTTCATTATAAAACTGTATTTATTAAAAATGAAAATATAGCGTAATTAATGACCAGAATTAGATAAAGCCATAGTATGATAATAATATTGTTCCATCATATTGATTTGATAATTATATTTCAAAACATTTATTCCAGGAACTCCAGATGTAGAGCTGGGAGTAAATGATCTTGTGAGACAAGGGAAAGAAGTAGTAGGTAGGCATGATATTATTCCGGTCGTAACTGAAGAATGGATAAGGCTGGAGTCAGTCGAATTTCACAGCTGTGTGCAACAGGATGAATACGAAAAAACAAGAACAATAAGGTAAGGCATAATATAATACAGTTACGTAATGTAACAGAAGGACTCTGTGTTAATGTGACAGTTCTCCAATTTATGAAATTATTATTGCAGGTTCAAACCACCAGATGCTTGTTACATTGAGTTAATGAGATTCAGGATAAGGCCACCAAGAAATAGGGAACTTCCTCTTCAGCTCAAAGTTACATTTTGTATTGTAGGAAATAAGGTTTGTTTAATCAATCTAAGTCCATCATTTCAATATCTTTTTTTGGATGGTCTCTCTGAAGCCAATTTATTATTTGAAAATAAAATAATTTATTGTTGTAACTATTAACTTTCCACCGTTTTTTTTTAAAACATCTATATTTTAATAAATTCGGTGATATTTTTCTGGTCTTTTTTTAGTTAGATTTCATCCTATGTACTACTTAAAGCATATATTTCTGAGAAACTAGTAGTTATATTCATTTAAAAATATGTACTGCTTGTAATTATAATGAAATAAGAAAACGGTTATAATGCTATGATAGTACTAAGAATTTCGTATGGTCATTAAAGTTCTCAATTAATATTCCAATTGCTACAGAGCTAAATATGAGCAATCCCACGCAGGCTTTGGTTAAAAGATTTTTCCAAATAAAAACATGAACAAATGTTGTATCAAAGAACTAAGTGTTTATCAAGTAATACTAATCTACTTTAATGGAACCTATGAAAATAGTTACACATAAATTTTCGAGTTACTTCAAAAATCCTAAACCTAAGGTTAACAGGGAAGTTGTATTGAAATTGGAACAAAATTATAATTTTTTATTTTTTTACTTTTACAAAAGAATAATCTAGGAATTTTCCGATATTAGTTTGACATGAATGCATAATTTTTTTTTTTTATGCACTTCAAACTAAAATATTTCGGTAGGTACTCTAGGCCTGATAATCCAAATATTTTTTCTTCTTTTCAAAATAAGAACTATATTTCACGCCTGCATAGAGATATAATTCCAAAACATTTTTTTTATCTTGTACTTCGGATTAAGATTCATATAAATATCAAGATTAAATTTCTTGATCATAACAATACTCTCTCTATTGATGCTTTGTGGATGAGAATATAAAACTATACCTTCATCACTAATTGGCTAGCTCTGAAATCGCTTTATTTTGAATTCTTACAGGTAGAAATTCATGGAGATATTTTGGTACCAGGATTTTCAAGTAGAAAGCTAGGGCAGATCCCTTGCGAGGATGTGATGGTGAGGATTCCTATACCGGAGTGCTGGATATACCAATTTCGAGTTGAGAAACACTTCCGCTATGGCTCTGTTAAATCAGCACATAGAAGGTGACTTTTTAATTTTTTTTTAATTTGGAGAATGATTTATTTCAAATGAATTTATTTTATATCAACAAAAACATTCTAAATTACCGCTAAGACAGAAACTTAACATATACACATATTTGTTAAAATATAAATTGACTTTGCATTCCAAATTTTGCATTAAAAAAATAGATATTCCAATCTAAATTTCTAAGACTGTATATAGCCTCATATCCGTATGTCTCAAACGATACCCTACATTAAAACTTACCTGTGCTATCTGTCACAAAAGACATTCTTTTAATCCAGAGACGCTTTTCATGCCTATAAACGATTCAGGACAAGCTTTAAAATGGAATATAAACCAAAAATATGGAGGTGCTGTTTATAACCAAAATTGTAAATCAACCTAGAGATAACCCAAAGGGAGGCAGATCAATAAGCCACTCTTCAGTAAAACTCAAGAAAATGGAAAACGCATTTGATGTAGACCTAATCGAAGCCATAGCTGTCAAATCTTTACTACATCCATATCAACTTGTCTATCAGGCTAATCAATTGACAATTTTAGTATTGTCATGAGAAAAAGACTAAAAATCTAAAAATCAATAAGCAACAGAGAGACGACACTTTATACCATTATGGATTTAGAGGATGCCTTTTACAATACTTCTTGTGAAACTGAAAAAAAGCTATTAACAGAACAGGAGGTATTTTCAGCTAGGATCTCTTGAATTAAAGAAATTCTAGTTAACAGAATCATTACAACCACAATAGGAGAAACTAAGACTAAAATAAGAACAACGAAAGGCTGCCAATGGGGGGATGGGAGGTGGAAGGGGAGGGAGGAGGGAATTTTATCACCTCTATTGTGAACAATAATAAATAGTTGATGAACAGTGTGTTGATGATCTAAAAAAAGTTACTAACGAATGTTTAGAAGTTATAGAGTAAGTAGATGCAAAAGGCTCTGACCATTGCTGCGGCCTAGTTTCAGGAACAGGGACTAAACATTAATCCAAGCAAAACTATTACAGTATCCTTCACCAAGAAAAGAAATATTAACTTTGGAAAAAAAGGAACAAATGATGCTTGAGAGAGTTAAAGAGGATGCCATGACTAGGTGCAACAAGAACGATAAGAATAAGGAGGTAATGCTTAATTATATTCCCTTGCCTTGCAGATTTGGTTACAAAAAGAGAGGATCCAACTAGTACACTCATATTACAGCGAACCTGAAACCTGGAATTATAATTCAGGGAACTATCAACGTTTCAAGATTTTTACCATCCAAAACCAAAACTACTCCCAACAGTGTTGCCAGGCTGATGTAAATTATTTAGAATATTTGACAGGAGAAGTTGGTCGGGAGGTGCGGTCAAAGAATTACACTATTATAAGTGAACTTATATATTTTTTGCCCACGTTTCAGCCTAAGTTTAATTATTTCTAATAGTCTGTTTGTTTCATGAGATATCTATTATTTATGGTAAAAGGCTTATTTATTGTTAGTCAATTTAAAATCAAAACAAACACTTTTTTTCCTCTCAGTGCCTAATTCAGTTCATATTTCCGAATGATTAAATTTAATACGACTATTATTAAAAGCTGAGTAAATTCAAATCATTCAAATTAAATCCTACCATTTGATTTTTGTCAGGGATTTAATTTTTACTTCAAGATGTTGATAGTCTTTATATAAAACTGATGGAGTATCCTAACTTGAACTGTTACAGAACAGGAAAAGTAAAAGGTATTGAAAGATTTCTTGGAGCTGTAGATAATTTGGAGCCATCTTTGATGGAAGCCACATCAGGAGTCGCAAAATATGAACATCAGCACCGTTCCATCGTTTGGAGAATGCCTCGTTTGCCGAAAGAAGGACAAGGTAATAATGATCATCGATATAAACATAAAAAGTGTATGATTTTAAAAATAAATTGTTTTCTGATACATCAAATTAATTCAGAACTTATGTCAATACAACATAAAAATGGCACCATAAAGAAATAATCTTTAGAAATATAAGCATCATCACTTAGCTTTATAGCAATAAATATAAAAAATTTGATAAAGAGTATTTTTAAAAAAAATTAGATAACTAAAATTCTTTAATAACTTAATTTTCCCCTGATCTCTTGAGAAAATCCTGTTTAGTTGAAAAACAAAATAAGAAAATAACCCAAAGAAACTTTGGAACAAATTTTGACTTTTCGAAATTAAAGAAAACTTGACTCTTAATATTATCAAATTTGAACCCACTTATCAAAAACCACCCCTTATGGTGGTTTTGTTATGGTTGATAAGAATGTAATAACCAATTAAGTTTTTAAAAAATTTGAAAAAATCCTCAAACATAAAACTTTGTAGCAATTGATTGGTTATACTATGAAACCAGATCGAAAACCATTTTATGAAAAATCACTTTCATCAAATTAGATAAACCTACAGCAGTTGAAAATTAGAAAAAAAAAGATGTTGAGTAGCAGAAAAAATAAAAACACTAATAAGAGTGATGTAACTTTAAGAAAAAAAAACAGGATTAACATAAAATATGTAAGGCTGAAAATAATAATACTAAATATGCTTGTGGTGTAGCATTTTCAGGCTTACATATTTTATGTTAATCCTGTTTCACTCAAAGTTAAATCACTCATATTTGAAGAATAGCTAGTGGGAGGCTGCATGGGTCAAGGAACAAGGAGATTTAAAAAAGATTTAAAGAGGACTTATATTTTATTCGAATGAGCTACATAGTGACTTAATTAGGAAATTGGTTAATTTAGCAGATAAAATTGTCAGATAAATACCCGAAGATGGCTTTGGTGCCAAAATGTTGTAGAAAGTAAATATAGCTATAGCAAAACATTGTCAGCCTTGTATGTTTTAACATTAATAAGCTGTTCTAAAAATTTGGTAATCGATTTTTAAATTAGAGCAAAAGTATATTTTATAAAAAATAAAACACAGTAAACATATAACATAATTATGTTGATATTTAGGTTGACTTCTGAACTGAAGGTCTCTAATTCTAGATTCATTAGATAGTAATTGAAAAATAAATTATTATATTCATTTAATTATTATTATGATAATAACATTTTATTTTTAGGAGCGTATACAACACATAACCTAGTGGTGAGAATGCAACTTACTTCTTACGATCAGGTGCCCGATGAGTTGGCCAAGTATGCTTACGTTGAGTTCACGATGCCGGCTACAACTGTCTCTCACACAACTGTCAGATCTGTGTCCATACAGAACAGCGACAGTGATTCGCCTCCTGAGAAGTATGTTCGTCACCTGTCGAGGCATGAATACAGGTAAATTCCATAACAGAATGAAGTAAAAAAAATATTACAAAAAAATATACAAAACTTTCCAGTCTATTAATTAATAAAAAATCCAAGCCTACACAAATTAATAAACCTGGAAAAAGTAATAAGATCTCATGAAATTACTATAAGATTCATTATTATCAAGTCTTGGAACAAGTATCGCATTAAACTCAATTTATTTAGTACTAATTTAAAAAAAATATACTTCTGAACCTGGCAAAATGTGTTCCCCTACAAGCCATCAACAGGATCAATGCATAAAGATGTTTCCTGTCAGTGAAAAATGATATAATATTGAGGATAAAGGGAAGAGAGCGGTTTCCAACATGTCCGGCGCGGTCAGTGTTGTCAGCTTCAGTGCTGTCTGAGCTGCGTCGGACTTAACGATCTTAAATTTTAATATTATTATTACTCACCTTAAACAAACTGTTAATCTTTCTTTTGGTCTTGTGTAGTTTTTTCTCCATTTGGTGTCTTACTTTTATAACGGTCTTCCAATTATATCTGCAAAATGAAATATTCTCACTCACTGGGGTCTACGCACAATTTTTTTCGGAAGGGAGGGGGGAGGTGATGGAACTTTAATAAGAAGAAGGCAAGGAATCGCCTTAATATCAATAATCGCCAAATCAGAAGTAAGTTGTAAGTATAAGCATACAAAATGGTTAAAAAATTATTGTTAAAAATTCCCAAATATATTACTTTTTTTTCGTGCATTTCAGTGGAGGGAAAAGAGATATATTCTCCAATTCTTCCTGATACCAATTCATCCTAAAATATTGTACAACTTCCCCAGACCGCCGTCTATAGTGATCGACGCACTAGCTCTCTCTAGCGCCATTCGTACAAACTAATTGCTTAATATACAGTTGTAAAATTCGTATTCATTGGAATCATAGACTTTCTGCTGGGGGACGAGCGATCGCTCCTCTCCCCTCCCCCCCCCTTCCAAGTATCAGTAAGTATCGTTAGTGAACGGGATCCGTTTAGTAGAGCTTAATCCTCATTCTACTAACCCATCTAGGGCCAATTGGTTTATCATTTTCAATAATAAAACTTTGTAGTCGGCCAAGGAAAAAAGGTACAAATTGACAAGAGGGGCGCGTTACCACTGGTTCCACCCGAACGTAACAGAAAATCGCCGGACTAGCATACTCTAGCGCCATTTGTGCTAACTAACTGCTTTGCATTCAATTGTAACATTCGTGTTCATTGGAATCATTAATACTATTACTGGTTAAATTAGATATTATTTAAAATTATTAGTGCTGTCGACTTCCGCTCATTACATTCGCCCAAGAAATAAACAAAACAGCAACGGATCCTTTTCAGTTGAGGTCAGGATCTTACCGTAATTTAAATTATTGCTCCTTTAAATTATTATTACAACTTCCTCCGATCACCGGAAGTCGACAGCACTAACAATTTTAAATAATATGTAATTAAGGCAGTAATAATTCCAATGAATACTAATGTTAAATATGAATACAAAGCAGTTGGTTAGCACAAATGGCGCTAGAGTGTGCTAATCCGGCGACCTTTGGATAAATTCGGGAGGAACCAGTGATAACGCGCCCCTCTTGTAAAGTTATACAAAACAAAATTGAATCTCCTATCAAAATTTGAATTTTTACGTTTCAAGAAACGTAGAATGCAAATGTCTAATTAAAAAAAAATCGTCCCTACGACCTATGTCCTCCGCGGCTTTTCTCCGAGACTACTCGTCTGATTTTCTTCAGATTTGGTACCAAATTCACACGTCACCACAGGATGATCCTGGGAACTCTACGTAACCATTTGTTACTTCATTTCAAAATGGCGGCCGATCTGGCATTTTATACGCCCCTAACTCGGTGTTTTATACAGATAAAGGAAAAATGTAAAGTATTTTAGAATCAGCATAATGAGGACTAAAAAAATAATTCTATATTAATTTTATAATTGAATTATTTACACTTTGATCGAACAAGAAAAAATATTCCCCCTTTCCCCTTGAGGTTTTACATTTCAAGATACATAGAATCCAAATATCGAATAAAAAATAATATGGCTTTGTTTACTTATTTGATAACTCGAAAACTTTACATCTACAGGAACATTCTAAATCCTCGCGTGAATCGACACACCAGATATTTTTGAAATATAACTTCTTAGAAATAATAAACCATTGTGTAATAATTTGCGTTTTTCTTCTTGGAATTGTTTATTGCTCAAACGAAGTAGCGTACGACGGGCAGATCTAGGGATACAGAATTCGACTTTAAATTTAATCTTACTTCATTAGATCTTTGCCTAGCCAGCTATTCGACTTTTCTTATTTCCTTAATTGGTTTTAGTTTGCATATTTTAAGCGTTCGTGTAGATTATTTGTTATTGATTTTTATTTTACATTTTCAAAATTTTTGTACATCAAATTATTGGGAGAGGGAGCGAAATATCCGCCCCTCTTTTATTATTAGTGAGAGAGGACGTTCGCTCCCCTTAAGCCTGCGCCTATGATTGCAATTATTACAGCATTAATTAGATATTATTTAAAATTATTAGTGCTGTCGAACTTCCGCTTGCTCAAGAGAAATAAAAAACCCCAACGGATTCTTTTCAGTTGAGCCCCTACCGTTATTGGATTATTACTGCTTTAATTATGCCACAGCTCTCGACTTCCGCTCACTCAAAAAATATACAAACCCCCAACGGATCCTTTTCAGTTGAGCCCTTCCCGTGATTTAAATTATTACTGCTTTAGGTACAGCACCCCGAGACCACCAGAAGTCGACAGCACTAATAATTTTAAATATCTAGTTAAAGGAGTAATAATTTTAATAATTCCAACTTTTTTTTCCCCCTCCCTCCAATTGTATTTATTAACGACAGATACAATACATAACATAATAATATAAATACATGTACACTTCATTATATATGACCTTATGTTACCTAATGGTATTCTAAGGTAATGTTTTTCTTTGTCCGCTGTGTGCGATTATGTTTTTGTGGCATTATTGCCTTATTAGTTTGACGGAATGGGGAGGGATCATTCTGCTGTATAAATAACTCCAATGAATACGAATTTTACATTTGAATACAAAGCAGTTAGGACAAATGGTGCTAAACAGCGCTAATGTGGCGGTCTGGGAAAGTTGTACCTAAAATATTCATAAAACGTTGTCCAATCATAAATCAATTTCTTATGCTAGTTGGCAAACCCTCCTCCACTTTCTCTTTTCACTGATGCCTCATGAACCCATTTACTTTTTTCCTGTATTCGAATTTCTTCTTCTTTACCTAAGATTAGAGGAATCACTGTCGACTCGTGTTTTGAAAACTTGGCTATTGGCTGATGGATGTTCTAAGGCTGAAGGGCACTATTTGCCATTCTGAACTTGGCTATTCTGATGGATGTTCTAAGGCTGAAGGGCACTATTTGCCATTCTGAACTTGGCTATTCTGATGGATGTTCTGAGGCTGAAGGGCACTATTTGCCATTCTGAACTTGGCTATTCTGATCGATGTTCTAAGGCTGAAGGGCACTATTTGCCATCTGCTACTTATGCGCCTGGATAACATTGGTACGAAACCGTCATTGCACTGACACTAAACTTTCACAGCACCATGTGTAAATGCACCCTACTAGAATGCTGCTTCTTAAGGTAGACTTTCGCGGCTACTGCCCGCGAGTGCGACTGGCAGAGCTTGCCAATCTCAGCCGCTAATTGTTATTGCTTCTATATTTCACTGAAACTGCCCACCGCAGCGGCCCACTCTTGCATAAAATAACGTTATAATCTCTCCTATATTTATAATCATACTATATCGTTATAACTATATAGTATGTCCTTAAAACCTTTAAAATTATATATTATTTAGATACATACAAATTATAGATAAATTAATACAAGTATTTACAGATATGCAACTATATGTGTATATATATATATATATATATATATATATATATACACAGCATATATATTGTTATTTGTATTGGTATTGGTATTTTAGACAATGAAGAAAGTTCGTATGTCGAGGTATCTTTGTTGTTTACTACTAGAATAATAATAATAATAATGTGTGAATATAAAATAATATGTTTTTCCACACATTTTTCTTTACTATTTCATTTCTGTATTCCTTGTTTGTGGTAATAAAGAACCTGAAACTGATTTACAAACTCTACTAGACTTTTGTCGTCATAATCACTAAATCCCTTTTTGTTAAATGACATTGTTTCAAATGACAAGCGGAAACCGTCGCGTCAGAGACAGTATTACTCCTTCTGGAACGGTCAGGGACGCAGCTGTATAGGTATGACGTCATAGACTGCCAGCAAACTTTGCCAGCCGCAACCGCGGGCGGTACCAGCGAAAGTCTACCTTTAGCCAATGGTCATACAAGATGATGTCATCAACATCCATGACTGATGGCAGACATGATCAATGCAGCCCGAGAACAAGCGTGCTCTTGTTCCTCCACTCAGCTACCCCAACCAACTCATTGTTAAAACCAGGGAGGTGATAACAGTATGGAAGGAGCATGGTAGCTATTAACTGAGGCCAATCGCCACCATTGTTAGCCCTTAGTATTTCCCAGATACCTCTTTGGTATGTCCAGAGAGTTGTTTACTTTTGTTTATTTAGTTTTATTAATTTGAGTTGTATGGTGACTTTGTGGCAAAATAGTGAAGAAAATTATTTTTATTAAAATATTTTTTATTCGAATGTTCTTTATGATTCCAATGTTTTTTTTAATCAAAAAATTAGGTTTTATTCGAACATATTTATTTAGTGGAATAATTTTGTATTCAAATTTTTTTTATTCAAATGTTCTTTTTTATCGGAATATTTTTTTTTTTTAATCCAATACTTTTTTCGAATAATTGTTTTTTATCCAAACATTTTTTTCTTCAAATATGTTATTTATTCGATTTTTTTTCGAACAACTAAAATATTCGAAGAAAATATTTTGAATAAAAAATAATTAATCGAGAAAAAAAAATTATAAATTTATAATATTAGTATTCATTGAAATAAAATAGTATTAACATTGATATAAATTCATTAAGGGATTAGTAGAATAAGAAATAAATGGGTTATTCATTATTAAGGAAGAAGTTGGTCGGGAGGGGGTGCAATCAATGACAAACACACTAATTAATGTAAATTATTTATTCCGTGCCAATGTTTCGGCCTAGGTTTTAGGCCATCATCAGGACTAAAAGAAAAAACAAGATAACATTGAAAACAGAGGCAGGACTAATAACAATTTAAAAAAAAAAGGTAATAAACAGAAATGACAAGCATGATAAAAATATATGAAGTATGAAGAAAAAAGATGTTCATATATATATAATAAATAATATACTGTAACGTTCCGTTTTGGGGGAAATAAATAAATTAAACTTATTTTTCCTTTTTATATATTTATATTTGTTTTATATAACTTTGGCTCTATTTCTCAGGGGGGTTGCTAGACAATCAGGCACAGACACACAGAACTATAACTATTTCAAACATATGAATAACGTGAAGCGTCAATATATCTTAAATTATACACTTTCTTCTTGTAGAATGATGACGGTGGTTTACGGGATAGAATTAAAATGTGTTACCAAATGATGTGGATCTGGTGGATGAAGTTTCACGGGAACTCTTAAGATGTCTACCCTGATCTCCGGTCGAAACAATAATGCTACTTTTCCTTTGTTGTCCGTTACACCTCTCTAGGTTTCAAAATGGCGAACTGCCATTTTGATTATCTAATACAAATGGACCATTTATGATTTTCTGAAGTTCTCATTTTATGAAAATCTCTTCTACTTCTTTTTGATTTTCTTAGATCAGGTTTATTGTCGAAGTATTGACAAATTAATCATCTTCACCCACCCGATCATTATGGCAGAGGTTCTGTTGGAAGTCAAAAATAGAACCGCCATGTTTTAAAATAAAACCGTCTATTTTGGTTCCATTTATGATGATAAACACACTTTTCATTATAATTTATGATGGTTGCAGTCAGGATAAATAAATGTTGTATTATTTTCCTGAGAATCCCTATTTCCAAATATTAAATCTAATTTAAGATATCTAAAAAACAATTATTTACAAGTACCTATAATCTGAAAAAAGGTGTATATTACAATACCCGTAAATAAAATAAAATACCGCACAGCAGTTAGCCCAATATTTTGGCCTTGTTCCAGATATGGCAATGTCAGAGGGAAGGATGTAATAAGAGGAATTAAACAATGGTCTTAAGATATTTTCAGCAATTTAAGTTGAATGTTAGAAAATAAACTTGTCCTTTGAGTCTAAAATTTATCTCAGTTGACGTCCGCATGATGGTATAGAAGGATCAATCTAATCCGGGATTGATAAATTATTTGCCTCTTCTATAATTTTGTTTTTATTGAAAACTAGTTTCAAACGTTATACATTCATCTTCAGTTCTAAAAACACACAAAAATTCAAAATACAGTTTGGTATTATTATACAAATTAAATTAAGTGTAATATAAATAGTATAATAAATATACTAACCTCCTAATTTTAGAAAATCCTAAATACCTAAAATTTCTAAAATAATATTTTAAATAGGAAAGCTGTTCAAGAAAACTAAGATTAAATTATGCTATACAAGAAAACTAGGTTATTATACTTACACTTAAATTATTGCTGATTGGATAATTATAGATAATAAGTAGTCACAATAAATACTAAATACATGATACTGATGGAAAAATGTCGGTTCGTGTTAGTATGTGCTTTATACATAAGTATGTGCTTTTACAATAAATACTAGTCATAATTCACTTTAATATAATTTTTAAAAAGTATGCCTATTTCCTATTTTAACAATTTGTACCTTTGGTGAAAAATGAGGTAAGTGTAAATTTTTCTTATAATGGGTTAATAAAACCTTAGTACGCATTCCTGAAAGTCAACTGTATTTGGGGAAACCAAGACGGATTAAGTGAATCTTCCTTGAAAATTCTTGTCTTAATTAAATTCATAATTCATAAATGTTTTATAATACTAATTTATATCACATTTAATTTAATATGCATAATAATACCAAACTGTATTTTGAATTGCTTATTTTTGAATGTTTGTGTGTTTTTAGAACTGGAGATGAATGTAAGTATAACATTCGAAACTAGTTTTCAATAAAAACTAAATTATAGAAGTGGCAAATAATTTATCAATTCCTAATAAAATTTATCTGGTTGAAATTACAATATGGAATATAAGTATAGTCTTTACATTAGCCCTTTGTAACAAAGTGCGCAGGCTAGATCTATTGTTATCTTGTGGAGGATTGGAGACAACAGAAATATGCAACACCTCCTCTCCTTGTAACTTCTCCTCTCCTTCTCCTTCTAACTCGTATGCACCCTCTCAGCAATTCCATATTTCTTACCCCGCTTCATTTCGTTTGAAGTCTTTTTCCTCGAGTTAGATTTTTTTTTTTTTTTTTACGTTAGCTTTCTGGGTATAATTTAGATACAAACAATAAACTTACTTTTATATAGTAATTACTAAAATAGCCAATATCTTAAAATTGTCCAAATCTTGCCTGCATTACATCAATTTTAACTGGTCCAATCGTCAACAAATATCCAACTCTGTTCAAATGACATAAAAAATTAATATAATAATATTTCTGTTTCTTGGAAATTGGTAAAATAAATGACTTGTGGTATTTGGGTTATATATTTGTACGCCAGAGGTAAACTCGTAAAATCGTAAGTCCATTTTATTTTATTTTTTATTATTTTATTTGTATTATTCTGGCCACATTTATTGAGTATAAGTCTGATCTGAAACTTCTCTTTGCTCTATTTACCTTAGTCAAGGTGTTACTAAAATAGCCAATATCTTAAAATTGTCCAAATCTTGCCTGCATTACATCAATTTTAACTGGTCCAATCGTCAACAAATATCCAACTCTGTTCAAATGATATAAAAAATTAATATAATAATATTTCTGTTTCTTGGAAATTGGTAAAATAAATGACTTGTGGTATTTGGGTTATATATTTGTACGCCAGAGGTAAACTCGTAAAATCGTAAGTCCATTTTATTTTATTTTTTATTATTTTATTTGTATTATTCTGGCCACATTTATTGAGTATAAGTCTGATCTGAAACTTCTCTTTGCTCTATTTACCTTTGCTCTATTTACCTTTGAGGTACAGATAAATGTGAATAGTGTAAACAATTCTCATTGAACAAGTAAGAAATGAACTTAAAAAAATGAAACTTTTGCAGAGTTGAAATAGAGCAGACCCACGGAGAGGGGCCAGGGGACTACATCGCAGCCACGGCGGCAAAGCCGGCACCAGTCCCGGCCGCGATAACCGAAGAGCCTCGAGCTCAGCAGCCGGCTCCGGCGGGGCCACCTCCGGTCTCCGACAGCGATTCCGACAGCGGATAAGGCATCACTCATTTATTATAAGCTTTTTTTATCAACTTCCTTTGTACAGTTGTATTTTTGTATTATAACATTATTGGCAACTACTTTTTAAGTCAGTTGTCACGTGGCTAGACAATAGATTTATCCTATATAATTTACATAACTAGATATATAAGTAAAAATACATTAAATTAGTATAAGGTTCACAAGTATCACTATCCATACATTAACAATATTTGTAAAGTGAAAATAAGTCATTTCATATAATTTTAAGAACTATGAAACAGCATACAATCGCAACAAGCAATATTCAAATATTAATTGATCAATGGAGTTTTATCTACTCTAAAATAACAGAAACATATTTATTACAAACAAAATGGCCTCATTACGCTCCATGTTTTATTTGAAGAGGACTTAAAAATTTATACCAATGTAACTAAAATAATTTTAAAGCACTAATACAATAGAAAAGCTTGGGGGTAAGATATGTAATTTTCTGTTTGCTGCTTGGGATTAATCACATAAAAGAAGAGATGCTAATCGGTCTCAATAATGTTAAATAAAATGAAAAACATTCTTCAACTGTCATGGCCTGAGGTACTGTATAAATGTTTAGATAGCTTAAGAATGTTCGGTTCTTTTATTTTATCTATTATTCATCGGTAGATTGAGAAAATCCTTTAAGATATTTTCTTATGTGAAGTTTTTAAGATGAATCATTCATGACTAGAGATCGGATTTTTATGCATTGTAAAATGTAACTAAATTTGTCGATTAAATATGCAATAATATAACTAAAATTTGAAGTTAAACAGATTGTTATACAGATAGAAGTGATGGAGATAGTATTGCTAATTCCAGTAGTGATTCACTTCACTCGGTCAATACTTTTTTTCCTTGTCACAGATCACTCAATCAATAAAAAGAGAATTTTATATGTTCAGAACCATTGAGTCAAAAAGTTGAGGAATCATATATATATATATATTTTTTTTTTCTCTCTGACATTTATTCCTATATTACACTTAAAATAAATCTTATTTCATGATTTAAAAAAAAAAAAAATATTGCATATTTAAATATATGTATTTGTCTTAAAATTTGTAAAGATATGCAAAATAAAAATGAGATTAGTCACACTTTGAAAAGACATTTGAACAACTGTTTATTCGACGCTTAAAAATCTCTTCTCTGTTTATAACTGGCATCTCTTGCTTGTACATTATAAAATATGCTAAACTGAAATAATATTGAAAAGGTAGGTCTCATTCTTTGATTACTATAATCAAGAAATAAGGTCCTACGTAAAGAACCTCTCGTTAATGTGGTACAATAAAAACAGTAGGGTAGTAAATCAGTAATTGGTGTCATAGATAAAGCCTGCATCGTTTTGTGTACATTATAAACAAGTTGTGATTAGATAATTTGTTTATTATGAATTTTTTCCAATCCTTATAAATAGGCTACGTGGAACGCACATTATAATATAAATATTCTGTCAATATATCGGTCATATATATGTTATAGGCTTAAATATTTTTATGTGTCATAAATAAAATTTAAACTTTAGTTTGAGAATGAAAATGTTGAAGAAATGCTGGGTTGGTATTGTACACTGAAAAGTGTATATTAATTATTTATATATATTAAATAATATATTCTTGTAACTTTATCGAGTATAGAAAACAAATATAAGAACTGACATAGCCCTAAACTGATGGACAATACATCTTGTACGTTTTCCTTATAGAGAAATAGTAGTCAGTACTGAACCTTGGATTAGAACAGCCGACTTAATTATAGTAAATATTTCATATTAAAAACAAGTTTACACGATCGGGATTGAGGAAGGATATTAAGAGAATAAAAAATAAGAGAAGATTGTCAAGTTCTCCAGGGTTCCGTATAATTGTTTGCATGAAAGAGCAACCCCTTGCATAGAATAGCTTTATAAATGTGTTAATTTAAACAAGAAAATGCTGGTTTTAGGGTTCACAATGTTAGTTTTAATTACTGACTTTTGTATTTTATAAAATATGGGATCTAAGCTAGTTAATAGATTTAATTGTGTTTGTAATTAAATGATTCCTAAGCTTATATAAGTAAAACTATAAAAATAAGTTTGATATTGTTTGAATTTTTTAAATTTAAAAGTTTTTATGATTGGTTGCCGCATCTCACTAGCAATAGGCGTACCATTTGCATTTCGTATGATATTTAATATGGGCAAGAGCCGTTATATAAAATTTTGTGCGCGCTTAAATATCTTTGTATATAAGTGTTTTTTTCTAACTTGCTAAATGAGTGCCTCTTCCTATTGCTTCCTTATTATATTTAACCCGGTTGAACTGTTCTATCTCGACACTCCGATAAGGGAATATTGGACGATCCTTTTAGCTGAAACTGTAATCGATTTGTCTGGAGGATTATAAGCTTTATTCCAGTCTTCTTTGATGTTAATTTATTTCAAAGGTGAATTAATTTTAAAAATTTGAAGACTTTCCCTTCCCCACTAAAATGAATCACTTCAAATAACGGTTCCATTAACCAGGCTGTATTAAAGGTTCTTTTGAGTAAGATCATACTGTTCATATTACTAGTGGCAAGCCAACTATTAAAAGATTATAACACCTCAATATATGGGTATAGAAATGATTACCAACAATAACAGAATATATGTCTATAAAAAAAATTACTTACTGGAAATCATAAACAGACTTCATGGTCTCTTGAAAGCTGTATTCATTCGGGATAACTATATCTCATAAACTAAAAGGTTTACATTCGGGATAACTATATCTCATAAACTAAAAGGCTTACATTCGGGATAACTATATCTCATAAACTAAAAGGCTTACATTATATTTCAGGGGTTCTTGATCTTTCATACTTCCCTACAGCCCAATTATCGCCTCCTTCAACAACCTTATCTCTAATAATTGTTAGTAATGCATTTGGATTTTAAGATATAATTGTAGTTCCTATATAACACAGTTAAATTCAAAACCTAACTTGAACATAATTAATTCAAGTATTAGAAACAATCTAAATTAAATAGGAAGGGATATTGAAAACAATATTCAATCAATTCGTGGTTTTAGTTTTCAGATGCACATCCTGAATTATCGGCCATGTAGGAAACCGAATTGTCCCAATTGAGAACCATGGATATATCTTAAATCACTAATAATCTTTAAAAAAACTATTAAGAGTAAATGGATGCCACTGATGCAGCCTGGTTCATGAACATTGAAAACCAAAAATGAATTTCTCAATAATTCCATATTAATAAAGAAAATTTTCAGATAGGGTGGATATAATGGGCTTATCAACTTAATCAATTTTTATTAATATAATTTGAGAAAAGAAAGCAATTAAATAATTATCATTATTATTACCAAGCGAATGTGCACAAGATCTTTTATCATTTCTATTGTTCTGGCAATGATTATAGGCATAAAACATAAATACATGTTTCTCACTAAAAGCCCATTATATTGTTTCCTCAATGTCCCCCTCAAGATCTGATAAAATAATGACAAAAATTAAATAATGGGAAATTTTTGGGTAATCTTCTTTTTCTTCCTTCTGATCCACTGACCTTGATCCGATATTAGATGATATTAGTATGCAATCTTTCTCTGAAAAGATGCTGTGTGGCTTAAGGTATTCAAAGGAGATTTTTTAAAATGTTTAAATAATGAATAGTTCCGTAATTATAGAATTAAGTTGATACACCATAAAAGTATTACGAGGTTGTGTTCCCTTTAATTACGCATGGACCTCGACCGACTGTACATACGTAGGATAAATCAATAAGCTGTTATTTTAGGTTTATCTGTCTCCTCAAAACTATGCACTAGGTTTATTTTTATTTCTCTGTATATTAGTTGTTTTCCTCGAATTTGTATATTTGTTTGTTGTTGATGTTAATATCAAAGACTATATTTGTTATTGTATAAATACCAAGGTAGAAGACCTTATTCTATAAATAGTAAGAAAATATTTTCCTAGAATGTAAGTATATCAAAGAAAGTGTATGTGTAAATAAAGAATGGAATCATGATTATAGTATGCAGAATCGATGCTACTATAATTGTTTATATGTATGTCGAAATGCATGTAACAGACACTGAATGGAGCGGGCTGCAGACAATTCTTGCAATAAACTGTATAGTTTCAAATACCTTCATAGATGCCTATAAATGTAATATATTGAGCTAATGGATCTCTAATTTAAGGATATTATAGTTATTAGCCAACAGAAAAGAAAATATATAAATATGTATGAATGTATGTTAGTTGATAAGTTGTAGTCTTAGCTGTGTATGTTTATTTAACAAAAATAATTGAAAGAAAAGAATGAAGAAGAAGAAGAAAAGAAAGAAAAAGAAGTGAGAAACCAAAAATCATATCTTTTATTTGAATCAAAATTATTACTCACTCAAAATACAACTCCATTATAGGCCGGCAAATGAGTATTATGTATTTTATGGCTGGAATAATGTATGAAAATGTAATTAATAAATGCAAGATTAATTGTGAATATGACTGGAATATTTATTTTTTTAAATCCTACAAATAATAATTTAAACAAATCTCTGGCTCAATATCTCATCAATCTAAATAAGGCAGGGTAGTGGCATGCCTTACTCATCAATCTAAATAAGGCAGAGTAGTGGCATGCCTTACTCATCAATCTAAATAAGGCAGGGTAGTGGCATGCCTTACTGCTAACAGAAAAAGTAAAGCCAAAAAGTGGGGAGCTGACCACGCCCACATTGCAGAGGTTCAGACGAATTTATATAAGAATTTCCTCCAATTTATGTAATTATCTGTAAAACCTTTCATTTAATCGCAAATATGAACAGAATATAAATTATAGTAAATACAATTTTCCAATAATTTGGTAGTTTATCAACCATGAAAATCCATTCAGCCGTTCCCGACAAATTTGTGCTTAAATCTCTGTGCTTTTTAAACTGGTACATTTCAATGTAAATAGTAAGGATTTCAAGATATATTGACTGTTT
This sequence comes from Rhaphigaster nebulosa, assembly GCA_948150685.1. Taxonomy (NCBI): domain Eukaryota; kingdom Metazoa; phylum Arthropoda; class Insecta; order Hemiptera; family Pentatomidae; genus Rhaphigaster; species Rhaphigaster nebulosa. Next base: position 247,582,194 of record OX411306.1, on the reverse strand, counting down.
TCAAAATCAAAGACTGAATTAAAATTTAATAATCTAGATTTCAACAGGTTGGTAAATTTGAATGATTTTTCAATTAACGCTTTCTTAGGCCAGTTAGTGAAAAATGGATATGTTTATAGCAAAACATTAAAATTTTGTTGATGCAAAAAAATATATTTTTTTCTAATAAAACAAATTGCTAAAAAATAAATATTAAAAAAGATATTGCAGATAAAAGAATGAAGACTGATTTCGAACATGTACGATCTATTTAGGGCTCTAGATTTGGAAAAATATTTCCACATAAAAACTTTTTATATATTTCTATTCCATTAATAAAACATAATTATATAAACTTGAAAAATAACTAATAGAAAGGGAGAAAAAAAAATGTTGCTTTTAAAAAAATATATAAGATTGATAATTTGTGTTTAAGAGATTGTTAGGGACGGGGTCTGAACTTGGATTTTTGCCACGGGGAGGGAGGGGGCAAGCTTAAGTTTGCCATCCTCAGGACCATGGAGAGAAATCAAGGGCCACACGGACAAATATTTCTGGACCCCCGTTAATATTAAATTCACCACTAAAACCCAGCCTTGTTCTTTTAAATGTATGCAACAAAAATATTATATAATATATGTAAAGTTATGTAAAAAATAAAATCTTAATTCAGTCTCTGCTTTTGAAAACAGTCAATGTATCTTGAGATCAGTTTAAAAAGCACAGAGATTTAAGCACAAATTTGTCGAGAACGGCTTAATGGATTTACATGGTTGATGAACCAAATTATTGCAAATTGCATTAACTCATTTTATTTACTACATAAAGGTCAAAACAATCAAAAAGCAGAATATATGTTATGTTAAATATATATAAACAACGCTCCGTGAGAATATAACAGTATTGCAAACAGACAGACTAAAAGACTCCTTCTAGGCCATGGCCCACATTGCCCATAAGCCTCACCTTTTTGGCTTCAGTTTTCCCACCAGCTTACCCTCTCCATTATACTCCTTCTTCCAAGAAAGACCTGCCAAAACAGAAGCGGCCATGATATAAAGGTAGTTGGGATATAAAGGTGTATCATTTTCAGTCATACACATTTCCCATTGACATTAATTTTGGTTTTATAAACACAACTTCTTTGTTCTAGAAGCCACTCGTTTATTGCATGGTTAATATGTTTTTTTATATCGATGGTCAAACTACAACTGTTGTAAGTACAAATTTTTTTAGTTTCGAGTAAAACAAATTTTTTTCAGCATCCAGTAATTCCTTATTTATAAAATTGCTTTGATTTTTTCTATATTAGGATGTTATTATAACATTGGTTGTAAACAGATATGTAATGTAGATAAGACATTTTTGAACAGTTTCCAACTCTTGGTGTTGTAATGGCCAAATTTTACTTACATCTGTTTAGTTTACCATCAATACATATAGAACAAAACCTTTCCCTGGTATACATTATATTATCTCAAACCCTATCACGATGCTCACGTAACTCTTAAGATCTGTGATTCCTTCGTAGGATCGGAAAACTCCTTGTAACTGCCCTCGTTTCTCCCACTTAGGTGACAAATATTTAGTACGAAGGGGGAAGAGATTGTCTTGTGAGCTTGAGATGAGAAGAAAGTGATTAATGAGTAACTTGTTCAGATTTATCAATTGGGACCCGAGACGATATCACATCTCTTGCTGATATTCTAAATTGGTGGGGCTACATCCTACTTATATCGTACACTGTTTTTTTTAAATCTTAATTCAGCGATCCCCACTGTTCCCTGAAAAGAATATAAATGTAAACTTCACCACAAAATCATCGAAATCGTCTCATATCGAATCCATACAACCCAAAACAATCCAGAAAAATTAAATGATGGCTATTCTAAAAATTATATGGAAGAGTTTTTCACAAATCTGAAAAGAGTGGCTATTTTCTTTGCTACTTAGAGTAAAATTATATTTAAAAATGAATAACAAAAACAAAAAAGATATTTATATCATCAACCAGTTTTATATACAAATATTCACATAACCATAGCTTTTATACTTAAATGCAACAGAAAACAAGCTGTAAAAAATAAAAAACAGAAAAATCAACAAATCTCACAATTTTTTATTATAGATATTTTTTTAAACAAATCTTATGTTTAGATTTAACACCAAACTACTAAAATTAATACAAAACATGACGAGTATATTAGGAACTATAAATAACTTTGGAAGAATTAAATAAGTCTTATTTAAAGCTAAATAAACACTAAAGCAAACTTAAAAGGTTATTAACCCAAGAGTTTTATGTCTCTCAGAAAAACTAAAAGAATAAGAGAAAAAACTAACTTAATTAAAAAAACAAAACATATAATCAGCCAACTACGCATTTTGTATTTTGATACATTAGATAATTAGATATAATAAATAAATCAAGATATAGTTAATAAATGAGTGCATATATCCAAACTGTCATATATCCAAATTTGATTTTACAATTGTACTTGCATTGCTCTGGCATATGTTTTAAGTATAAGCATTGTAAATAAGCTGAAACGGTAATAAAATATGCAACACTTCAAATATCTTTATATTGACGACTATATACAGTCCGATCTGAAACTTCTTTTTTCTCTCATGTAAAACTTTGATAATGCTGCTTACGACAGTTTACCTCTGATGTACAGAAATTATCTTCCAGCACAAAGAGATTGGTTCTATTAAGAAAGTGAAAAATACTGATGATATAAGTATCTATAGCCAAGACCTATAAATATATATTTACACACATAGATAAGTATCTATGTGTGTAAATATATCTGTAATATATATACATTTCCAAATATACCTGAAACTTTCGAAAATACATGTAAATAAGCTTATAACAATTATAAAACATTCAATTTTAATTCTTTCCTTAAAGTTTCCAAAACTAGCAAATAATTAAATTTAGTACATATAAAAATGAAAATGTATAAAAAAGTTAACAAATAAGTTGCTGATTAATTCAAAGCCTAATAGATTTGCCTCGTGTCAAATTAAACTTCATATATCGAACAAAATATTCCCATTTAAAAAAATATAAAATGTGATTATCATCAAAAAGAGCCCTTACTTTATGCACATAAGAATGGTAAGTAATAATTAAATAAGAAAAAAATGTTCCACAAGTTTGCAAAGCAATGGAAATTCCGGGAAGATCTCGTTTCAGAAGAAGTACAGGAATACCTAAATTCTCTGGATCTCTTTCCTAAAATAGAGTGAAATTTTCAGTTTAACTTCCTTTCTTGTTGTGGAACATTGTTCCTAAACATGGCTTGGGTGATGAATTATACACAAATACACATAAGAAGCTATTTTGCACGAAAATAAAAATAAATTAATTTTTATGCATGTTTTCATATTTTTAATGCATGCCCTTTTAAATTATAAATGTTAATTTTTAAATAGCCTGCCATCACAGATGTAATTTGTACAATTTTTCAAATAAGTGCTATTGTTCGTTCAGTTTTGTTAAAAATTATCTTTGTTACATTGTTAACCCCAAAAAATTGCCTTTGATACTTCTTATAGACTAAAGAATAGCTGTAATTGTTTTTAGCTTGAAAAGGGTGAAAAATTGCAATCTTTTTATCTATCGAAATTTCCATATATCGAATTTTTTTTAAGAAACCTTCGTTCGATATATAGAAGTTCGACTGTACCTTTAATAAATTATTTTTGTCTCAAAAATTTTTCAAAACATTGAATCAATCATAAAAACATTCTTAGTAATTTTTTTTAAAATTTCCTTTGGTTATTCAAATGCTCCATTTTTTGCGGCAGGTATGTGACGTCACTTTTCCCAAAGCTACTTAAACGACTTTGTATTGGTTCTGCTGAAACTCGCTAAATTTGATCTAATTCTGTGATAAGTAAAACCATGGAACAAGAGCGAAAACCTTTGTATAAGTATTGTTTTGTGCCTGTGTGCAAAAACAAGACCAAACGTGCAACTGATAAAGTATTTTTTCTCATTCCAAAAAACTTAACTATACAAGCAAAGTGATGTAAAGCCATGAAAGAGATAAAGTATCTTCAATAATTAGTTTGCATTGTTTTGAGGTCATTATAATGAATATGTTGTTTTCTTTGCAATCGAATTTACAATTTTGTTGCTTTATGTTAAAAAAAGTATCATAACCTCAAAAAGTTTTGATTGGACATTAGATGAATTCTTATCACTTTATATTTTTATTTGTAGAATATTTATAAACATATCAATGTTTTTATGTGCATATAATTAGTGTCTTTTTTCTTCGTTTTAGTTAGAAGAGGATAAAGAAAATTAAATATAATACAAAACAATGAGTCACCATACAACTCCCGTTGAGATCAATAACAAAAATATTAGATATAATAATTATAATTGTATTATATTCCAACAACTGAAACATATGAGGCTATTTATTCGATAAAATAATTCGTATTCGTATAATAGACTGCATAGTTGACACAATTACTTTATCTGCATTTATAGGCATTTTCCAAATTAATACAGAAAATTGTGAATTAAAAGAGCTTCAAAACTGAATTAGTCATCACAAAATTATCTTGTAGCTTTTACTCCTTGAAATTCAGTAGATATAAAACCTGGATTTGAAGAAAGAAAAAAAACATCGTAATCACGTCTATTCTAGGAAGATTATTCGGCTGTGCTTTAAAAAATCCTCTTTCAGCCATTTTAATTAATGGTTTCACACAACACTTAATGAAAAAAACGTGATATAATACAATTTATCGTTGATCACTCAAATAAAGTACCCGGCAGCCATACGAAGTAGTTATGCTGACATGAAATTTGACGTCACACTGCGGTCTAACCAATAGAATTGCGTTTAGATATTTTAAATTACGCGCATAATTATTGTATTTTTGTTTAATTAAAACTTATTATTTAGCAATAATTGTGAAAGAAAACACTATTAAGGTTTTAATCAATAGCAACAAGACATACAATACAAAGGAACATACAAAATAATACAAGATGATGACAAATAAGTCAAGAGCAGAGTTCATTACACACTAATTAGAATTAATTTCTCTAAAGATACAATAAATAATGTAAAAAATTGAAATAGTTTATCTTCTCATCAATATCTTATCAGAGAGATCTTCTCATCAATATCTTATCACAGAGATCTTCTCATCAATATCTTATCAGAGAGATCTTCTCATCAATATCTTATTAGAGAGATCTTCTCATCAATATCTTATCAGAGAGATCTTCTCATCAATATCTTATCAGAGAGATCTTCTCATCAATATCTTATCACAGAGATCTTCTCATCAATATCTTATCAGAGAGATCTTCTCATCAATATCTTATCAGAGAGATCTTCTCATCAATATCTTATCACAGAGATCTTCTCATCAATATCTTATCAGAGAGATCTTCTCATCAATATCTTATCAGAGAGATCTTCTCATCAATATCTTATCAGAGAGATCTCATCAATATCTTATCACAGAGATCTTCTCATCAATATCTTATCACAGAGATCTTCTCATCAATATCTTATCAGAGAGATCTTCTCATCAATATCTTATCAGAGAGATCTTCTCATCAATATCTTATCAGAGAGATCTTCTCATCAATATCTTATCACAGAGATCTTCTCATCAATATCTTATCACAGAGATCTTCTCATCAATATCTTATCAGAGAGATCTTCTCATCAATATCTTATCACAGAGATCTTCTCATCAATATCTTATCACAGAGATCTTCTCATCAATATCTTATCAGAGAGATATTCTCATCAATATCTTATCAGAGAGATCTTCTCATCAATATCTTATAAGTCTCATCTTATAAAAAATTATGTATGATGATAGACTTGGAGTTTGTATACAAGTAAATCAGTATGATGATATATCAACAATTTTGATCAATTAATTTAACATTAATTTTATTGTAATAATAATAATAAACTAAGTCAGTTAGACAAAAGGCGAAGAACGGCCTAGGGCAATGGGTACTGGCAATGGCCTACACAATTATATTTAGAATATAATACAACATAATACAATATTTTACCTTAGAAAAGATTAATAGAGAAATCTCCTCTCCAATTCCTTATCGTGGGCTTCGGCTGTAAATTTTTAACAGACAGTCAATATTTATCATATAACTATTAATAATTATACTTTAATGAAATAAATAATCTATTAAATCTTGAGAATTCAGACCTGTAACAATGCAATGATAATTCAGGTTGAACATTTAATAAATTAAAATTATTTACTTATTACAATTAAAGTGCTCCAAGTAATTTTTTTAAAATCAAGTACATCAAATTTGACAATGAATTATTGTTTTGTTTTTTAAATATTAAAAAAGAACAACTTTAGTTTGTTTCTTGTTAGTATTAGAACGATGGTTCTCACAATAAACTAACAGTTGCCAGCTAGTATATTTTCATTTCAATCTCTTTGATAATTTTGTTCAAACTATTTTAAATCCAAATGAAAGTCCTAGCCATGAATGTACATTTTCTCCTGAAGGCGAGGATGCCACATATATGAACAGATAATATCAATTATTCTTATAATTATCTGACTTTACGGCCCAGTTAACGAATCTAAACCTGATCCAGCATAGACCACCCTTTCATGGAAAGATTACATATCTCAAATATCCTGTTGTTCCATCGCCATTTTAAGCTTGTTAATTCCCATCATCTCCTAATTGCACTTAATCTCCAACCGGATGTCTCCTTTCTCTTTTTTCTTCTTTCTCCTACCTCTTTCTTTCAGATTCAATGTAGGTATCACATTTGGCTTCAAAATTGCTTTAGGACGCAACTAGCAAAATTTGTGATGAAAATTGAGGTACAATAAGCCAACATTCAGGTCAGGTAGTGTAGCGTAAGTGAGTAATCGTCTTGTTAAATCCAAACCCTAAACTGGTAACAGCTGTTCATTACGGAGCACGAAGCCTAAACACAGATCTATCAGAAATCAGACACGAGAGTTCGTCAAGCTGAAGTATAATGAGTTGTAAAGATATCAGTTCCAACATGTTCATTAAGCTGGATCCTTCAACTATTGCTGTACAGCTGAATCAGTGTTTATTCACCAATAATTTTTATAATATTCACTTCGAATTTTTTTCAAGAAACCTTCGTTCGATATATAGAAGTTCGACTGTACCTTTAATAAATTATTTTTGTCTCAAAAATTTTTCAAAACATTAAATCAATCATAAAAACATTCTTAATAATTTTTTTTAAAATTTCCTTTGGTTATTCAAATGCTCCATTTTTTGCGGGATGTATGTGACGTCACTTTTCCCAAAGCTACTTAAACGACTTTGTATTGGTTCTGCTGAAACTCGCTAAATTTGATCTAATTCTGTGATAAGTAAAACCATGGAACAAGAGCGAAAACCTTTGTATAAGTATTTAGTACCTTTGTCTTGTGCCTGTGTGCAAAAACAAGACCAAACGTGCAACTGATAAAGTATTTTTTCTCATTCCAAAAAACTTAACTATACAAGCAAAGTGATGTAAAGCCATGAAAGAGATAAAGTATCTTCAATAATTAGTTTGCATTGTTTTGAGGTCATTATAATGAATATGTTGTTTCCTTTGCAATCGAATTTACAATTTTGTTGCTTTATGTTAAAAAAAGTATCATAACCTCAAAAAGTTTTGATTGGACATTAGATGAATTCTTATTACTTTATATTTTTATTTGTAGAATATTTATAAACATATCAATGTTTTTATGTGCATATAATTAGTGTCTTTTTTCTTCGTTTTAGTTAGAAGAGGATAAAGAAAATTAAATATAATACAAAACAATGAGTCACCATACAACTCCCGTTGAGATCAATAACAAAAATATTAGATATAATAATTATAATTGTATTATATTCCAACAACTGAAACATATGAGGCTATTTGTTCGATAAAATAATTCGTATTCGTATAATAGACTGCATTGTTGACACAATTACTTTATCTGCATTTATAGGCATTTTCCAAATTAATACAGAAAATTGTGAATTAAAAGAGCTTCAAAACTGAATTAGTCATCACAAAATTATCTTGTAGCTTTTACTCCTTGAAATTCAGTAGATATAAAACCTGGATTTGAAGAAAGAAAAAAAACATCGTAATCACGTCTATTCTAGGAAGATTATTCGGCTGTGCTTTAAAAAATCCTCTTTCAGCCATTTTAATTAATGGTTTCACACAACACTTAATGAAAAAAACGTGATATAATACAATTTATCGTTGATCACTCAAATAAAGTACCCGGCAGCCATACGAAGTAGTTATGCTGACATGAAATTTGACGTCACACTGCGGTCTAACCAATAGAATTGCGTTTAGATATTTTAAATTACGCGCATAATTATTGTATTTTTGTTTAATTAAAACTTATTATTTAGCAATAATTGTGAAAGAAAACACTATTAAGGTTTTAATCAATAGCAACAAGACATACAATACAAAGGAACATACAAAATAATACAAGATGATGACAAATAAGTCAAGAGCAGAGTTCATTACACACTAATTAGAATTAATTTCTCTAAAGATACAATAAATAATGTAAAAAATTGAAATAGTTTATCTTCTCATCAATATCTTATCAGAGAGATCTTCTCATCAATATCTTATCACAGAGATCTTCTCATCAATATCTTATCAGAGAGATCTTCTCATCAATATCTTATTAGAGAGATCTTCTCATCAATATCTTATCAGAGAGATCTTCTCATCAATATCTTATCAGAGAGATCTTCTCATCAATATCTTATCACAGAGATCTTCTCATCAATATCTTATCAGAGAGATCTTCTCATCAATATCTTATCAGAGAGATCTTCTCATCAATATCTTATCACAGAGATCTTCTCATCAATATCTTATCACAGAGATCTTCTCATCAATATCTTATCACAGAGATCTTCTCATCAATATCTTATCAGAGAGATCTTCTCATCAATATCTTATCACAGAGATCTTCTCATCAATATCTTATCACAGAGATCTTCTCATCAATATCTTATCAGAGAGATCTTCTCATCAATATCTTATCACAGAGATCTTCTCATCAATATCTTATCACAGAGATCTTCTCATCAATATCTTATCACAGAGATCTTCTCATCAATATCTTATCACAGAGATCTTCTCATCAATATCTTATCAGAGAGATATTCTCATCAATATCTTATCAGAGAGATCTTCTCATCAATATCTTATAAGTCTCATCTTATAAAAAATTATGTATGATGATAGACTTGGAGTTTGTATACAAGTAAATCAGTATGATGATATATCAACAATTTTGATCAATTAATTTAACATTAATTTTATTGTAATAATAATAATAAACTAAGTCAGTTAGACAAAAGGCGAAGAACGGCCTAGGGCAATGGGTACTGGCAATGGCCTACACAATTATATTTAGAATATAATACAACATAATACAATATTTTACCTTAGAAAAGATTAATAGAGAAATCTCCTCTCCAATTCCTTATCGTGGGCTTCGGCTGTAAATTTTTAACAGACAGTCAATATTTATCATATAACTATTAATAATTATACTTTAATGAAATAAATAATCTATTAAATCTTGAGAATTCAGACCTGTAACAATGCAATGATAATTCAGGTTGAACATTTAATAAATTAAAATTATTTACTTATTACAATTAAAGTGCTCCAAGTAATTTTTTTAAAATCAAGTACATCAAATTTGACAATGAATTATTGTTTTGTTTTTTAAATATTAAAAAAGAACAACTTTAGTTTGTTTCTTGTTAGTATTAGAACGATGGTTCTCACAATAAACTAACAGTTGCCAGCTAGTATATTTTCATTTCAATCTCTTTGATAATTTTGTTCAAACTATTTTAAATCCAAATGAAAGTCCTAGCCATGAATGTACATTTTCTCCTGAAGGCGAGGATGCCACATATATGAACAGATAATATCAATTATTCTTATAATTATCTGACTTTACGGCCCAGTTAACGAATCTAAACCTGATCCAGCATAGACCACCCTTTCATGGAAAGATTACATATCTCAAATATCCTGTTGTTCCATCGCCATTTTAAGCTTGTTAATTCCCATCATCTCCTAATTGCACTTAATCTCCAACCGGATGTCTCCTTTCTCTTTTTTCTTCTTTCTCCTACCTCTTTCTTTCAGATTCAATGTAGGTATCACATTTGGCTTCAAAATTGCTTTAGGACGCAACTAGCAAAATTTGTGATGAAAATTGAGGTACAATAAGCCAACATTCAGGTCAGGTAGTGTAGCGTAAGTGAGTAATCGTCTTGTTAAATCCAAACCCTAAACTGGTAACAGCTGTTCATTACGGAGCACGAAGCCTAAACACAGATCTATCAGAAATCAGACACGAGAGTTCGTCAAGCTGAAGTATAATGAGTTGTAAAGATATCAGTTCCAACATGTTCATTAAGCTGGATCCTTCAACTATTGCTGTACAGCTGAATCAGTGTTTATTCACCAATAAGCCTGTTTTGTTTTTTTGCGTTAAGCGGAACCTTCAGAAGCTGTTCTTCAAAATACTTTGTGATTTACATTTCTTTGTGAAATTAGTCCTCAGTAGCTCCAGCAAAATATGTCAGTAGGGACAAGTGTGTGTGGTTTACACTTACACCTAACTTGTTTTGCCAGGGCAAATATGGACTAGTGCATTGAGATAAAGGTTCTTTTTTCAATACATTTATTCAATTATGTTCCACATCCCACTTTCATGGCTGTCACTGAAGATTGTAAAATGTGAATCTCAGACAAGTTTAAACTTTATTGATGATTACATCAGTATAATAATTATATCTCCGGGTATAAATATTATACCAATTATTATAAATTAATTATAATTAAAGAACATAATAATGGTCAAATCATAGATTACTATAAACTTTTTATTGATATATAGATTTATAGGTGCGCATTGCAGATACCTCAAGATGGGGTACTTGCCCCGAAACGTCAGTTAATAATGTAAAATATTTGAAGATTTTTTTTCAGGATTCCCTAAAGAAAAAATTTATATTTTCCTGGGACAGTTCCAAATTAGAAATAGCATTTAACTTGGGAATTGCCCTCATGTAATAATGAACACTGGAAATAAATGATTATGATTATACAAACACTAATAATTCTGCCAGGAGATTTCTTTCCAATTTCTCAGGCTTGAAGTAGGCTGAACATATCCTAGCATTAGCAAAATTAAATGGGTCTTTCCTTTGGCATTTCAAAATCCATACTTTCCTCAATTTACAATCACGAGGAAACCTAACAACATTAAAAACATGATTTTAGAAAATTAAGTTCCACAAGTTAAATATTATGCAGAAGTAATAATTGTTTAGCATTCATTAGATTTAGAATCCTATATCCTACGACTTCCTATATCCTACGACTCCTATATCTTACGACTTCTATATCCTACGAAATCCTATACCTACTACACCTATATCCTATGACTCCATGTGAATTTATAGCCTGAAATAAAATTCTTTCTACTTCTATAGAATTCTAGTCCATTTTCAGTCATGTATTTTATTATAAAAGAGCAAAAACTCAAAACGAGACATAAATTAATTGCTGAAATACAATTGGAAGATTTCAAGCATAAAATCTTAAGTCTCTAATATACCAGTAAATAACTACTCAGTCAATATTTTGCCAACTCCGTATACAATTAATATTAATATGTAAAATGAAATATTTAATTTGGGAATAAAAAAATTGAAATTTTTCATTAATAAAACTTAATAACATATGACAATTTTCTTAGCAATGATGATATAAAATTTATTTTAATGAAAATTTCCGATATGCCTACACCCTGGGCACAGGGCCCAGAGCAGTCCGTCATCCTTTCCAACGCGACATCGGTTGCTGCATGGACCTCTGCCTCGTTAATCCTCATTTCGTAGCATTTTTTATTATTCTACGAATCAATGCTACTTAAAAAATAAATGAATAAAATTATCACGCATGGCTTAACTGGCATTTTCGGGATAGGTGGATAGGGTGAAATGGACCGTAGTGATGTGGCCAGTCAGATGTTCGGACTTCACACTTCAGGGCATCTATCTCTAGGGGAAAGTTGAAGACAGTGGTCTATTCTGAACCTATTGAGACTAGGCATCAGCCACTTGAAAGAATAATTTAAAAAATGCAACGAAATGAGAATTGATGAGGGGAGGTCCTTGCAGCAGCAAGTGCCGAGGGAGTGTCACGTCCAAGAGGACACATTTTTATAAAGTGCATTTTATATTATCATTACCAGGAATATTAAGCAATATTATTAAAGAAGAATTTCAATTTTTTATAAAAATATTTTAAATAAAATAAAATATGTAAATAAAATATTTTGTTTTACATATTTTTTATAAATAAAATTGTATTTTAGTAATTAGTGTATAACAAGCATCCCAAATCTCTACTTATTTTTAAAGATCGCATTATCTATTTTACAATTACCTAAAGTATCCCTTCCTATTCAATAAACAATGTGACAATCTTAGAAAGACATAAAATTTAAATTTATTTCTTCCTTGTTCGGAATCGGACCATGCTTCAAATGAACTTTTTTTTATTGCAAATGAGGTGCGGAATCATCACCTGGCCTGTAGTCAGTCGATCCATTCCTGACACACTGTATAGATTGTATCATATTGTTTGAAATAGTCAAAAAGTGCACGGCTTGCATAAAATAAACCAAGATCATAATAGTTAGTTATTTTAGAATTAACGGTGTACACGTTTCTACAAATTGCAACTGCGTACAGTTTTGCTGACATATTTTAAGATTAAAATGTAGTAAAAAGTACTATAAAACAATTAGATAAAAAATATAACACAGTTTAATCAGTAATTTGCAGTTTATTAAGTTACAGACCTTGTATTGAATAAAAATATTCAAAAACTTACTTTGTACCATGAACAGTCACTTGACGTGGGCATAATATTTTAACTTATATCACTGGGCAAAAAGAATTAATACAAGTTTATAAAATTTTGTTTAGCATGAAGAAGTTAACTAATGACAAAGTCTGCAGTCAAGAATAGTTCTGTAGTCAAATTTTTGATAGTGAAGGGTTTACCTTTCTCTTACCTTCCCCTACCCGGGAGATAATGAAAATTTTTATTATTTATAATGAAACGGTTTGTATCTCGGATTCCTTTAGTTAATTAGTAAATATTATCCATTCCTCCTCGCCCAGCACATTGTGAAGTATGGTAATCAGGGTCAAGGGCACTTCTCATATCTGTAATATAAAACTTGCAATGAGATTATTGAAATTATGAGTAACTGTGCATTGAATTGAATTGAATAAATAAAATAAATTTTTAATAAATGAAACATTTTTTAAAAACTCTTGATAATATTTTTCTTAACTCAACTCAAATCTCTTATCTGATAAATTAAAGCAGTTATTTTATTTTTTTTTTTTATTTACAAACCTTGTACTTGTCCAAGGTGAATAAATGTTTGTTGTTTTTTTTTAGATTACTTTATCTGAATTGGTGAAAGGTGCATAATTCACATTTAATATAGCAGGATAACTATTAGTCACTTTAGACATACCTGTGAAATGATATATTTGAAGATTGCTGATTGTTTCTACAAAGTACAACTGCACAAGGTTTCCCAGACATATTTCCACATTAAAAAATACTATGAAATATTTATGACAATTGTTGAAAGTCGGAATGGAAGGAAAACGCGGGTTTTTGAAATTAGGAGATATGGGAAGGCTAAGTTAGAAAGACAGCGAACTCCTTACAAGGAAGTATCAGCCTTGGAGAGATATCTTCTTTATTCTTTCGCCTGGAAGTCCCATCCTGGAAGTCGCTTACCTCTTAATCCGCTCCTACTAAGAGAGGTACAAATTTTGTGATCTCCCTCCCCCAAAAATTTCAATTTATAGGCTATTATATTTAACATTTTGTTCCATTATTTCATTGAGGTTTTTAAAAAACCTTTTCGGTCATTTTTAAAATCTTTTATTTAAGATCTCGGGCCCCATTGCTATGCAGATACCTGCGCGACCACTTAATGCGTCCCTATATGAATAATTCGGCAGTTACCATTGATAACAATTCGTACAGAAATTTATTCGTATAACTTCGTAAAGAACTCTTCAGAGATAATCAAATGTAATGTTGTTCATAGAGATGTTTACATTGCTCGCGTCGTTTTCTGGCTATGTAGCTCTTACGAATTTTAACAAATTATCAATACGACCACATTAGTTTGTTTTCTTTCATCAGTTTACGTTCGAAATTCTTGCTATTTCTTTCGAATGTGTATTGTAAATTATAGATCGCGAACAAGTTATTTAGTTATTACTTTCATAGAAGAAAGAAAATCACTACCAGATAATTAATACGTAAAGAATATAACAACAGGGAATCAAGACTTTCTCTAAGTTTTTCATATGACCTCTCTAATTTCCCGTTCTCACTTCTTATATAATATTTATGAACTCATATCAGCTTGTTCGAATTATTCAATAAATGAAACTTTATGGCAGGATTATCTGATAGATATTCAAGCTCAGTATTTCAATCCAACTTCCAAAGAGAAAAATTGTAAACTGAGCCGCTACTACTTTTGCAATCAACTAACCACTTTGTTCATAGGAATTCAAGCGGAATGGTTCAGAATAATTCTTACAAACCCTGATCCAATGTAACCCGCTGCCTAGTTCATTTGAACTTTTTTGCTCAGAACCTCCACACCCCTACATTCTTCTCCATACATCTCATTGCTAGTAAAAAAAAAGCACCTTAAGAATGATTTTGGAAGGTCTAATGATATCACCAATTTTGAAAATCTACAAAGCAAAAAAAAAAAGAAAGAAAAGCTAAATGCTTTTATTTACTTTTGATGTAATAAGAAATATACACAATTTCAGTAGGTCACTAAGCCTCTGGCATTTATGGTGACTTTAACTCTTTTTTCTCTTTGACTTTAACTCTCTGCTCAAAAGTTTTAGACTAAGTAGTGTAGTATTCATATTTTTAACAGTTCATAAAAAAAAAAGTTGTTACTTTATACATTTGGTGTCCCAGTAAAAATTTAGGTTCATACGCATTTGCCCATCGACCACTTTTGCCGAATCAAAAATTGTATTATAAATTTAATAATCAAAAACGATGTGAGCATATCTATCTTTAGTAATTGTTTATACCAATTGCTGTTCTTGTACTAAATCCAATTGACCTCTACCCCATTTAATCGTTGATAAATTTTTGGACTAGCTAACAAATAAAATAATAAACCTCATTCCAGCTATATACTTATTTTGGATCCTTGAAACCAGGTTTCTTTCAGATTTGCTTTTCACAACCTTTACACCTTCATTGCGTGTCTGTTTTTAAATAAATAGACATAGCACACTCCTTCTTTAATGTAATGATCCCGTTACTATGAAAATTAAGTAATTTTAGTAATGAAATGTAATTTACATTTATGAAAAGAAAACGCATATTTTTCAAAATCTTTGCCTATTTATTGGTGATTGGATAATACAAATTTATAGAAGTGGCAAATAATTTATCAATCCGTTACAATGGACTAGTGATGGGAAAACTCATTCTTTTTAAGGAATCATTTCTTTTGGAATAGTTCTTCTTAAACCTCGACCTGCCATATTCCTGTGGATGAGCTATATTAAGTAATTAAGTAGCTTCTTTAGTTCTCTTGAGTCATTTATGAGTGATAATGAACTAAGTAAAATATTGCAGTCAATGTAGAAGATGCTATTAAGAAGAAGTCGGTCGGTGGTGCAGTCAATGTAGAAGATGCTATTAAGAAGAAGTGGGTCGGCGGTGCAGTCAATGTAGAAGATGCTAATAAGTGTAAATAAACTTATTAGTGTGTTCTTCTTTGACCTCACCCTCGACCAACTTCTTCTTTAAATTACATCTACGGTCAACAAAACTTACACCAAAGCAATAAGTATTTTTTTTTTTTTCATTTAAAGTGATGTTTCTTAATCTATTATTATTTTAGCACCAAAGTAGATTAGAAATTTATTTCATCAACTCATTTAAACATTTTTCACTTTAAGTAGTTTTCTGTTTTCCTTATGCTCAATTTTTTTTATGGGGTTTTTCCCGTATCGTAGTTTTGTTTTGTATTTTTTAAAAACTATATTAATTATATCTTTATTGATATCAATAAATTATATATATAATTACCTAAGTTACTTATAATTTTGTATAAGTCTTTATAAAGTATATATATAGTATAAAAGTATATATAAACTATAAAATATACATCTTATAGCCTATTTCTTTCGAGTCTTTTGTATATATATTTTTCATTTTAATAATGCTTAAAAAAAAATGTAATCCCCATTCCTTCCCTTTTACAATGTTTCTATTGATTGCACTCAGTTGCTGTGACATATTGTTCTAGGTGAGAATTCTTCTACTTCTTAGAAGTCATCTGATGCTATTTTTATTGTGGTTTATTTGATTCAAGCTATTTTTTTTTTTTTTTTTTTTAATCATTTCTTATTTTTATTCAGTTTCTCTTGTTATTTTATATAATTGTGTTATGTTTATAACATGCTCTATTTGTTTCATTCAATTTATAATAATTCTTCAATTTGATTCTTTCTCTCTGTACGTATATATTTTCTTTCTTTGCACCATTCTTGCTATAATTCATTTTCATCAACATTCCATAGCTCACGCACAAAACTATGGCAGCCGAAAAATGAGAAAAATCGGTGAGAACTGGAGAAATTCTTTACAAGCCCTACATTTGATCGACCTGACGAACAGTTGAACTATGAATGATATGTTTGTTTTCATTTCGCCTTAAATATTAAAGTTTAATGAAAACAATAATTAATAAATAAATGGGAATATATAAATTTATATTTGAAAAAATGTATATAATGTAATTTAGGTAGATTTATTCTATAACAATCCATTCAAAGGTATTAAGAAAGAGGTGGACGTTAGTTTTAACTTAATATCACGAAAGTTCGCCCTCAGCCCTCATATTCTTGATCTTTCCCAAAATCCTTTCTGCTTACATATAAAGTTTTGAATTATTTTATTTTTTAGTTATTTTCTATTATTTTGTAAATACTTTTCTCTTATCAATATTGTAGCCCTAAAGTTGGCCCACACAGTTAGGCTGAAATGTCAGCTTTAAATAAAAAACAAAAACTTATTGTTTGTTTTTTTTATATCTAATTCAATGATCCCCATTGGCTAATATATAATTTCTATAACTCCTATTACTCAAAGTTACCTCTATTACTAGAATTTTTCTTTGGATTTTCTTCGGATACTTAAGGGCTTTCATTAACTAATTTTAAACAAGGTTAAATGGAAATTAGCAATGAAATAAATATATGAAATTATTTATCATGAAATTAAAAAAAAAGTATTCAACTCATTTTTTTTTAATAGAGTAAATTAGAAAAAAATAATAAGTGCAAATGCAACTTCAAAGCAAGAACATTAAATAGCTAAAGAAACTAACTAATGTAATTTACATTATAAAATAAATATATACATAATTTACAAATTTATTTACAACAAAAAAGTTATAATAACCTTTTTAACAGCCAGTTCATAGTAGAACATGATAACATTAAGTTGTTACACTATAGTTTATATACAAAATAGAATATCACAATATTCCTAATTAAAAATAAATAATTTTTTTTAATTCAATCCATCGTATTGAAACATAAAACGTTCCTTTACATTATAATATACTTTCATAATACAATAAACAATTAAATAAAAGAAAAAAAAGCTTAACAGTCAATTTTCGGAAAGATATCAAGGGATTTATCAAAGAAATCCCTTTAAAAGAAATGCTATTTAGGCAACTTGTAATAACCCCCTGAAAAGAGGAGCTTGTGCTCCCTGACCTTGCGGTCGAGGAAGTGCTTCAGTTGCTGAAGGCTACAGTCGACGCCTGCCGGTCCCTGAGCGGCGAACATCTTCAGCATCTGATGGATCCTTTCTGGAGGAAGGGAATCCAAATTGGTCAACATTCCCACGATGTACGACCAGAATACCTGAACATTTTTAAGTTTTATCATAAGATCGACAGGAATTTTTTTCAGTTGCACATGATTTCTTTTTTAATTTTAATATAAGGTAAACTAGCATTAGATGTAAACTAATTTTTAAATATTTGTACTCTGAAAAGAGTAAACAATAATTTGAAAAATTTATAATCTCTTTTACGTCATACTTAGCCAATCTGGATCTATTTTTAATTTGGAGTAGAGTTTGGAGATATTTTTAACCAAATGCTGACCAGATAGCAGTAGAAATTTTATTATCTTACAGTCCACACCTATTGTGGCACAGTTGCCAGTAGAAATTTCACTGTCAATATTAATTTTTGTTTTAAAGGTTTCTTAATTGAAATGAAATAAAATAAAATCAAAATGAATTATTATTTACAAAAATTCAGTTTGATTTAAGGCAAAAGAAAATTATTATTCTTAGGTAGATAAGAGAAGGAATCTACTGAAATATAGAAATAGGAGGAGCATTGCGGACTGGAAGAATGTGGCCTGGTTAATGAAGGATTTGTCAAATTTAAGATTAATCCTTTATTAACAACGCTACCTTATTTTGAAATTGTTTAAACACACCTATTTATGAATCCTCATTATCTTTCAAATGCCACTTATTCCTTGAACTCCTTAACAATTAAACTACCGTAAAAACATAATCAATATCTGTTAGTAAAAAAAATTCCTAGAGGTTATATAAGTATAGATATACCAGGTTGTTACAAAAGTCTTTGTGCATAGAATAAGTTATATTTAAATTTCAGTATAAAATCTATATATTAAAATTATTCTTCAAACTATAAGCCATCATTGCCAATTACTTTGACCCATCTTTCTACCAGAAGTTGAATTGGTTTTTAAGTCGAAAACTCATCATATCCTGATTAGACATTCCTGTTTTGAAAAAATTTGCCATTGACCATAAAAGACAACAGCCAAACAGTGCAATGGCTGTAAAGGAGGGTGGGGTAAGATGCTAACACCCATTTCTGAGAATCATCCTTTGATTAAGAGTGAACGATGGGCAGGAGCATTGTCTTGCAGAAACATCACTTTAATATGATTGGCCAAAGCAGGGGACTCCTCTTTTAAAACTCTATATGCTCTTTCAAGTTTTTCACAGTAAAGATAAACGTCAGTAGCCATGCCATCTGGAACCAGATCAAAGTGCAAAACTTCCCCATAATTCCACCAAACACAAAGCATTACCTTGAAGACTATTGCTCCCAAATTTGAACTGCCTGAACCAAAACGTTACTGTATTATGATGCACCACATTTTCCACCACACAGATGTCCTCAGCAGCTGCCTTCCTTCGCACTTAATCCTTTTTTCCAGTGTAAAATGGAATGAAAGGTAGAGACAGTTGGAATGCATAATTAAATAAAGAATTAGTGAAAGCAAACAACGATATATGCATTGTTTGCATCAGTGTTGAATAAGGATTCAAATGGAGACTTTAATGTCAGCAATGAATTAATGCACAAATTCTTTTGTAACAGCCTAGTATACAGAATATATATATATATATATATATATATATATATATATATATATATATATATATATATATATATACACACACACAGAATAATTTTAGTGTAAGATCCAAATATTAGTAATTAGTCAAGATTTAATCCATTATGCTCGAACTATTTCCTGAGCCATTGTGTTTACGAAACTATCCAAAGGCACAGATGAAAATACAAATATGTTAAGATTTATAAAAATATGTAGATCGATTGAAGAAAACTTGGAAACTATAACTGAATTAATGTAAACATGATAAGTTAATTATATCTCTTATACCTGGAGCTCTTCTTCCCTCTGATCGTGGGCGGAAGCTGTGATGCTCTCTGCCTCCTCGTCCTCACAAACATCGGGCACCCCCTTCAAACCCTTCCCGGCGGCCGGTTCCTCTGTCAGGCAGAACGTATCAGTTGTTGTTTCCTTTATTAAACCCTAGAGTAAAGTATAATATATTAAAAACAAAATATCCTCGGAAGTTATAAATTGTATATAAAGAAGTACTGATTTAAGAAATACATAGCTATTAGACATTTAATATATTTTGAAATATCTTAATCTGAAACTCTTATTATTGGTGACAGTTGTTAAGTATATACAATAAAGTAAATACAACAAACCAAGTATAAAATCATAGGTGAACATTATTAATTTTTTAGTTTGTTCCAATAAAATACCTGAGACTGCCAAAACGCGATTCTCCTTCTGAGAATCGTTGGTGGAATGAGCAGAATGGAGCTCAATTCGTCAATAGTCCACTGAGCTGAAAAATTTCAAATTTAGTACAAATCTCATCCAAGATGCTAAAACAAACAGTCATACTTTGCTAAATCAAAAGCTGGTTTAAGTTTTGCTTACTTTTATCTTGAAAGTACCAAATAATTGCTGCTTGAGTTGGAGAAACGGTAAGGCTCAACGTTCGGTTCTTAAGTTCTATTTCGAGGCTGACTGATCCCAAATGGGGCTTCCAGTTCAATGTTCTATTACCCTAAAGACAAAATTATAAGAAACAATATATTTTTATTTATTTTGGTACTGAACCCCCAAAACAATAATATTGTGAAGTGAAATAATAATGAAGTGAGAGATGATTGGTGTTTTGTTCAATAATGAAATAGTAAAGGAAAAAGTGAAGGATATCCTTGAAAAAGAAATGCCATTACCCAATTGACTATCATCATCAGAGCCACTACTCCAGTCAAATAATATCTGTTTTTTGGAAGAAACATTTTTATAAAAAAGCTTTAAATGTTAAACAGGTACTTTAATTTAGCATTTTAATTATCTAAATGAATGCAAAAGTTTGAAAATACTTATTTTTTATTATACGATTTTATTTGTTAATGAACTCACATCATTTTTATACTTTACAGGTATGTTGAAATCTAATAACATTATACAAATAAATTGGTGACTATCATAGCCCAAGCTCGTCCACAGGAGGACGAACTCATGTAGCACCAAGTTGAAACTAACTTTTTTTATTTCTTTATCTTCGGATTTAATTTACAAAATATATACATATATTATTCAACTTAGTGGTGCATGAGTTCGCCCTCGGAATGCCATCTAACTGTGGACAAGCAAGTAGGTAATTCAATTTATTAATTATTATAAAATATTAATATATACACTTAACACATAACTATATTAAACCTATTCAATATAAAATACTTTACTAAGTCAAATTTTTGGTAGGGAGGGAAAAATTTAAGGAATATTTAGGCTCCGGCAGAGGGAAAAACTGACAGTGAAGAAGGGAAATAAAAAACAACTAGTGTGGAAAGACTGATTATGAAACTAACACAAATGCAATAATTACTCTATTGTTTCCTATATTAAGAAACAAAACAAAATAATTACCTTTAACGTTTCAAAAGCTTTAGTATAGACATCAAGGTGGTCCTTTATCTTCTGCGGTAATTGGAGGGTTTCCTCTTTGAAAGGTGGCCAAAACTGGGCTGATAATATCATGCATGTACAACGAAACTCCTGAAAATAAAAATACATTTTTTAATTAAAGGTCTAGCTCATTTGCATAACAAATATATGAGGATATTTCTGTACAATTTATACACACTTTATTCCTTTATATGAAACTACATACAATGGTGAGATGAGTTTGATTCCTACATAAGGATTTTTTATGCTCTGCATCCTCAGGATAACTGAGTAGCTGCTTGAAAGAAGTCGATATAGCATGAAAAAATTCAAGCGTAATTCAAGGATTTCAAGGTTGTGAACAGTAAAATACAAGGAGCTGTTCATCAATTTATTGGATCAAATTAAAAACAAAATTTGAACCATAAAATCCTGTATTTGGTCAGCAAATAATAAAATGTATAATTCGGACTTGAGAATGAATTTGAATAATTGTAAGGGTTGTATTTCTGTTTGATAATAAAAGTTGTTACTTAACTTCTTACACTGAGTGCTCAAGACAACACCAAAGATAAATACAATAAATTCTTACCCCGTGGACTCAACACATTGCCAAAAAATAAAAAGAACCAGAAAATAAAGTAAAAAACAATTTCAAGTGTTTAAATGAATATAAAATCATATTTATAACAATAAAATGAATTCAGGCAAACTCTTATCCTTATCATTCCACCCTCATTCTCAAGGGCGAGGGGCAAACCTTTTTTCTTTTTCTTTTTTATTCCCCCTTCCTAGCCATTTCTGGCATACGGGATTCAGGAGCAGTGGGGTAGTGCGCTGGTATAACGCATGCCACTGCTCCCATAAATCAAAACTTTATTTTAAAGATTCTTATTTTACAATTATTTATTTATGAGGAAACGTTTAATTGTGGGGACAATTTTTTTCCCGCTACTGTGACACAGCCCGGTGCGTGCTTGCGCACCTTATCCTCTGCCGTGCGGCGTGGCCAGCCCTTCCGGCGCTCTACATCCGTCCGGATCCGCCCTGTGCCGTCCAGCCCTCCTGGTCCACTGCATCCGTCCGGATCCCATCTCCTCCAGTCTGCATCCGTTCGGTATCATACCTCTTGAGGCTCACCGCCGTCGGGTGGTCTGACCCTTCCCAGGGTGAAGTGTTCAGGACCCACCACCTCCTTCCACCCGTATATGAAGTCCTTGAAGAAGGGGTATGCCTCCTCCTCCATCAGACGGGGGAAGTCCGACTCGGCGAGGGCGAAGATCCCGGTACTTCTCGACAACCTGGCTCGGTGTCCTTCTACTGCGGTGCAGTACACGATCACGTGCTCTGCAGTTTCAGGGACTCCACAGGTGGGGCACCGAGGGTCTATGTCCTTTCCGTTTTCCTGTAGTTTCCCTCAGAAACCTCCATGCCCTGTCAGCATCTGCGAGACCCAGTAATCAGGGAGGAGGGGAGAACCTTTCTTGGGCGGTGGGAAAGAACTTCCTTAGGGTAGCTCCCTTCTGACTCCCTATCCACCGTCCATTCCACTCTTCGATAATGTCCTCCCTCAATATTCTCTTCCATTCATTAGGGGTCTCACGAACTCTGTCACGGAGTCCCCCCGGTAGCGCGTCAAGCCCCTGCCTCTTCATATCGTACTTTATCCTGTCCTCCTTGAGGACGAGGTCCAGGGGCATCGCTCCGGATAGCAACTGCACCGCCTCATGCGACACCGTTCTATAGGCCTTAGTGACCCTAAGCAGAGCCAGTCTCTGAATTGTGGCCAATCTCCTTCTCTGCAGCTGCATGAGGTGTTGGCTCCACGCTGGGGATGCGTATCTCAGGATACCCATGACCATGCCTTTGTAAATGGTCATCGTGGCGGGATACCTGATGCCCCAGAACGCACCCCCAATCCTGTATAAGCCATTGATAGACCGGGTCACCCTATCCTTCAGGTAGTCTAGGTGAGGGGTGATGTCGAATCTTCTCCTCATCCTCACTCCTAAGTAGGTCACCTCCTCACCCATCCTGGGCGAGGGGCAAACCGGCAGACATTGACAAGAACACGACTGTAAATAGATTGAAATTAAAATTCGGAGCTGTTACATTATTTTATCCTTCCATAACATCCCCAGTTCACTTAGCGACCCGGTAAGGTGAGACAGAACATAGAATGAGAATGTGTTTGAGAGAGAGGGAGTGAGGAGGAGTGGGTGAGAGAGGGAGAGGGAGAGAGAGGGGGACAGAGACTGATGATCAAAGTGCTTCAACCTTTTTCTCAATATTTTATACATTTGTTGCTTAGTACTAATAGAAAAATGGAATTATTAGACTAAAAACTAAATATTCCTGATGCTGACTCTTTTTCGAGCATAATTCATGATTTTTTTTCCGATGCAAAAATTCAAGCAGAATTCCCAATCTTCAAAGAATCCAAGGCTGTTGGACACCCTGTATTAACCTAGCCTCAATGGAAACTTGAGAAGATGTGAGAAATCTTAATAAATTACTATTAAAAATAAATTATTCTTGAACTCACATCATGAGGTGGTTGGTGGTAAGGTGTTAGGAATTCAGCCCGTTAGCAACTGATACAGTTCATAAGAAAACAAACAGATTGGTTCCTGACCCAAATGTTCTTGTAGCTATTATTATTACTATTTTAAAGGATGAGCGATGTTACGTTAGTGCAACTTTTATCATCTCACCATACCCAGAGGCGCATCTCACCATACATTTAGGCGCATCTCATCTAGCCTTTAAGCTATGGCTATCTAGAGGCTCCAGAGATATTTCAGACTTCAAAGTAAGGAAATAGAATAGATTTTATTCAGTTTTTAAGAAAAACAAAAAAATTATAATTAAAATGTAAACCATTAAACAAGTACAACTTCTTGCATTCTAGCGATAAAAATTAAATTATCTTAAAGTTTTTGAATGAAAATGATTTTTAAAAAAATGAGAAATAAGTAGCAAGAATTAATAAACAAAGTCCAAAGTTAAAATAATCTAAAAGTTTGTGTAATGAATTTGCTTCTACTGGTATGAAGTTGTCATGACAACAATTACAAACACCAACATACATACGCAAACAAATTCTTTATCATATAGAAGAGTGTAAAATATTAACTTTTAATTTGATTAAAATTGTTCTTAAAAAATTATCTTTTCTGTCTGTCATTTTTACATAGGTAATCTAGGAATGCGGTAGCATTCTGCCCCGCCAAGCAACTAAATCCAGATGAAAAACAATCGGAAAATATCAAACTCCGCATGATAATTGTTTTGCCAATGTAACAAGTACCAGTTTTTGGGGTATCTGGATTTCTGGAACTATCAGGTCATGAAACATGAAATTTTACATAGATGAAATAAATATTGTTTTATATTTCTTTTCCAGTGATAAAAACCACTGTTAAGACACCATCTCTCCCCTCTCATACTCTTAATGATATAATAATTAATTTGCCACGACTAAGAATAATAAATCTGAGGTGGAAAAATACTCAGGCACCTTCAATGTTTGCCGATCTCCATTAATGAACAAAAAACTGCAAAAAGAAGTGACATCCTCCAAAAAACAACTCCGTTGTATAAACTTCTCCGCAGCAAAAAAAAGGCAGCCGCAAAAAGGATTGATATCTATCAAAAAGGCTGCCCACATCAGGAATGGATCCTTGGCACTTTGGTTTAAGATTATTTGCTGTACATCTAGTATCTCATCCTCAACACTATGCTCCTCGATTTAGTAAGGAACACTTCACCTGCGGAATGAAGACCGTTAAAGATTCCAAACCAAAGTATGATTCCTTTAGAGGTTTGCCTTAGCTTAGGAGAAATGGAAGATAGAATTGGGTTGGTTGCCTGACTGAAGCAACTCAAGTAGCGACTGTCGTCTTTTGACTGTGGTAATAATTCTAATTGGGTATAGACAGATATTCTATCCAATTTTTTGCTTCCATTTTTCCAAAGTCAAGACGAAGCTCCAAAGAATGCATTAACGGTCAACATTCCTCAGGTGAGGTGATCTGTACTAAATTGAGGAGCGAAGCACTGAGTATGATATAATTAGTGTGCAGCAAATAATCTTAAACTGAAGTGCTGAATCTCCATTCCTGGCAGGGTAGCCTTTTTGATATCATTCCTTTTTACGGCTGCCCTTTTTTGCAGTGAGGACATTTTTACAACGGAGTTGTTTTTTGGGGAATTAATAAATATTGTCAAAGTGTGTATAACTGTTTCAGTCAAAGTGTGTATAACTGTTTCAGTCAAAGTGTGTATAACTGTTTCAGTCAAAGTGTGTATAACTGTTTCAGTCAAAGTGTGTATAACTGTTTCAGTCAAAGTGTGTATAACTGTTTCAGTCAAAGTGTGTATAACTGTTTCAGTCAAAGTGTGTATAACTGTTTCAGTCAAAGTGTGTATAACTGTTTCAGTCAAAGTGTGTATAACTGTTTCAGTCAAAGTGTGTATAACTGTTTCAGTCAAAGTGTGTATAACTGTTTCAGTCAAAGTGTGTATAACTGTTTCAGTCAAAGTGTGTATAACTGTTTCAGTCAAAGTGTGTATAACTGTTTCAGTCAAGACCCAAAAATTGATCAAGTTTATCATTTCATTGGAAATGGATAAAGTTTGCTTTTTCTCATTTTGTTAGTTGAATCCTCCACTGATTGTATTATTATTTCTTCTTCGGAAAAAGTCTTTTCTTCTGCTTCAGCTACGAGAAAGTTTGAATCATTAACATATCTTTGCCACCAAGTAATTTTGATATTCCTTCATCGCCTAAACCAAATAACTTACACTCCTTTGCATATTGGTTCCTATGATGACTATCTGTTAATTAATTTAATAAAATAAATATATCATTGAAATAAATTACCTGTTTTGAAAGCCCAAAATTTGGTTCTGAGTGTAAGTGAGTATTAATTCGCTTGGAATCATGAATATCTTTCAACATGACCTCGCAATAGTGTAACTGCGAATCTCCAAATCTGAAATATATTTTATTCTTTTTTCAGCTATGTTAATTTAACATTTCGCAGACAACTATCTTTATAAACCAACCAACAGAGGATATTACATGTGTAATGAGTAAATGTTAAAACTACACTAAAAAAAAAAAAAAAAGTTGTGGCATATAACAAATTCATATTCTGGCTATAGCAAAAAGAGTGTTAATACAACTGTTAGTAGGAACAATTTAATGAGTATCATGATTACTTTATGTATTTATGATTACTTGTAAATCATAAAAAAGTAAAGGAAATTTAAAGTTCATTCAAATCAAGTCTTAGAAGAATTAAAAAGGGTCTTGAAACCTTCCTAAATATAATCACCATTGGATTATTAGAAAAGGTAATTTCTAACTTATTGCCTACAGTTTCTTCACAAATTGTCATCTTGATCTGACCCAGAATATTTATTTGTTATAATGTTGCATTATACAGTTGTGCATTAACACAAAATAAATAAGAGTTTACCTCAGCTTCAGTAATTCCAAATATCGTATTTCTTTCTCAGTGTTGTAGGAATACTGTGTTAATAATCTGTCAGCCAAAAGGTTGCGGTATTCATGAACAAACATTTCCTTACTACCGTAAACCGTAACAAGCATTGAAATAATATCCCAAGATTGTTTCTCTTTGTTTGACTTGACTGAAAATAGAAATTGAATCCATTTATAATGGTTTGACACTATACATTAATATAAATTAGTATGTAATTCTAACCAACAGTATCGATGTGTGGCGGCGTCCAAGTTTCCCAATTTTCTGCCGGGTCTTCTTTAATTGCTTCACCTCTTGCAAGTTCATCTGCTAAATCACCATCGGGGCCTTCGTCCGTCAAACTCATTACCACACATCTCATGGTGTCCTCTCGGCAACGGAGATATTGCCTGAGCATTTTAAAAAAGAAGTGGAGATTACCAGAAAAAAGTGACTGTTTCTCAAGCTGGCAATTAGATGGGTAAAGAAAGATATTCCAGGAGAATGGAAGAAATTATTAATATGTTAAAATTTAAAAAGAGGGATCCCTTTGATTGCAGAAATTACTGGGGTATATCTCTTTTCCCCAGTGAATATGGTAAAAAGTACTATCAAGCATTCTTTTTCGACACCTGCTCCCATTCGCAGAAAGAGAAATAAAACTCTACCAATGCGGATTCCGAAGAGACAAATCCACAACAGAGTAAATATTTTGCCTAAAGACAATATTAGAAAGGGGACATGAATACCATATTATAATGTATCACTTGTTAGTGGATTTCAAGGCGGCATAAGATAGTGTTAATTGGGAAGGTCTCTATAGAGCATAGAGACAGTTCAACATTGGGTTTGGACCATGCCTCTTTGAGTGAGTTTCAGAATTTACCTATCTTGTAACCCAGGTAACGTGCCCCAACACCATTGGGGAGGAAAAAAGGAGATGGATATTGTCCACAGACCAGTGTGATTTTGGGCTGAGGCAACATCTAGCAAGCAGGGTAGTGACAAGAAAGACAAAAATCATTTTGTATAAAATCCTAATTTGTCCAGTCCTTACATATGGAGCGGAAACCTGGACAATGACTAAATATGGAAATCAAAATCTGCTCCTATTTGAACACAAGATCCCCCGAAAATATTTGAGCCAGTATTTATTGGTGGAAGATAGTGACGGGGAACCAAAGCTATTCAAATGACTTTGTATTGATTCCGGTAAAACTTGCTAAATTAGATCTAATTCTGTGATTAGTAAAACCAGAGAATAAGAACGAAAAACTTTCTATTAGTATTGTCTTGTACCTATGGCAAGAATATAATGAAAAGTGTACCAGATAAAGTATTTTTTATAGTTCAAAAGACTGAACTATACCTGGTGTAAAGCCATGAAAAGAGACAAACTATCTTCAATAACTAGTTTGTATTGGTTTGAAGTCATCATAATGAATAAATCGTTTCCTTTACAATCGAATTTACAATTTTGTTGATTTATGTTAAATAAAGTATCATAACCTCAAAAAGATTTGATCGGACATAGGATGAATTTTTATCATTTTATGTTTTTTTTATTTATGGGATATTTATTTGCATATCAATGTTTTTATGCGTATATAATTAGAATTTTTTCTTTGTTTGAATTAGAAGAGGGTACAGAAAATTATATGCAATACAAAATAATGAATCACCATACGATGATTCCCGTTGAGATCTATTACAAAAATATTTGATATAATAATTCTTATAATTACAGACTATAGACTTGAAATGGGTTGATATCACCAAGAATAGTACAAAGTCGGTTTACGTATCTCTACAATATCTAATTTAGATGTTCTGAAATCGTTATCGCTTACTGAGTTAAGCTTTGTAGTATTGCAGATTAGGATGCAATATTTTTGAGAATCACCATAAATTATGATTATAAAGTATATATATACAGATATATTTTGGCATCTGTAAATATAAATTTATCAAGGTTCAAAATACAAATAATTAAAGATCTATGAAATACCTGACTGGATGAGTGACAGTGTCCAACAAGAGCCCGGAAGGGTCCAGACCCCTGAGGGCCCTGATGGAGTGCACGTAGGCAGTGATGATGTCGGGAGTGTTGACCCCAGGATGGAGCAGTCTCTGCTGGAGCGCGCTCTGCAGCCTCTCAACGAGGTAGCCTCGTAGGTCTGTCTTGTCAAGGCACAGGCGAAGGTCATCGACAGCGGCTTCGGACTCGGGATAATCTTTCATAAAAAAAAAAGTTCAAGATCATATAATTTATTAATTACAATTAAATGGTATCAAATGAATAATTACCGATAATAATTGTGAAAAGTTGATCAATCCTAAGCCTTGTATAGGTTTCGTACAAAAGATGTTGCAGCTTCTGCTTGAATATATTCAACTTCTCTTTTAAAGTAGGACTTTCAGGACCACTTGAGTAGAGACGAGTTAACCATCCGACCACAACTGTATCTAACCACTTAAAGTAGAATGAATTTTACTAACTGTTGCAGTATAAAGGTAAATACATGGTTTTATGTTGCAATATATAATATTGTATAATAATACCACATAGAAACGAAATATATAGAAAGGGAAAGTATTGCGATCGTGAAAAATTTTGAATTCGAGTTTTCAACGAAAGTACACGTAAATATACTCTTGGAACATTACAGCAATTTTTTCATCAAATTCAACTAACCGGAAGAGCTACTTTACATAATGTTACACTTTTTCGAAAACGGCTCTAATGATTTTGATGAAACTTGCCAAATTAAGTCTCCTTAAAATCCTTTAACTTTTCATATGTGTAGTATACCATCTAGGAAATGCAGGAAAAAAAGTTATGACGAAAATAATATTTTATTTGCGTATAACTCAAAAAGTATGGTAAGTTATTTATGCGATCAAATGAAAGGTAATTAATGTATCTAACAAACAAAAAAGTACTCCTACAGCCTACATGGAAAGCCAAGTGCCTCCAAAAGGAGACAGATGCGACCGAACCAACTTCCACCAAATATGCTCTATAATAATGTAATGCAATAATATAAAAGTAGAACTTTTTTATTTTTTGGGGGCTTTATTTTTTTATATTCACACCTGTCGATGAGACAACCAGTGAATGTGCTAGCAAAGAACATGTTATCGTGGCATTAAAGGCATGGATAAAGAATAGTACTAATTCTGAACACGAAAGACATGTACTCAACACTTTAGACATTCCACTACAACCAGCATCTCCTCCTTACTTCACTCCGATACAACTTGTCGAGCAAATTATTACTATGATTCACAAAAGTAGAACTTAACTGAATAATTTATACTTTTATTGGAAACTTAAACGTAACTTTTAAGATATATCTTTCCGCTTGACAAACCAAAAATATATAGTGTACAAAGTTGTCATACTAAAATTGTTTAAAAACTAATCTATTGTACTTTTGTGAGAGAAGACTTGAAGAAGTGCATTCTGCAGAGTTTATTTCAAGTACTGTTTATGTAAACTCTTTAAAAATATGTTAAAAAGATTTATATTATAGGGTGGTAAGGGAACGTTGTGTGATGTATGCACCGCACCAGATTTTTTTAAATTAAAGTAATCAATACTTGCCTTCTCCAGCGGACTGATAAAAGATTGATTGAAGCTGCCCTTACAAGTTTCTTGGACGTGATTCTCTATTTGTTTATGAATGAGAGATGTTAAAACCTCGCCGGCTAGCCTCTCCAGTAATTCCAGTTGGATAAGAATCCTGTATCAAGCACTACATTTCAATACATAGGTTATATCATGATAAATAATTATAAGCAATGATTGAATTTTGGTTTATCGTAGATGTATATCTTAAGGAAGAAGTTGGTCGGGTGGGGGAGTGTGGTCAAAAAGTAACACTTTAATAAGTAATACTTATATATTTTTTGTGCCAACGTTTCAGCCTAAGTTTTAGGTTTATGAAAAAAATAAAATAACAATATCAAAATTAATTGAAATTAAAATAATGCATTATTTACATAGGAAATAGTAAAATATATGAAACCTACCTCAAAAACGAAAAGTTGTGCAAAACTGAAATTACATACTTAAGGTAGGTATATACCTGTGATGTTACAGTAACTTTTTCGTCAAAATAGACTAACCGGAAGTGCCACTTTATATAATTGATGCTACACTTTTTTACAATTTTACGAAACCATTTTACGAAAACGGCTCTAATGATTTTGATGAAACTTGCCTAAATGTAGTGATGTATTTAGTACATCAACGAGGAAATGAAGGGAAAAAATTTATGAGAAAAAGAATATTTTATTTGTGTATAACTCGAAAAGTATGCATTTTATGATAAATTATGTACAATACAATTAAATTCTATAAAAAACAAAAAAAAGAATCATCAAATTCGGACCAGTATTAGCAAAGGTACAGCGTATCGGACAAACCAGAAGTGCCCATTATTACATATATGGGTGATTTCGAGACATGTTAAATTAAAATGAAAGATGGTAAACGAACTAATAATCTAAACTGCAAATATAGCCTCTTTTCAATCACTTCTCTCATAAACTACATGGGCATACTAAGAAACTGATAAAAAAAAACCCTATGATTAAACTGTCAAAGAAAAGAAGGAGTGTTCAAAATTTAATGATACAACGTACAGGGCAATGCTCTGCCAGAAGGACCTCTGAATTTTCAAATTTTTGTAAAAATAGTAAAATTTGAAATTTTTAATTTTTGAGCCAACTCAAAATTTTTTCAATTTCTTGTGGTAGTATCGGCCGTTCTATCTAAAGGACAGAAATGTCTTTATACCATCGTAAAAATGAGTCCTATCAACTGGACTTTTTGCCATTCCTGAAGAGCATTGCACGTAATATCATTAATACAGTCCTTGCTTATAACTAACATTCTATTTTCTAATTACTATATAATTTTCTGATTGTCACTGTTCTCCTTGGGCAGGTGAGAATCAAGATTTTAAATTAACTTAAAACAATAAATAAAATTGATAATCTGAAAGAATTATGACTAAATTTTAAATGCCATTTTTTCTATTTGTGCTGTAACATAGGAGTGATAGTGCACATATTTTAATGATACAACAATAATTACATTACGAGCATAAACTGGGCCTCAAACAGTTTTATAACTGATCAACTAAATATATACATTATACAAATAATAAAGACTGGATGGAATATTAATATTAATTCATAATGAGACATAGCTTAGAGTATGAATACAAATATTACAAGAATTTCTAATAACTTTTACATCAAGAAGATTTAAATAAACTTGATAACCTGTTTGTGGTATGAAAATCATTAATTATGGCATCACAGCGACATTGTTCAATTTCAGAACAACCTCCACAACGCTCATCTTCGCCAGACTCATTTAAATCGCATAGTGGCATTCCTACGATTAAAAAAAAAAAGTAATAAAAAGTATTAAAAATAAAATAATACAAATAAAAAGGGGCAGATGATATAATACAATAAAATGATAAATATATAATTAGTGTTTTTACTTATTGATATTTTAACTAGCAGCATTAATGTTGATAAAGTAGTTAAATGCATGCATTAATATAAAATAATTAGGCGATGGGTCGCCAGTTGCTAGATAAATTATTTTAGTGGAAAAAAGGCTTATAATGATAAATAAAATTTAATATCCCTTTCCACAGGAGCTGAGAATTAAATATGGTATAATTACCTCGACTAGATTTGTCAGCATTATAAAAAACTTTGAATGACAGCTTATAAAATTCTTCTATAATGGTTTGATACTTAGGGATCGGCAATTGTGAATGTAAAACAGTACGAATTATCAATTTTAAGATGACTAAAAGATTTGTTTCGCCATAGATGGGTTCGTCATAATTTAAAATTACTCTCATTTCCTCTAGTCTATGCATTGTAGGCAAATAGGCTAAGTACTTTGCATTGAGTTCTGCTACTGCATTCTTAAATCTAATAAAATTTCTTTCCGGATCTTCTTCCAAGTTATAAAATTCAGACCAAAATGCTGGAGCGACATTTTCTCTCATGTCTTCTTCAATTTTGTTTATCACTAAGCTTTCAACGAATGTGTGAAGATCTTCTTCTTCGATTTTTTTAACTACAGTTTTAAAATCATATACTTCTGTACATTCTGAAGGAACTTGGTCCTGAAATGATTATATAATTCAAAATTTGATAAAGTGAAGTTAATTTGGCATGATTAAGTAACAGAAAACATTTGAAATACTTACGTTTTCTGATAAAATTGGAAATACCGAGCATATTCGCTCCCAGAGTTTGTCACTTGCAATCATTTTAATTAAAAAAAACAACCAACCAAGGTAAAACACCGCTGGCTGTTTGTTTATAACCTGGCTTTCTGTAACCTTCGCAGAAACCGTAAGAAGGTTTTAATTAATGTAATAACAATTATATATAAAATTAGTTCAAATTCGAAAAGAGAGAATTTTTAATAAATTATTTTCATAATAATAATAAAAATATTTATTTATTTTGTTGGTATAAAAATACTTATATTAATTAAAGAAAATATAGGTGAAACTAACAGTTTTTTTCCGCGCGATCTACAACTCCGACGCCATGAAATAATATAATTTTCGGTGTAGCTCTTTATAATCGGTCATTCTTAAGAAGAATTAACGTTCTTAAGAATGACCGAAAAATATCTAATTTTAAGAGTGATTCAGAACATTTACTTATATTACTCTAGACTGATGAAGAAAAGGTAAGGGAAATTCAGCATTTTATATTCAAAAGTAACTTTGGCTTTTATATTAAATAACTTGGGCATAAATCTTCCTTAATAAAAATATTCACCTAATTTTTTCCATTGATAAATAATTTTATATATTCTCTATGTAATTTAAATACACCTGATGGATCATTTTGGAATAAACTGCCTCTTTGTTTTATTGGGGAGCTAAGGAAATCAGAAAAATAAAATTGCTAAGAGTAAAAATAAAAGTCCCGGGGAAGGCTAAGTTGAAGTATTTTGTGAGTTTGACATTTTATTGATTTTCTAAGAATTTGTGAACTGATTTTTCAGTTTTACGAGTATCATGTAATGAAAATGGATTTTTTTTTTTCATTTTTCCATTGCTTTTCCTAACAAATACTGCAGCAGCTATTGCATTAGTGCAGCATGCAATTAATCATCTAAGATTTTTGACTTTTCATCGGTTAATTTTCACTATTATTTCACTAAAATACTTGTTTTCTTGATTTAAGCGATTGCATTTACAAACTTAGTTTAATTAGAATTCCACTATAAAATATTAGAATTCCACTATAAAATATTTATTATTATCTGGCACATTCGAAACTCCATATCGACTTCAATACTAATATGCCTTTAATATTACAATTTACATTCTTCGACTCATTAAGTCTTGAAGATTTCAGAAAAAAAAAGCCATAACTTCTAAATTTTTAAATTACAATTTAGCATCATCTCATTATCACCAATTTTTAAAAGCTTACATTATGGTAAAAAATATATTCCAATCGGCCGCCATTTTGAATTGAAATGCTGGATGGTAATGCCGAGTTCCGAGGATCGCCTTGGGCCCTATTTCAAAATAAAGCACAATTCGGCCTCTGACTTTTACTACTGCACTTTGTTATGAAATAGGGCACTGGAGTGATCTCTGACTTCGGTGCCAAGTGGGCCCAGTAACCTCCGAGAAGATTTTTTTATTCGTTTTTTGGATACCGCTCATTTTGAAACATAAAAATTTTGAGAGGGACTAAACAAATTTTTTTAAGCCTTTGTCGATTATAAAGCTCTATTATTGAAGATAATTAACGGAAAAAAAGAAGAAATAACGCCTTATGAACTGTACAAAAATATTGAAATATTAAATACAAATTTATAATTTTTATTGATGCGCACAAATACAAAGTTTAAATTGCCGTGAAGATTTTGAGCACTGAGTCTGCAATATAATGCAATCGGAACTGCATAATAAAAAATCTGGTGCGGTGCGCGCATCACTCAACTTTTCCTTACTACCCTATAATAATCTTTATAACATAATTTTAAAGACTTCTTATAAACACTGCTTGAAATAAAGTAAGCGGCATTCATATGATTTCATATATAATTTACCAAAAAGTGTAAAATCGATGTATAATTGGCACTTATCGTTAGTCCGATACGCTGTACCTTTGCTAATATTGATCCGATATCTATGATATCTTTTTTGTTTTTTAACTAGCTTAAGTACCTCTCAAATTATCGTATACAGATGATACGCAGACTTTAGGCAAGATTCATCAAAATAGTTAGAGCCATTTTCGAGAAAATTGTATAAAAGTGTAAAATCGATGATATGAAGTGGCACTTACGGTTAGTCAATTTTGACGAAAAATTTGCTGTACATCACAGACATGTACCTACCTTAAATACGTAATTTCAGTTTCGTATATTTTTTTGTTTTTGAGCTAGGCTGTTTACATACTCACAGACCATTTTGCGAGACTTGGTTGTTTGGACTCATAGGACCTTAAAACGTGGTATTTCCGATGAAAACTTGAATTCGAAAATTTTCAAGACTGTAATACTTTCTCTTACTATATATTTCATACATATGGTAATGGAAAGTAAAAATCATGTAAGGCAAAGTGGGATAACTGCGTTTTCGGTGTAAGTGCGTAATTGTCTTGCTAAATCCAAATCCTGAACTTGTAAGAAGCCTTTTGTTAGCAGGAAGCCTAAACACTGATGTATCAGAAATCAGCCACGAGAGCTCGCTAAGGTGAAGTATATCGAGTTGTAAAGATATCGATTCTAAACTGTTGCTTGTGTTGGATCTTCCAACTTCTGCTGTTCTGCTGTTCACCTGTGGCGGTATTTATCCACCACAAGGCCCTATTTTTGTATTTATTTTTTATGATGATTGGAACCTTTAGAAGCTGTTCTTCAAAATACTTTTGTGATTTACATTTCTTCTTGACAGCTTTCTATTTTTTGAGCGCTAGACCGCAGTTGCCCCGGCGAAACATGATGGAGTAAGCAGGACTAGTACGTGTGGTGTTAGCTTACTCTCATTCTTTTCCGGGACAACTCCGTACTAGCGCATTGAAATAAAACTTTTTTTCCAATACATTTATTGAATTATGTCCCACATTCCACTTTCTGTATTCACTTTACTGTCACTGAAGGTTTAAAATTTGCATTTCAGAAAACTTTTAACTTTTTTCGCTTATTACACCAGTATAATAATCCTTAGGAAACGAATTACTTTACACTTGCCCCACAACCGCTTATACTTGAATAACGAGTCTTCCAGATACCTCGTACGCATTTACCCCTTAAGGCAGGGGCAAGTGCGTACTAACTACTATTCAATTAAATTATCATTCTCATCAAAATGGACTTGGTAGAAACGTAGGATTGAATGTATTATTTATACAAAATCATCTAAGAATATTTTTAAAAAAAGAGAAAAAATCTAGCCTCAAAATTAAAGATTTTACCGTTTTGTAAAGTAGAAATTTTTAAAATTTACAGTGCACTTGCCCCGCATTACCTTAAAAATAATAATAACTTGTCGTGACTTGTGATAAATAACGCGTTTTTGAGTTATTTAATCGAATCTCATATCCATTGATATAAAGATGAAAGAGTTGTTTGCGATGAAATAGTACTTAGAAAATCGCTCTAGGAGCATTTTGGGCTTCGTTCAAGCCGTTTTCCGAGAATAATGAATTTTTGCATTGACTTTTAATTGCACCTAGTCATCACAAAAAAACACAATTTAATTCCACAAATACCTTCACACGACAATTACAAGCCATGTAGTTAAATGGCCAAAAATGGCCATATTTCGCGGTTTTTATTTATTTTTTGGGGAGAAAAGGTTGTCCTTCGAATTCAATTGTTTAAAATTATTTTCCTAGCCTTTTTAAATGCTGTTAAGTGCTACTTTGTTATTTTTCTCAAATTAAAATTGTTCATATCTTAAAGTTGAAAAAAAATAAAATACTTTTCGCTATGTTTATGAATTTTTATCTCCAGGTTTCTATTCACCGATTTTATCTAAAACACGTACACTTGGTCCATTGGAGATAAATTAAAAAAAAAATATACATATTTTTTATGGAT
Source organism: Rhaphigaster nebulosa (assembly GCA_948150685.1). Taxonomy (NCBI): domain Eukaryota; kingdom Metazoa; phylum Arthropoda; class Insecta; order Hemiptera; family Pentatomidae; genus Rhaphigaster; species Rhaphigaster nebulosa. The sequence continues at coordinate 247,545,080 of OX411306.1, read as the reverse complement.
GGCCAAAATGGATATTTCCGTTGAAATCTGTAAACCGAAAATTTTCTTGATTACAATACTTCCTTTACTTCGTACAAGGAAGTAAAAATAAATAAATTGTCAAATAGTTAACAAAACAATGATAAAATAATTAACATTTAAAATTATGTAATAATTCAAGAGACCAAATTTATATTAAACTTGAAATATGTACATATGTGCGTATCATTTTTTTCATAAATTAATGAGAATATATAAAAAAATAAAATTAAATATTAACTTTTACTCCTCAAAATTATTCGAAAAATTTTCAAAAAATATTTTTAATATTAAACATCTCCGTCTGCACGAAAAGTTCGTTAGGAAAATAGGGAATGTATTTACAAAAGCCCTAGTTTTGTGGCCGGTTTAATGTTTAATGTCTTTTAGAAACAAACGAAATATGACACTAGCACATGTCTCGACATGGAACATGGCATTCTGAATAGTAACAACGTACCTGGCAGAGGAAACAACAATAGCGGAAAATGGAATTAAAATGTCAATCACGCGGGATTTCTTCGAATTTCTTGCTTACGCGTTAAAATTCTTTCAATGTAGAAAGAATTTCTTCCGTTCTTTCTCATTTTTTTATTTTTTATTTTTCCTGTTGATCTGTTTATGTGTACGTTCAAATTTTGATGTTTGATTAGTTTCATAAATTTTTCAATTATCTAGAGTTTGTCTACTGGATTAAGAAAAGGCTGATTGTTAACTGGAAGAGAGAATTATGGAGAGGTGAGAAAGTAGTTGGATGGATAAAAATAAATAAAACATAGAAAAATAAAAATAAAATCGAATAAAGGCGAAAAGTCTATTAATTGTGTGGATGAATGATTAAGTGGTAACAAGGAAAGAGAAGGAAAAAAAAGAAAGAAATGTAAAATGTGTGTATATATATATATATATATATATATATATATATATATATATATATTTTCTGTTGGCACTGCAGACCGTGGAGATCCTTGGCCGCGCGATGTGGTATTCTCATACATGGAAGACCACATCGCGATTCTCAATTTTAGGTGCACGGGGTGGGTCCATCACTCCTACGCCCGGCCTTTTTGTGAGTTGCCTCCAAGTAGGCTGACGGGCCTCACATACCCGGGAGGGGGGGGAGCGGGATAAATTGCTTGAATTATTTTATTTACTTAAATTAAATTCATGCCAGAATCCGAATATATATATATATATATATATATATATATATATATATATTTTTTATCCAACTAAGGATTGATCAGTACGCTGTGTATTGTAGCAACCCAATGTATTTGGGCAGCACTGATTTTCAATAAATCATTTCTCTCTCTCTATCAATATAAATTTTGTTAGTTGTCTAAATATGGACAGTAATATATATATCCCCTCCAACTATGAAAAAGTATGTGATATCTTCCAAATATGTAAAAATGTGTAAAATAAAGAAGAAATGTTTTATTTGCTTTTTAAACTGTTTGAAACTTAAAGTAAAATATCGAAGAAGGGTGTAGAAGGCTTAGAAAAAAAAAATAATAATAATAAAATATATATATATATATATATATATATATATATATAAATCCGCTCTCTAGTTATAAAAATATGCCGATATTATTTCAAAAGTCGTTATTTTAATTAAAATGATTATATTTTCCTAATGAAATCAATAAAATAGAATTAATTCCTGAAGGGCACAGGAGTGTTTCTCAAGTTGAGATATAGTGGCTTTAAGCAGCTAACGAAAACAAATAATAAGTATTTAAAAAAAAAAAAATTACTTACTGAATTAGTTGTTAGTTATTATTCGTCAAATACGAATAAAATGAAGTAGTCGTAATTGCCATTGTAACTAGTATTTCATAGCTACAAAAAATTAGTCCTTTTCAATTGATAACTAATTTATTTATAAAAGTTAGATGCCTCTTAAGAAATAACAACTAATGGTTTAGTTATGAGTTCAACAGAATTACAACTAAATCACCTGTAGTTTTTATTTATTAGTTACAGTTAATTTTTGTCCAACTCTGCTGTATACAAATCTATACAAAAACATTTTAATAAGAATGAAAAGGTTATTTTGTGAATAAAATGTTGGTTTTAGATTTCTATGAGTGATAGAGGGGATTATATATTCTTTCCCATGTCTAACCCTATAGAGGCACTGTTAAATCTAATCTAAATATCTAAATCTAGATACTACACATAGAAAATAGTTGGTGTAGCTGAGTCTTATTGCTTAGCTGTTAAACTGAAGGGATTACTAATTACTTATTAAGCAAACTGTTACTTCTATGCAGTCATTAAAAACTATTCTTGGTATTAATATATTTTTTATACTTATATACATGATTCCCAAATTTCGCTTTTACTTGGAATGTACTAGGGATTTGAAAAAGGATAGATATCTAATGCGAGAGTTCTCGCTCAGGAATACTAGTTCTAACCTAATTTTTCTGTAATTTAATTTTCCTGAAGTCGCTGATGCAGGAAATTCTCTTTTATGAAATGAGTTTTCAGTCGTCTTTAAAGTAGTCGCATCAAGTATTTAAAGTAGTTTATGTTATTTTAAATACAATTAAAATTGTATTTCAAAGTTTCAGAAGATTTTAACCCATCTTCTTTGACGTGGAGTGTTTTTTTGTTCAAAGACAACATAGGTTTTTTCTTAGAAAACTTCAAAGTATTATTTAATAAAAAATAAAAATAAAATTAAAAAAATACGTGAGCTACCGAGCTCCGTCACTAAAGTCTTATTTTCACTAAAATACAAAATATTAAAAAAAAAAAAGGGGGTAGTGAGAAAAAAGTTGAGACCCGCAAAAGGCAGTTCCCTAACATAACAAAGTTTACCCATACTTTTATTACATTGTTCTGCCTCCCCGCTGACCTTCGGTACAGAAAACCCTACATTCCGAACTTCAGCTCATTTGACACAAAGGGGGCCGGAGTTGAAATAGCCATATCTTTGCTAATACTATGGTATCGCTCTGCCTGGAAGAAACTGCATTCCAAATTTCAGCTCACTTGACCCAAAGGAAGCCGCTGGAGATGCACAAATGTAGCGGAAAAATTTATATATATATATATATATATATATCAGACATTTCCAGAACTTCCATAATTCTGCTCTAGGGGTTATGAAACGTATAGAAAACTCAGTCCCGCCCCTCACCGCCGACCTTCGACCCACTGTAATAGTCTATTTTATTCGGAGAAAATATATATTTTGTTTGTATTTGTTAGATTTTGAATGCTTTCTGATATATTTTCTAATTTTATGTATTTGTTTGTTGTAAACATTATATAGCTTTCGTATCTTTTAGCTAATAACGCCTTTTTTTTAACCAATAGATATTTTTAAGAAGCGAAAATGCTTGTGAATTTATGTGAGAATCAAATTTTTTTTATTCAATTATACTTCTAAATGTTTAATATGTTAACGATAAAATTTGTTTCGTGTTTCACAACATTTCGCCAAAGTTTTATTTCTAGCTTTACACATGTACAATATTATTCTTATTTACTAAAATTGATTTTATACGAGTGAATTATCTGGAGCTGCAGCATCTAGTGGCCAATGATGGAAGTTAGTTGATTCAGCAACTTTTATAAAAATCAACCGCAACAGTTGCTGATAAGGAAAACGCTCCTGAATATTTTTCCTTAATTTATGTATTGATTGGAATTCATCATTTCCGTAATGCTGAGTAATTATATAAGGTTTCATATAATTTTCAGTATGAAATAAAAATTATACTTGCCTTTTTATTGATAATTTTAATATTACTGTCAAATTGTAGTTTCATGTTGCAAAATATCTGTCGTGTCTATTCATACCCACATTCTGTCGTGTCTATTCACACCACATTCTTAACCACATTGGTACAACAAAGTACAATACAACCATTCTTTATTATATCTTTTGCTAATAAAACAATACTTTTTTATTTTTTAAGATTAGCTTTGTAGACCATTTAGTTATCTTTCAAATGTGAATCTGGAATTATCCGGAAGAAATATAGCTTTCAAGTTATTCGAAAAACTAAAAAAAAATAAACGGGCTTCCATAGGAACATAAACAGAATAGTCGGCGATAAACACGCCTACAAAGTTCAATACTCTGTATATTTGCTAATAACGGTCCGGTTTCGATGTGTTTTTTTTGTCTTGTATACAATTTAATTACCTTTCAAATGGCCGTAACACAATTTACTATAAACTGCAAATGAAATTGTTTTTTTATCATATTTTCTCTTGTGGATGTACTATATAGAAAAATTTAAAAACCTTTAAGAAGAAGATTTTAGGCAAGCGTAACAAGTTTATCGGAGGGAGATTGGGGGACAAAACAAAAACAAAATCGGTCCAAGCGGTAATCCTGCCACAGACATGCGAAATCTATATATATCCTCCATAGGCTCTGAAACTCATAAATGTGCCAATGAAATCGACACATCGAAATTTCGCCCCGATTAGAATACCTTCGTAACCTAGGTGACAAGGAAAGTAAAAATCCAGGTGTCGGTTTTATTTTATTTTCCTATGTTTTTTTGGGACCGTTACGGTCTATTGGAACCGTATCTGGAGTTGGCCCTACAAAATTTTCTGGTACGCTTTGAGATATTCCCTATAATTTACAAATATACAAAACAAAAAAAACAATTAAAAATATTGGAATCGGATTTTCAGATGTTTGAAATTTTAAACATTAATATTTTTCTAATCATTGCGTCGTTCTGTGTTTGAATTAAAGCTGAATAAATTTACATTAACTTCAAAGTTGACCCAAAATTTTTTTGGGGAAAAAATTACCAATTTTTAAAGTGGTGTATCTCTAAAAGATGTGCACAAATAGAGCTGCGGTTGATCTCAAATTGTCGCAAATTTAGTCTAATTTAGTACAGACAAGATTGTTGGTTCTTTTCTGCTTCACGTACTTGAAGGATCCATAACAAATCATAGCACGATCATTTAAATTACTCAGTTTTAAAGTTCATTTTTTATTCAATTTATTCTTACTCAAAAAATCTACTAAAATCTTTCTAAGTCTATTAAAACCATCTTATTACTTTATTTTGTATTGAAATTTTAAACATTGTTATTTTTCCGAAAATGAATAGAAACTCAAATCAAATTTTGTAGTTGCGTATTAAGCGGTCGACCTTATCTTCTGTTATTGTCGGTTATAACCTGACACTTCGGTGTCATGCGTTATGACGCATTTATTCTTCGAATTCATGTGGCGGTATTAAAAAATTAAATTTAAATTACATTTCAGTACTGAAATTCTTTTATTAAAAGTGGAATAATCCCAAAACTGAATTTATGTGGTGTATCATGGTGCCGTTAAAAAATCGAATTAATTAGAGTTATACAGTGGTGTTCGCAAGGAATCTATGACAAATTTGATTTTCATATCCACCAAAATAAGGTTTGTATTTTGATTAATACTTCTTCTTCTGCTTCCTCTTTGGACCTCAGAGCACTTCCGCCACTTATTCCTCTCTGGAATCTGGGACCACGTCTTTCCTTCCTTCCCTCCAGCCCTTCCAAGTAAAACTTCCAGCCCTGTTCGTCACCCTTAGTAATACTTTTGCAAGAAAATAATAATTAACGAAAAACAAAACAATTGCAAATCGAAATAGCAATGCATTAAAACATATTTGGCGATTACAAATACTAATTACAAGATGACTACTTGTCTTCTTTTTATTAAATCCCTCCCCTCGAAAAAAAATTCTGCGTAAGTCTCTGGGATTATGTAGATATGGTCGACCGCACAATACGTAAGTTTCCTACATTGTAATCTGTGCTTTGTTCTTTTATCTTGAATTTTGACGAAAACTGATAAGGATAAGTATTTTTAAAGTTTTTATAGTACACTATCGAAGGAAGTCTGTGAGAATGAAACATGATATTTCCATTACATAAATAAACTCAATTTAAATTACGGTTCTAGATATTCTCTGACTTCAACTAAAAAGGATCCATTGGGAAAGTTGTGCTCTAATTAAAGCAATAATAATTTTAATAATCCCAATGAATACGAATTTTTAACACCGCCACAGAAGTATAAAGTTTTTGGATTATTCCATTTTTTTTTTAAATAAAGGAATTTTAGGAATAAATTAGGAAATTCAAATAAATGCGAAGTAAAAGAGGCGGTATCATTTTATGGTGTCAGGTTGTAACCGACAATAATATAAGATATGGTCATTATACGTATGTACGTATTAAGAGGTCGACCATATCTTATTTATCTTCAGAAAGTAATGGAGATGTGAAGGATGTTGTAAGCTAACATCTTATTGTGCTTGGGATCGATAAAGATAGAAAAAACAAGAGAAAAGGAAAAAGGGTGTATGATGAGGAGGGCGAGAGAAATAAAAATAAGAGAAACATAGCGATGTAACGATATATATATATATATATATATATATATATATATATATATATATATATATATAATACATTTATTTATATAGAACCATATGTATATTTACGTTAAGATTAAGCTAACCGATACTAATAACACTAACACCGAATGGGCCAGACTACATGGCTAAAGCGATGTATGTATTAGCCAATAAACCATCTATCTATCTATAGTATATATATATATATATATATATATATATATATATATATATATATATATAATTGTTATTATGACGAAATTAATTTTGATTATACGCAAAATCACTTGAAAGATAATCGATATTCCAACCCTGGCTTCCTTCGCTGTAATAATGGTCCGAATTCAATGATTTTATTTTTGTTTTTAGGGAATTTAATTATCTTTCAAATGATTTTGCGTATAATCAAAATATATATATATATATATATATATATATATATATATATATTTATATATATATATATAAGTATAATATATGAGTACTCGGTGTATATTAAGACTCTAAATATAAAATAAACAAACAAACAAAATAGGAGTTTATCAGCATTACGATCTCGTTGGGTAACAGTGATGAGTAATGTAATTATAATGAAAGGACGAAGGATGTGCACTACATATAAACATATTGCTATTGGACGCTTCAGTTATATTAAGTGAGAGGACGAGCTGAGCATGCTTTCTCCTTTTGAATCTTATTCTGAGGCAGTCCACGTTCAGGATTCGGCTTCGGTGGCGTTGGAGAAGCCTTCCTTCCTCATATGTCGAGATGGATTCCTGGATTGCATCGACCCTTCTTAAAGTAGGTCTATTGGAGCACCACCATCCCTCATTCCTGGATTGTATTAAGCCTTCTTAAAGGAGATCTAGTGGAGTACCATCGTCTCTGAAGTAGGTGAAGGAAGGAGAGGAGGTAGGAGGGAAAGACGGGGGAAGAAAGGGGGGGGGCGGTCGTTAACGATCCTGCTTAGCCTGCAACATTGTGTTCTCAATTGGCTCCATATTCTTCTTAATATCCTATTTTTGAATCTCTATGGATTGGAAATCTCGAGTTGTAATGATGTACGATTTCTATTTGGTTAGTATTTTCTAGGCTGTTGAGGTGAGATGAGCTATCAGTGCAATACATTTTTGTAATCTTATCCTTTACTGTCCTAATATGTCTGAATTCGCGAATTGGCAATTAGCCGTTTAGCTATTCATTTATTAGGCCCTCTTTTAGAGACTTGACCAAAATTCGAATCTTAACTAAACCTGGCCCCGAAATTATTTAAAATAATAATAATACCGTGAATATTAAATTTCCACTCATCACTCAGCATTCACAAAATAGTGTGGGTACTCTTAAACATGGAGTAGAATCGGTGATGGTTTGGAGCTGTTTTACGAAAAATGGAGTGGGGAACGTATTTATGAACAGAATAAAATGGAAAATATGTGTGTGTGTGTATATATATATATATATATATATATATATATATATATATATATATATATATATATATATATATATATATGTTTAACAAGCTATTATTTGATTAAGTCATTTCACTGAAAACAATATCCACAACAAATAAACGAAGGAGTAGAAAAAATGGGTATCAAAGAAGAAGACTGCCAATCAACTGTTGGGGTGTGATCAACCTCATCAATTGTTGGGGTGTGATCAACCTCATCAACTGTTGGAGTGTGATCAACCTCATCAACTGTTGGAGTGTGATCAACCTCATCAACTGTTGGGGTGTGATCAACCTCATCAACTGTTGGGGTGTGATCAACCTCATCAACTGTTGGAGTGTGATCAACCTCATCAACTGTTGGAGTGTGATCAACCTCATCAACTGTTGGGGTGTGATCAACCTCATCAACTGTTGGGGTGTGATCAACCTCATCAACTGTTGGGGTGTGATCAACCTCATCAACTGTTGGAGTGTGATCAACCTCATCAACTGTTGGAGTGTGATCAACCTCATCAACTGTTGGGGTGTGATCAACCTCATCAACTGTTGGAGTGTGATCAACCTCATCAACTGTTGGAGTGTGATCAACCTCATCAACTGTTGGGGTGTGATCAACCTCATCAACTGTTGGGGTGTGATCAACCTCATCAACTGTTGGGGTGTGATCAACCTCATCAACTGTTAGGGTGTGATCAACCTCATCAACTGTTGGAGTGTGATCAACCTCATCAACTGTTTTCATCATAACCTATATCTTGCTGTCCATTTTTATTTCCTATTAATTTTGTATTTATTATTTTTCTTTTCTTTTTATCATTTGATATTATTATTTTTTTCTATTATTATAATAGAATAATAATAATAATATATTATTGATATATTATTTATTACTTTCCCTTACCTATATACAAAGTATACAGTAATTATACAGTAGTATTGCGATCGTATCGATATTCAGTATCTTTATTATTAATTATTTCATTTTAAATATTAAAATATCTTTTAAAACAAGAAATTTTTTAGATAATTTTTTTTTCATTACTAAACATTTCAAATACAGTACTAGCCATCTTTATTTTATTTAGTAATTTCATGAGAACAAATTTATTTGATATTCAGATGTGTTAGAAACTTATTTTAATTAGAACCTTAAATATTTAAACATTATAAATGTTTCAACATGTATGCAGAATTTCGCTCATTAAAATTTAAAAGTTTGTTATAATTGAAAAGTAGTGAACTTAAGATTCCGCCAAATCAAAAAGAGATTTAATTTTCACTAAGCTTTGCACATTATCACTTCCTTGTACGAAGTAAAGGAAGTATTGTAATCGCGAAAATTTTCGGTTTTCAGATTTCAACGGAAATATCCATTTTGGCCATCCCTGAATCCATTTTGACTAGTTTTGTCGTGGCGTCTGTACGTACGTACGTTCGTTCGCATTTCGCATAACTCAAAAACGGTTAGCTGTAGAAAGTTGAAATTTTGTATTTAGGATTCTTGTAAAATCTAGTTGTGAATCTCCGTTTTTGGTCACTGCTTCATAACCGGAAGTGGTACTTTACTTGAAGGTCATAATTGATTTCCATCAAAAATTATATTAAAATACTTTGAAAAATTTCTCAAATTTGGTATTTATAACTTATATATTGATTTAAATAACATACTAGATTTTGGTCTAAATTGGAAAACCGGAAGCGATACTTTACTTGAAGGTCATATTAGACTTTCATCAAAAATTATATTAAAATATAATGTAAAACATCTCAAATTTGGTAAATGGGACTTTTATATTGATGTGAATGTATTTACTATATTTTGGTTAAAATTGGTGAGCCGAAAACGGTACTTTACTTGTAGGTCATAATAAGCTTACACCAAAAATTATATAATCAAATTAAATACATAAATCATATGTTTCGGTAATAAAGGTTAAAATCGCAATTTGGTTTCCAACCCAATTAAAAATTTTTATTACTTGTTTTAAGTGTTAAAATTTAGTGTAAATACTGGTTTTCCTCCCCATTTGTGTGTCAACAGATGGGTGTCGCGACGCCGAGTGTTGTTTTTGAGATACTGCGATCTTCGGAAACTAGTAACCAAATTGAGGATCACTTTTTGAGCCACCGATTTATAGTTTAAAAGGCGTACAAGGAAGTCATGTGTTGTCCACATCAGATATTTTGTTTTTTAGATAATTTAATAACCTTTCATATAATTCTGTACATAATTTACTATATTTTCATGTTTCTTTTCATCATAACCTTTTTCCCTCCATTTTCTTGTTGATATACTACATACATGAAAAGTTAAAGGGCTGTAAGGAGAATGCATTAGGCAAGTTTCATCAAAATCGTTACAGCAACATTTTCGTCAAAATCGACTAACCGGAAGTGCCACTTTATATAATCGATTTTACACTTTTTTACAATTTTCTCGAAAACGGCTTTAACGATTTTGATGAGTTGCATGTGCATGAAAGTTGCATGTGCCAACTTTAAATACGTAATTTCAGTGTCGTACAACTTTTCCTTTTTGAGCTAGACTAATCATATACACACAGACATTTATTATACAAATCTGGTGCGGTGCGCGCATCACACAACTTTCCCTTACCGTCCTTTAATAATTATCTTTTTAATATAATTTTAAAGAGTTCACATAAACAATGCTTGAAATAAACTCAGCAGCATTCACTTCTTCACATCTTTTTCCACTTCAGTACAATAAAACAGTTTTTTAATCAATTTTAGTACAACAATCCTGTACACTACCTATATATTTTAACTTCGTCAAGTTGCAAATATATTTTAAAAGTTTCGGTTTTGTTTTCATGGAAATATTTTCTTTCCGTTAAATAATATGAAAGTAGAAATTATTAAGTTAATTTTCCGCTTTTGTATTCTTAAATTACTTTATTACAGAGTATATTGTTTATAACAGATAGGTGGGAGAAGGTTCGGTCGCATCCGTCTCCTTTCAGATGCGCTCGGTTATTCATCTAGGGTCTTGTGCTCCTCATAAAATACGCTGTATCTTTGCTCATATTGGTCCGATTTTGATGATAAGTTTAATACATAAGTTACTATAAATCGCATGCTTTTTAAGTTAAGCGCAAATAAAATATTCTTTTCATCATAACTTTTTCGCTGCATTTCCTCGGTGATATACTACATAAATGAAATGTTAAAGGCCTTTAAGACATTAGGCAAGTTTCATCAAAATCGTTGGAGACGATTGTGTAAAATCCTTGATATAATAGCTACATTCGGTTAGTCCGATGTGCTTTATCTTTGCTAATACTGGTCCGAATTTGATAATTCTTTTATTGTTTTTTAGATAATTTAATTATCTTTCATACAATTCTATATATAATTTACCATAAAATGCATACTTTTTAAGCTATGCGCAAATAAAATATTCTTTTCATGATAACTTATTTTGCTGCAATTCCTTGGTGATGTACTACATAAATGAAAAGTTAAATGGCTGTAAGGAGAAGACATTAGGCAAGTTTCATCAAAATCGTTATAGCCGTTTTCGAGAAAATTGCGCACCGCAGCAGATTTTTATAATAAATGTCTGTGTGTATGTCATTAGTCTAGCTCAAAAAGGAAAAGTTATACGATACTGAAATTACGTATTTAAAGTTAGAACATGCATGTGATGTTACAGCAACATTTTCGTCAAAATCGACTTACCGGAAGTGCCACTTTATATAATCGATTTTACATTTTTTTGCAATTTTCTCCAAAACGGCTCTAACGATTTTGATGAAATTTGCCTAATGCATTCTCCTTACAGCCCTTTAACTTTTCATGCATGTAGTATATCAACGAGAAAATGGAGGGGAAAAAGTTATGATGAAAAGAAACATGCAATTTATATTAAATTATGTACAGAATTGTATGAAAGGTTATTAAATTATCTAAAAAACAAAATATCTGATGTGGACAACACATGACTTCCTTCCTATTAAACTATAAATCGGTGGCTCAAAAAGTGATCCTGAATTTGGTTACTAGTTTCCGAAGATCGCAGTATCTCAAAAACAACACTCGGCGTCGCGACATCCATGTAATAAGCTGTAATCCATGATGTAAGCTTATTATGACCTTCAAGTAAAGTACCGTTTTCGGCTCACTAATTTTAACCAAAGTATAGTAAATACATTCATATCGATATAAAAGTCCTATTTACCAAATTTGAGATATTTTACATTATATTTTAATATAATTTTTTATGAAAGTCTAATATGACCTTCAAGTAAAGTACCGCTTCCGGTTTTCCGATTTAGACCAAAATCTAGTATGTTATTTAAATCAATATATAAGTTATAAATTGTTTCAAGTAATGATACGATGTACTGAGTGATAGATTGAAAGATTTGAAAATAATCTATTAAACGACAAAGAAAAACATTTATTAAAAATATTATCAAGTATTATTAAAAATTCATAACTTACAGCTATAATTTCCAATATCTTTTTGAAGTTGTAGATTTCGAAACGGCACTAAATAATTTAACGACTTGGCACTGAACTAAATTAAATAAATGAAAATTACCATATTTAACACTTTTGACATATTAAAAATAAACTTGAGCCGACACTAAACAGACCGCACAAGACAATAGTGACAAATAGTGTGTTGTAGCAGGGTGTTAGGGAAGTCATTATTTTATAACTATTTAATTAATATCTAATTTGTTAAATATTATTTCATTATTTATTTAGACAAATATAACTTTTATGGATTATTATGAAAATTATCATTACTTGTGTCTTATAACAGTAGATGTACCAGATGACATTCATAGAATCATAAAATCTACGATAAAAACTAATATTACCATAATATTATATAGTGTGTCCACATTGCTTATTTAAATATCTATCATAATTATTTAATAAGTTTTCATAATAAATAGAATCACCACAGCATAAATTTTAAAGATTTAATTTGCTTAATAAGCATTAATATTTTATAGAGCCTTATAGTTTTTAATACAAACAGTAGCATAAATAAATTTGATTTTTCAATCCTTTTTTCAAAATATTAATAAAAATAATACTTTTAGTGTTGAAAGAATCTCATCATGAAATTATTAAATATGGTTAAATATCAATAAGAAATTTTATTTTATTTAACAAAAAAAATTTACTTATTTTTATATTTCAACTTTTAAGTTGTTAAAAAAATTCTTACTGATCCTAATAGTCTTCAAATAAAACAGGACCTAATAAAAATAAATTTAAATTTTTTGATGTTCTGTGAAACAATTTGATAAAAAATAGATATTTTTACTATGATAGAATTATACTAAAAAAATATGGATTAATATTAGTACGATATTGATCTTAATTAACAAGAAGAAATAGTATTATATATACGGATTGTCTTTTCTGACTAATAATTATTTTTTTATATAGATATTTCTTCAATATTCAAATCAAATTCTTCATCGTTTAAAAGTGGCGTAATTTCCCACAATAATCTTTTTATAATAAATACGTATTTTTTCTGAGCTAATACAAAACTTAATGTCTGACATAAAAAATGCTATGATATTTATGAAAAAAAATATCACATTGATATTATCGTTCAGTATTAGAAAATTACACTTATACATAATTAATTTAAGATATTTCAGAGCTAGATGAATAACTAAGTTCAGTTTTACTGAAATAATGATAAAATAAAATCAAGATATGTATAATTGATGATTAATGCCGTGGATTATTTTAAAGTGAATTTTTTGCTCGCAAAATATGATAGCTTAATATAGATAGATTTGCCAGAGCCTAATCAAAACTTTCTTTATGATATTTATAATTTTTAATGAAAACAGTAAAAAAAATAAATTTGATTTTATAATGTTTAGTAAAAAAGTTAAATAAATAATAATAAGAAAGGAGCAACTCAAGATCTCTAGGGCCTGTGAGTGAGTTGTCAAAGAGCAACTCAAGATCTCTAGGGCTGTGAGTGAGTTGTCAAAGAGCAACTCAAGATCTCTAGGGCTGTGAGTGAGTTGTCAAAGAGCAACTCAAGATCTCTAGGGCTGTGAGTGAGTTGTCAAAGATCTCTAGGGCCTGTGAGTGAGTTGTCAAAGATCTCTAGGGCTGTGAGTGAGTTGTCAAAGATCTCTAGGGCTGTGAGTGAGTTGTCAAAGATCTCTAGGGCTGTGAGTGAGTTGTCAAAGATCTCTAGGGCTGTGAGTGAGTTGTCAAAGATCTCTAGGGCTGTGAGTGAGTTGTCAAAGATCTCTAGGGCTGTGAGTGAGTTGTCAAAGATCTCTAGGGCTGTGAGTGAGTTGTCAAAGAAATTGATTGTTATGTTCTTTTAAAATTAAATTAAATTAATTATAACTGTAATCTTCGGAAACTAGTAACCAAATTGAGGATCACTTTTTGAGCCACCGATTTATAGTTTAATAGGCGTACAAGGAAGTCATGTGTTGTCCACATCAGATCGTAAGAATTTAAGAAACAAAATTGGAATTCGTCACATCGTGAAATTTCCTTTCTTTTGATACCTCACTCGTCAAAATCCATCGCTCCTGAGAGCCGGAAAAGGGATCTATACTACCGTAATAATATATAGTAGTGATTTATAGGAAGCTGAGAAGTGCCACGCATCGCCGACTTCAGAATCCAAATACCTTAGGTTTGATCAACCGGAAAGAATCATATGGCAATATTGCATTGAGTCTGGTCCGTTAAATTTGATTTTATATTAAAATTATATAACAATCTCAAAGGGAAAGTTGTGTGATGCGCGCACCGCACCAGATGTTTATAATAAATGTCTGTGTGTATGTGATTAGTCTAGCTCAAAAAGGAAAAGTTGTACGATACTGAAATTACGTATTTAAAGTTGGCACATGCATGTCATGTTACAGCAACATTTTCGTCAAAATCTACTAACCGGAAGTGCCACTTTATATAATCGATTTTACACTTTTTTGCATTTTTCTCGAAAACGGCTCTAACGATTTTGATGAAACTTGGCTAAATTATTCTTCACAAAGGCCTTTAACTTTTCATTTATGTAATAAATCATCGAGGAATTGCAGGGAAAATGTTTTGATGAAAAGAATATTTTATTTGCCCATAGCATAAAAAGTATGCATTTTACAGTAAATTATGAGTAGAATTGCATGAAAGGTAATTAAATTATCTAATAAATAATAAAAGAATCATCAAAATCGGACCAGTATTAGCAAAGATACAGTGTATTATTTGAGGAGCACAAGTCCTAGATGGATAACCGAGCGCATCCGAAAGGAGATAGATGCGACCGAACCTCCTCCCACCAATCCGCCAATCTGTTCTAAACAATACGCTCTGTAATAAATTATTTTAAGAATACAAAAGCGAAAATTAACTTAATAATTTCTACTCTCACATTATTTAATGGAAAGGATATGTTTCCATGGAAACTAAACCAGAAACTTTTAAAATATATTTGCAACTTGACAAAGTTAAAATATATAGGTAGTGTACAGGATTGTTGTACTAAAATTGTTTAAATTTTTTTTTTTATTGTACTTAAGTGGGAGAAGATGTGTATGCGGCTGAGTTTATTAGAAGCAGTGTTTATGTGAATTCTTTAAAATTGTATTAAAAAGACAATTATTATAGAGCGGTAAGGGAAAGTTGTGTGATGTGCGCATCGCACCAGATTTTTTAATAGTATTTTAGAACATTTTTCTGTTTTCTGCTGATTATTAATTTTGGATTTTTTCGGTTGTACAAATACAGACAATATCAGTCATTACCTATTGAAAGTAAACGATCTGCATGGCCAAACTGTCAATAAACTTAAATAAATGTTGAACTTAGCCCCATGTAGAAAAGATGGTACCATTTTGTAATCGCCGGTTTTGTAAATGTGATTTCATATATCGACCATTTGTACATTTGCGTGGGTTAAGCAGTAATAATTTAAATTAGGGTAAAGGCCCTGACCTCAACTGAAAAGAAACTGTGTTTTTTTTTGTTTTGTTTTTTATCTCTTGGGCGAACAATAAACATTGTTGACATATAACCGAAAAGATCCGTAATATAACCCGTTTAATAGAATCTTTTGTGGCTGTTGTTATGTTACCTTTAATTTCTTTCAGTACGAGTGTAGATGTCTCGAGTGAGGTATTGTCTCTTTTTGTATATTTTTAGGCTGTTGATGTGAGATTTGCTGCATTTTGTCTGAACATATGTGATATTTTCCTGATGATGCCTCAGTTGGCGAAATGTCGGCTGGTTAGTTGTTTACTGTTGTTTCAGAGACTTTAGGCTTTGTGTTTAGATTTCTTTTACTTATAATAAATATTCTTTACTTATTTAAACAATCACGATAACTGTTTATGTATTTCTCTTTGGGGAGGGTCCCCAGTCAGAAAGAGTTAACGTAGCAAATAATAATATACAAAGAAAATGAGAAAAACTATTTAATTAAAAAAATAAAGATAAATGCATATTATAAAATTTAAAATGAAAATTATGAAATTATAAATTATTATATTTTAAAGAAACACAATTCTACTTAACGTATATACAGATATAAATAAAAAAAGTCATACATGGAGTAAGTAAGTACAAATTATAAACATAAATAAATAGAAAGGAGTAAAATAAAATGTATATTTTTGAAACAATTTTTTTTAAATATAATTAGATACAAACTTCCGAAGTCAGTTTAGAGCAGGAATCAGCTGACATAGCAACATGATACTCATACACTCAAATTGATGAAACCGAGAAGAACTAATTACATTCGCTGGCGGCAGTCGCTAACCACATCCACTCGCTATCTAGATAACGGCTTTAATTATTGTTACGTCACGAATGTATCCTCCAGCTTAAAGTTATTAATCCTCTCCCGCACCGCCATATTGAAAATAATTCCAACTGCTTAGTATTTAGCTAGAAGATCTCTTATCAATTTAGGGCTCATTAATAAAAAAAAAAAAGGTGTCATTTTCTAGTCCATTCCAGTCTGTATATACATTGTGGTCGTCAACGAAATCATGCTGGCGTAGAAAATTCCAATGCTTCAACAAAAATAATTATAAATAAAATTAAAATCGTCTATACCAAGCTTTTTCGAAAAACAGCATGCGCAAACGCTGAAATTTTAGGTAATTTCGAATTTTCTAGTATTTTATTTCCGCAAACCTCTATACTTCCTTGTAGATAGATAGTTGACGACATTGAATGTACATGAAATAATTATTTTAAAAAGCTTGTCATGAAGAAATTCAGCTCTTTTTTTTTATTTTTTTTATTTTCCACCTTACTCTGCCTATATGGCAATATAGCACACCGCAAGTGGGGCATAAGGGATCGATTTATATTCCATGCTTAAAAATCTTCGCTCTGAAACCCCAGGTCCAGTAGTCCGGGAGGACCCATGTCGATTCTAGTAGCGATCCGACGGTGGGGAAGATTAGATTAGAGACATTGAGCTCTAAAGTTGGTGCTATTGGGAGAGTAAATACGAATGATATAACATCACCATTCAAATTAAATCATAGCTAAAAGCAGAAGAACCATCCCAGGGAAATAACTGAAAAATACTTTTTTTCTCCTTATTCCTCCCAAAAAATAACTTCAAACCAAGCTTCAACCAAGTAACAGTATACTTCAACCAAGTAACAGTATACTTCAACCAAGTAACAGTATACTTCAACCAAGTAACAGTATACTTCAACCGAGTAACAGTATACTTCAACCAAGTAACAGTATACTTCAACCAAGTAACAGTATACTTCAACCAAGTAACAGTATACTTCAACCAAGTAACAGTATACTTCAACCAAGTAACAGTATACTTTTTACACCATGCCTAGTTTTAAGACCTTTGTTATTTATTTTTTTATTAATTCGAATCATAGAATCAGAAATAGTTTCATAAAAAGTATTCGGAACTATAATTAAAACATACAAAAAGAATCCGACGATCAGTTTTTTGGACATCAAATGAAAATTAGTTCCGTTATCAGTCATTATTTTATTTTTCATTTACTCCCTTCAACAGCGATAAGAAGATCGATACCCGATTCTTATCTTTCATTAGCAGTGGCGGATCCAGGAATTTTGTGAGGGGAGAGGGGGCGCATATATGTACCAGCCCCTTCGCTACCATTCTAGAACTTTAAAACATTATTTAAAATCCACATTAATCAATCAAAATTAAATTACTATATCAATAAAGGCGCTGTTGTATATGCAATAGTTGTATAACAATATTCAAGAAAAGTTCGTGACCGAGAATACTAAATCAAGCGGATGTGGAGACTCAGAAAGTTTGGTCTCTCGCTGGATCTATGACATTAAAGCTATTGCCTAATAACATAATAACAGTATCGTGTGTCCGGTGTCCGATCTGGAAAAACCTTTAATTTTTTAAGATAAAAATTTTTGATTGAAACTATTTATATATGAATTGTAGAATTTATGTTTCGTCCATTATATTTTTATAATTTTTTCTTCTATTGGAAAAATAGCCTACAACTTGCCATCATAATGTACCTATTATCAAAATCGACACCATTAGTAACGACATTGAAATATTAACTACGCCATTATTGAAATTTTCACAAGTTGCTCTTGTTAAGGTCCTGTTTTTATTAAGTATTATTGTTTTGAAAAAAAGACCTTGTGGAACCGCAGTAGAATCGAGAAAAGTAAACAAGTAATTTTGATGAAGTTCTAATTTTCTTAATCTCTAAGAAAATTTAAAGAAAAAGAAGTTTTCTTTGCTTTACCCTAAATATTAATTGTTAAATATAATCCATCAGTTAACTCCAGTAATTTTTATTTTTCCGACATTTCTCCTACTGGCCTTATTTCCTCCATAATAAAATCTCATACCAATTCCATTGATGGAATATCCTTTAAATTATTAAAATTATGTCTTTCTCAAATCCTGCCGATTTTTCTGTTCATATATAATTTTTCCCTCCTAAATTCGGTATTTCCTGCATTCTGGAAAAAAAAACCATTAGTCCATTATATTAACAAAAGCTGCAACCCTGAAGATTATTGCCCGATATTCCATCCTCTCTAACCTTTTCGAACTTCTAGAAAGATTCGTCCAATCACAGATATCTAGTTCCCTCGAAATGTCCAAACTACTTGATCCTCTCCAATCAGGTTTCCAACCCGGTTTCTCTCACTAAAATCACCAGTGACATCCATACTGCTATGAACGAAAAAAAGTTAACAGTAGTAATACTCCTTGACTACTCTAAAACTTTTGATTCCCTTGACCATTCCATACTCTTTTCCAAACTAAAATCTTTATCCTTTTCCAATAGACCTGTTTTTTTGTTTCAATCTTTCCTTTCCGATCCGTATCAAGCAGTTGATTATCAACCCTTATCAACCGCTATCTTCTTTCCTTAGCCTGTCCTCAGGAATAGTCCAAGGTTCTAGCATTTCCCATCTCCTTTTCAATTCCTATATCAATGATCTTCTCGATTCAATCCTCCACTGTTCACACCATCTTTACGCCGATAACTTCCAAATCTATTTATCTTTTCCTCCTTTATTATTATCCTTTATTTCCTCAATTATTAGTTGCGTTTTCCAATAGTCAGGGAAACCTAGATAGGATCAGTTCCTGGGCAAACCTGAATAAATTAACATTAAACACAACGAAAACTCATGCCATTCTTATTGGTTCCAATTCCCTCTTCAGATCCAACGCCAGCCACCTTTGCTGGTGCATCATCCTATCAGTTTCAGCTCCTCTGTCAAAAACTTGGAAAATATTGTCAATCAAAACCCATATTGCCGAAATTTCATTATTTCATATTCGAGACCAGAACCGAAGAAAAAAATTCTACCACTTACCAAAGATGTCTTGAAATTGGTAATGTGAGGAATTATTATTCAATAATAATAAAGATAAAATTTATTTATAAATAAAGTATAATTTTTAGTTGTAAGTTTAGTTTAGAATTTAAGTAGAGACAATTATATTTTCACAGACCAGCACACCTACGGGATGGGATTGAGAAAATATTAAAATAAATCCTTTAATTTGTGTGTAATATGATAGATATTTATATTTTCAAATTGTAAGAAGCGACTTGTAAATACGTTCTTACTGATTCACTTTCTATTATATATAATTGATTATGTTTCGAAGAATAAAAATAACTTAATAAATAAATAATGTGCAATAACAATAAAATATGATGCTACGATTGAATTTGCAAAGCTATTTAAATGTAGAATAAATTTGTTTAAAACACCAGTATTTTTACTTCCTTGTACGAAATAAAGGAAGTATTTTAATTGCGAAAATTTTCGGTTTTCAGATTTCAACGGAAATATTCATTTTGAATCTCCCATTTTGGTCACTGCATGATAACCGTAACTAGTACTTTACTTGAAGGTCATTATTGATTTTCATAAAAAATTATATTAAAATATAATGCGAAACTTCTCAAATTTGGTATTTAAGGCTTACATACTAATATAAATAACATAATAAATTTTGGTTAAAATTGGCATTAAGTTGACTTTACTTGAAGGTCATATTAGACTTTCATCAAAAATTATATTGAAGTATAATGTAAAAATCTCAAATTTGGTAAATTGTACTTTTACATCAATATAAGTAATATAATAAATTTTAGTTGAAATCGAAGAGCCGAAAGGGGTACTTTACTTGAACGTTTGATGGTTTGATTAACTTAAATCTAAAGGTTCGCTAATTTAATCGTCATTTAATACAGAGATCATATGGTTCAGTGATAAAGGTTATAAACCCGATCCACTCTAATTAAACAATTTTATTACTTGCTTCCTGTGTTAAAATTGAGCATAAAATACTTGTTTTTTTCTCTATTGTCACAAGTCTGCGGCAGAAGAATGAGATATAATTAAGCGGGTTCTTCCGCTTAAAATGTCGAAACCGTCGATTTCCAATGCTTTATCTAGTGACATTGACAGAAAACGACATATGATAACGGAATAAGAATTTCTTAAACAAGAGCTTATGTGCGTGCGTGTCTGGATATGTCAATAGATGGACTTCGCGACGCCGATTGTCGTTTTTGAGATACTGCGATCTTCGGAAACTAGTAACCACGTTGAGGATCACTTTTGGAGCCTCCGATTTATAGTTTAATAGGCGTACCAGGAAGTCATAGGGTGTCCACATCAGATATTTTATTTATATCATTCAGATTTTGTTATTATATATTTAGTTGTTTGTTTATAACACGAAAGCAGTTTGATTTAGGCATTATGTTTATAGGAACTTTTTGAATCAATATAAACAAATCATTAAGAATCACAAAGGCTTCTAGCTATTTTTTTTCCTCCAAAATTGAGCCACACTGTAAAAAAAAAAAAAATTAATCGGATTCTTAATTAGCGACTTCTAGCAAACAATGATTGTTTTAAACTTTAAACCAAAAGCGACAAGGGAAGCCATGTAAGGGCACACCTGCCTTGTTACGTATTGTATATTAAAAAAAAAAATCCGGATTTGTCCTCAACGAATAAAATTAGTTAGGTAGTCAATAAGCAAGTAGGTATTTTTAAAAATAAATTTGCTCTGGTATAGCCATTGTTGAAGAACAGATGGTGAGCCTATTACAGAGCTAAAGAGGTTAAGTAGATGAGAGGGCCATTATATCTCATTGGCGTCATGGACAAAATGCCGCGGCAAATCAGCCGTTCCGCCCTTCATCCACCACCGCTTCCATCTTTCTCATAAATTATAAAAAAAAATTATCTCTCTTCCAGAGGCAAGACTTTTATGATCGACTTCGGTAGTTTGTTTGCCAATCGAGAAGTTGAAACCCGATTATACAATGGAGTTCTAAGTTCTGGGTTCGTTATACGAGATAATTGTTTGGAGTTCCAGCTTCTATTCATCGTGATCATTCTTCTCGTATCTTTGACAATTACTAAAGAATTCCAATACTGAGTTTGTATCTGAGATGTAGTTATATCTTAGCTTGTTATATCTGTTGGAGTTGAAGGAATAGGCCTTAATTCTTAGCTTAATTCTATAATTTTAAGTTGGTAAGTACATGATAACTTTTTAAAAATTAGATATGTGCATATATAGATATAGATATGTATAACATGAAAAAAACAAACCCCGTCCCCAACCTTGGGCAAAGACCCACGAAGAACCTTAGGTTCAGTAGATACTTGACAAGGGCGTATTGTTTTTTGACCAACGGTTGTGCAAGAAAGTGATTTGGCGCGGATCATCCATCCCGCGATTAGGATGTCCAATTTTCAGAGACTGGTATTATATCTGTTCATTATTTTCCTTTTTTTAGTTTGTTTGGTCGTTTATTTTATAATTTAAGTGACTGTCTCTAATGCAGCTACAAATGTGTAATTCGATTTGTACATTTTTCTAATTCTCAGGAGACCGGGTGTCCCAGGATAAAGATAACTTTTCTATTTCATTCTCCTTAGAAAAGTGTTATTGACTAGTTATTTTTGTTAACAATATTAGCTATATCATGATTATAACTAAATATATAACAACTAAGGGAAGACCGAGGTGATATATTGACTGGCGGTGTATAGTGATGTATAGTTATGGCAGTGGCAGTGGTCCCTTGGCAGAGGCAGGCTCGCCGGGACAGGTTAGAGACAAGAGGCGGCAACAAGACCACCAATTACACCCTCCCCCCCTCCTCCCTCCATAAGATTAATTAAACTGCATCGATTAATTAGGGCTCCTATCGAAGCTATCGATCATCGTCCCGACTATCGAGTTCTATCTACAGAGTCCTACCTATTATTTCTAAGCTCTATTCCCGATATCCCTCGCCTATTTCAATGGAGGAAGGGCGGGAAAGCCATTTCGATAAACCATTCTATCCCATCGGAATTTCCCATTATATTGGGAAAAACTAAATTTGGTGTGGGAAATCGCAGGTGAGCCGGGAAATGGGTTCTCGATAGCTCTCCATCACAACCATCCTCCGAGGATTCGGCGAATTAAAATTTCACAGGATTCCATTCCAACTCTCAACTCATTCACAATTTTGCCTCCTTTTAATGCAGTCATATTCTAAAATTAATTTTTGAAGAGTAGATTGTGAAAAGTAGACACCGCAATTATTATATTTTTTTTAATTTTTGTTTATTTTCAAAAATTAATTTTTGTTTATTGTTTTCAAAAATGAACATTTGTAATCAACCAGGAAAACAAATTTTAAAAAAATCTCCGTTCTCCATCGAAATTGGAGGTTTTACGTTTCGGGATAAATAGAATCCAAAATCGCTTTTCTGCGAGACTACTGTAGCAATTTTTTTTTTTTTAAGATTTATTACCAAAGTCACATGTCGCCACAGGATGATCCTCGGAACTCAGCCGTTTTGTCCCGGCGCCCGCCATGTTGTTTTGGAATCACTATATGAAAAGCTAAAGAAAATATCTGATGTGGGCAACACATGACTTTCTTGTACGCCTATTAAATTATAAATCCGTGGCTCAAAAAGTGATACTGAATTTGGTTACTAGTTTCCGAAGATTGCAGTAATAACGACACTCGGCGTCCCGACATCCATCTATTAACACACACACACACACACACACACAAACACACTCTTGTCACTGGAGGTCTCATTCCGTTATTATATGTCGTTTTCCTTCAGTAGGTAACTAGTTTCCAAGATATTTCTTCATGTTTCATGATAACAATAAAACTGTCAATATCACTGGATAAAGCAATAGAAATGGACAGTTTCGACATTTTAGCGAAAAACCCCACTTAACTAATATCTTATTCTCATGATGAAGACTTGTTGATCTCACAAATGGGGAGGAAAACTAGTATTTTAGACTCAATTTTAACATTTAAAACAAGTAATAAAAATGTTAAATTGGATTGGAAACCAAATTGCGTTTGTAACCTTTATTACCGAAACATATGATTTCTCTTTTATTTTAAATATAATTTTTGATGTAAGCTTATTATGACCTTCAAGTAAAGTACCCTTTTCCGCTCACGAATCTTAACCGAAATCTAGTAAATACATTTATATCGTTATAAAAGTCCTATTTACCAAATTTGAGATGTTTTACATTATATTTTAATATATTTTTTGACGAAAGTCTAATATGACCTTCAAGTAAAGTACCACTTCCGGTTTTCCAATTTAGACCAAAATCTAGTATGTTATTTAGTTCAATGTATAAGTTATAAATACTAAATTTGAGAAGTTTTGCATAGTATTTTAATATAATTTTTGATGAAAATCAATTATGACCTTCAAGTAAAGTACCACTTCCGGTGATCAAGCAGTGACCAAAAAGGGAGGGTCACAACTAGATTTTACAACAATTCGAAATACAAAAGTTCAACTTTCTACGGCTAACCGTTTTTGAGTTATGCGAAATACGAACGAACGTACGTACAGACGCCATGACGAAACTAGTCAAAATGGATTCAGGGATAGTCAAAAAGGATATTTCCGTTGAAATCTGAAAACCGAAAATTTTCGCGATTACAATACTTCCTTTACTTCGTACAAGGAAGTAAAAATAACATGGATTATTATGCTGTTCTATTTAACTTGGGTTTGAAAGTTGCTAGTGACCTATTGTACATAGAAGTGATTAATGTGCATTCCTAAAAACAATATTCATATATAACGCATTTTATTTAATCAATTTGTACGTATTTAACATATATAACATATTTGAATATATTTTATTCATTATAATATTGGTTTTTGTTGTAAATACTACACTTTGCCCACAGCTAGCATTCCGGGGGCGAACTCTTGCGGCACTAACTTGAAACTAACTTTTTTTCTTTTCTTTACCTTTGGACGTTAGTTACAAATTATTTACTAATGTATACAAATATTACAAGATAACATTATCATTTTGTAATATATGTAGTAAATATTTTGTAAATAGAATCTGAGGGAAAAGAAAAGAAAAAAAAGATAGTTTCAACTTAGTGCCGCATGAGTTCGCCCTTTGAATGCTATCAAACTGTGGGCGAGCTATAATAAATAATTTATTGATTATACCATAAAGAGCCGGAAGGAAAAGGTTTTTATGGCAGGCTTTACCGTAGAGCCTTCTGATAAGGTGTTCTGGGTTTCCGTTCCTCTGAAGCTTTGATAAAGAACCTATGGATCCCCTGATCCTGCAGCTTGTAGAAGCAGTCAGTCCTCATTTGTTCTCCGCGAAACGTAACGATAAGGAAGTCTTGAAACTCATTTGAGTCCTATCTGGTCTCCCTCAGGCACACTACGCTTGCCGGATGACCGGGAATGGCAGGTCATTATAACCCAGAGAGGTTGTTGCTACTTGAAGACCGGCCTCCAATTTCGATATCTTTTTCGATTTACGTTGATATCATTTTTTATAAAAAAAATAAAGTCAAAATCAAATCGAGCTTTAGTCTCAAGATTCCTGATAACAATTTGATGTTGCTAAAAACATTTTTGCGGCTCTAATTAACAACGATATCAAGTTTGCTCTAAATCGCTTTAGCCGTTTTTCTATGAAAATCTGACAAACCCAAATTTGCATTTTTTCTTCACAAATGGAAAATTATTGTCATTTGGACAAATTTTATGTTATTAATGATTTACATTTTTAATATTTCGAAGTTGTGGTTCATATTAGAAGGCGCAATAATACCGATTTAGTTAAAAAAAAAAAACTAAGTGAGCAGTATATTTTTGACCGTTTGACTTAGCGTGGCCACAAACCTAGTTATTATTTCAGAAAGCTATATCAAAGAAACGCATCTGACAATTGACAGAACCAGGGGTGTACGTAGAATTTTTTTTCGGAGGGAAATTTAAATTTGTTTTCGGGGGAAGGGAATTTAAAATGAAATAGGCAAATAATCAACTAAAGGTCTATAATCGCCAAAAAGAGTTCAGGATAAGAAAATTGGATCAAAAACTGTTGTTAAAAATATCTGATGTGGACAACACATGACTTCCTTCTGCGCCTATTAAACTATAAATCGGCAGCTCATAAAGTTATCGTGAATTTGGTTACCAGTTTCCGAATATTTAAGTACCTCAAAAACGATAATCGGCGTTGCGACATCCATCTATTGACACACACACACACTCTTGTTTCTGGAGGCCTCATGGTAACTGAAATTTTCAAGAGATTCGTGTTCCGTGACAACATTAGAACTGTCAATATCACTAGATAAACCATTGGAGATCGACAGTTTCGATCTTTTAAGCGAAAAAAACGCTTTTAGTTACACTCGATTTTACCACTTAAAACAAGTAATAAAAATGTTTAATTTGAATGGAAACAAAATTGCGTTTGTAACCTTTATTACCGAACCATATAATTTCTGTATTTAATTTTATAAGTAAGTTTACATTGACCTTCAAGTAAAGTACCCTTTTCGGCTCACGAATCTTAACCAAAATCTAGTAAATACATTCATATCAATACAAAAGTCCTATTTACCTAATTTGAGATATTTTACATTATATTTTAATATAATTTTTGGCGAAAGTCTAATATGACCTTTAAGTAAAGTACCACTTCCGGTCTCCCAATGTTAACCAAAATTTATTATATTATTTATATTAATATTATATACCTCATATAATATTATATATACCTAAGTCTTATATACCTAATTTGAGAAGATTTGCATTATATTTTGATATTATTTTTGATGAAAATCAATAATGACCTTCGAGTAAAGTACCACTTCCGGCAATCATGTAGCGGCCAAAAAGGGAGGTTCACAACTAGATTTTACAGCAATCCTAAATACAAAATTTTAACTTTCTACGGCTAAACGTTTTTGAGTTATGTGAGATACGAACGTACGTACGTACAGACGCCATGACGAAACTAGTAGAAATGGATTCAAGGATGGTCAAAATGAGTATTTCCGTTGAAATCTGAAAACCGAAAATTTTCGCTATTACAATCTTCCATTTCTTGGTGCAAGAAAGTAATTACCAAAAATATTACTCAAAATACAGATGTTATGTTAGAGGATATAAAATTAAATTTGTTCATACATTTCGGAAGGGGGGGGGGGGAAGGCAAGGAAATTTATATCCCTCGACCCCCCCCCCCCTCTTCCCGCCACTCGATGGGTACGCCTCTGCACAAAACAACTACATTATTGTCATAATTTTTCTTTTGTCCAATGTACTCTTGTTCTCACGTAGGTATCTCTATTTTCCAAGTACTTTCAATCCCCCGTAAATGCTGACAGAACTGCTTATATTCAAAGCAAACTAAATCTAAACTTATTAGGGCGAGCTTGACGAGTCGTGGCAGTTCGGTTAATGAGAATCGATTAGTCGTGGCAGGTCGGTTAATGAGAATCGATTAGTTTCCAGGTTATCTACGCCCTCTGATCAAGATTATTCTATACCTTAGCATCGATACCATAGTTTATACACTCCGCATTATAGATTATTGCCAGTAATATCGACTAATTTAATAATAATAATACTGCATCTTATTAGATTCAGAATATTACATCAAGGAATGATGTTGATATTACAACAAGTTCCATAGTATAATTCTAAAATAATTCCATTATTCTAATAATTAATTTACAGGTATCTACATTTATAAATGCTTGTTTAAACAAATAAATAATTATCTATGCACGAATTTACATGATGGAACCTAAGATAAAGTAGTAATAATGGAAACTTTAATAAACTGAAAGACTTTAAAATATATGGGTTGATATTGATATATCTAGCCGTGGTTATATATCTAGGAGGCATATGGCTGAAGGGTCAAAATGAAACATGCATTATTAACAGTTTATTTATTAACTAACTGAACACGCAGGGTGTTGCTATTGAAAAGAATTGCGAGTTAAATACCTTCACAAATTTCAAGTTTTTTTATGTTTAACTTTAAAAGGATAATCCATGAAACAGAAGATCCCAATCATCATCAATCTATCATCTTACTGTAGTTTCTACAAAACTTTTTAAAAACAAGAAAATATTTAAGTTTAGCTTTAATTTTATTTTATTTTTAACACATTAATTATCTATTGTACATTTCATCATACTTATTGCTAAATGAAATGATTGGGATATTATTATAGAATAGTATTATAGCCAACATAGATTCACCGAGGAAACACATCATTCAATTCAATACCCTGGCTTAAGGTTGGAACATCGAAAGTAAAATATCGATATTCCGTACTTTCCGATATCGCAAAACCAAATATCGATATCCACCGATAATCGCTAGAAACATACCGATATATCGAAAGGGAATAGATGAAAAAGCAAAGAAAAGTGTATCAAATGAGTATAATGTAAAACTGTGAAGAAGATTAAGATGTAATATAATTATTATTATTTATAAAACAATATTAACCAGGAATAATAATAAAAAAAGATAGAAAAGAATTATACTTAAGAAAAAAGTTATAAAATATTTTTATTTTGAAGACTTTTAACCATACTTCATATATTATAGTCTATAATATTATAGTTAAATAATAAAACCTTCAAACTTCTCTTATCTTATAACGCTTCCGACTATGTTGTGAATTCTCAATACCTCAATCTAAAAGCATGTAATTTATTTGTTAATATATCTCAGTAAAATCATCATTTATATAATTTATACAATATAATTTGTCTTTACATAGGATTAATTAGCATTATTAATTAATAATGATCTTATCTACTAATTATGGTATGGTATAGATTACTAAATATTGTTTATTTTTATATTTACTGGTAAAACAACAGAATCGTGACGGACGACTAACTCTTTAGGACTTGACTGACCTTAAAAATCTATACTTTACTTAGCAAGACGAAAATAAATACTTTAGAATTATCGAGGGGACTGGATTGCAGTGTCTTTATACGAAATAAAAGGAGATTTTCAAGAGACTAGAAAATGCATACGAATTATAGGGATATACGAATTACCTGGATATGAATTATCGGCATTCTACTGTAATATAATTTAATATATCGGTGCTATCGATATATCGTTGTCAAATATCGATATATCGCGTTTCGATATTCCAACCCTGGCTTCCTTCGCTGTAATAATGGTCCGATTTCAATGATTTTATTTTTGTTTTTAGGGAATTTAATTATCTTTCAAATGATTTTGCGTATAATCAAAATTAATTTCGTCATAATAATAATTATATATATATATATATATATATATATATATATATATATATATATATATATATATATATAAAGTCAAAGTGAAATTTATATTTATATATTATGAGTTATGCGTAAATAAAATATTCTTTCCGTCGTAACTTTTTCCTTATTTTTTTTCGGGGATGTAGTTATATAGTTAAAGGACTTTAAAGAGAAGACTTTAGGCAGGTTTCATTCAAATGTTCTGAGCCGGTTTGGCGCTACACTCGAGGGAACCGAGCCGCTATATCGATATATCGATATCGCTAGATTTTATCATTGCAAAACCACCTAAGGACCCTGGTATAGTTAAAATATGTTAAAGATTGCTTCGGTAGTTTTCGCGGTTATCGGTTATAAACGAAAAACGGGATGTCCTATTTTATAATGCATAGTATGATAATATAAGGCATAGTATGACAGCATAATACATAGTAGGATCAGATCATCGAAAATACACTCTCATTAAAGTAATAAGCTCTTGTCGCCATTACCACTTTTCTTAGATTACGCAATGGCTTATTATTAAGTATTATTATTTACTCTTCAAATGTATTATTAAACATTATTAAAAGTTTTTCGGAATTATTATACCTTGTTAAAAAAAAAATTCGTCATTATTTTAAGAAAATTAATTAGAAATAATTTGGATCAAAGAAAAACAAATTTGGCTTGAAAATTAATCAATGCTTAAAAATAATAAACCTAAATAATGAATCTAGAAAGTTAATTTTAAAAGTAATTAAATCTGGCGCTGCTAGCCAACGCTGAGCTAAATGATGTGCTTCCCTAACCACTGGCCTCTCATTCCCTGGGGTGTACTCTAGGGCTAAGCAATCCCTCGGGTGTTCAGCATCCTTCGTCCCGCTGCCACTAAGTGGATATCGAGGTAGTCATGTCCAGTTTTTAGAGGGAAGGCGACTGCACGCGGGACACTGATGTTGATGGGACCGTCAGCAACCAAAGTCTCTTATTTTTTTTATCATGAGCCCCTTCGGAGAGGCGCAGTTCGCTCACTCTCCTGACTGCTGGTTCAATCAGTGCCTCGGACGATTGCAGAGCCCTGGGACAACCAGGTTCAGGTAGAGTAGTTCCTAACTTGGCTGGTTTATCAGCTTCCTCATTCCCTGATTTATAGGATTTCCAGGTTTTTTCCAATATTCTTCTGCACTCGATCGTCCTCTGGCAGTCTGTTTGGCTGTTGCGCGACAGATTGGGTATAGCGGCCTGCTAGTCGACCAAAACACCGCTTTTGAACGAGAAGCAATCCTTTCCAGTTGGGCTGCGGTGGCATGCACTGCTTCGACTTCTCTATCCTATAATAGTAACTAAAGGGACGCATACAGCTAACTGTCCTTGAAATAGACGACAGTAGGACCTAGTGGTACCCAGTAGGACCCAGTAGTACCCAGTAGGATCCATTGGTACCCAGTAGAACCCAGTGGTAGAGATTGAAGACCTGTCGGTGCGACGTGAATCCACTCGCCTTCTGGGTAATCTCCATGAATGGTTTGTAGAACTAGGGGTAGAGCTGCTTCGAGTCGTGTTGGCTGGAGTCGTGTTTTGGCGTTGAGTGGTTCTTAAGTTTGTAGATAATTTAAACTCAATTAATGGAAATTAAAATAAATCTAAATACTATAATAAAGAAATTTAATATAAATTATGACAACAAAATTATAAAATATTTATTTTTAATACTCAACGACCTCGTCATATGACTCTTTCATTATGCTAATGTGCTTTTAGAAATATGTTACAAACTATTATACTTCTGTCACCTATACTGCTTTGATTTAGGGCTATATTATTAGGATCAAGCGAACAAATTTTCAATGGTCTACATTCTAATAAGTCTCTACTACTTCAATGAATCAAGAGATAAAAGTTTGTGATTTGTAGCTAATGCTGTACTTCTACTATAGAATCATTTTGACTTTCTCTCTATTTATACGAGAGGAAATGCATCTTTCTATTTATCCCAGCATCTTTTAATTTACTACAGAGATTGGGAGTAAATAGAAACAACGATTTCTTCACGAGATTGATAAAGAGAAAAACAATGGCAAATACTCTTACCTAGATGACTCGAGAAATTCTATACAGAATGTTCTAGTCGAAAATAAAACCGAAAATAGAACATAATTAACCATTTAAACATTTAACGAGAAAAATCCTACAAAACTTTATCAAAATCAAGTTACATGCTCTACTGTGAAGTACTATATGAAATCAAGTTACATCCTATACTGTGAAATACTATATGAAATCAAGTTACATACTATACTATGTGAAATATTCATAAAAATTATAATTCACAGCAAAATCTGTTTTTTATAGGCTTCCAAACAAATGGGAAAAAAATGATTTCCTATTATAAACAATTCCAGGATAAAGAATATATGGGATAATTGAAAAAACGTAACAGGCATAGTAACGAAAATAGAGAAGACATAAAATATGCCTAATTTTTTTAAGTGACATTCTACATGATTCATAAAAAAAGTTAAACCTCTTCCTTTACTTTACTAGATCCCTAGAAGAGGAAAACAATATATAACTAAAATTCAGTACATAAAATTTTGTAATATCAGCTAGAAACTCTCCTGAAACCTTCTTCCTTTTGATTGGAAAAGGAAGGAAAGCTCTCTAATGTCCCCTTTCTGTTGTAAAGTCAACACTCACCGAAACTTTAGTCTTTGGCACCACCACAAAGGCGGTAGGTAGTATCCTTTGTTTCCACTTACCCCGTGTTTCCATTTACCCCTCCTGATCGTACTTGATTTTTGCCTAAATTTTACGGACAACAATTAATTGTTAATTTTTTCTGCTTGGTATTACTTACAATTACTTACTTTGAAAAAAAAAATACTTATCTTATAATGATGAAAATTATTTTTTTAAAACAATTTTTTGTCTCTTCAGAAAAGATTAGAGTTGGCTTTTTTTTTATGATAGGATTTGACAGTTACGTGGTTTCAGACTGTTCGATTGTTTATCGCGCAATACCTGGAAGTGGCTGCTGTCCTTCTATTGGCCACTTACGTAAGTGGAGGTGATAGGATTAAAGGTGGGTCATCATAGCGTGTATGCTAAGTGGAGGATAAATAAGTTACAGCAGAATCGATATCTCCATCCGAGTGGTCCCTATCGATACCTTTTACCCTCTCCCTTCCCCCTCCTCCTTTCCTTCCTCTACGACCTCTTAACCTCAATGCTGCTCTTGGCATTTTTCAATTTTTCAAGGATCAAAGGGCACAGTTTCCCTTTGTAAAAATTAAGTCAATGAGAAAACATTTTAAGTTTTCAACCTGTTTGTGTAGTTTTTATAAGAATCATATTTCAACAATTTATTTTCAATTATGAATCTTTGTAATGGAACAAGAAAAAAAAAAATTACCTCTTCACTCCTTTCTAAAAATTTGAGTAACTCCTCAAATTTGTAATTAGAAACTGAAGCTAAAACTAAAAAAAAACAGATTAAAAAGCGTTCTCCCTTCCTCGGAACGGAACATTGCAATCCGATTAGAAATTACATACGCTCATGGCTCTGCCAAACATAACGAAAAAAATACCGCCTGCAGCTTTCCTGGGCCGATTTTTTTTAGATTTGGTGTCAAAGCCACAGGTCACTGCAAGATGACGTTCGGAATTCGAAATTAACCCACTTCAATTTCGAACCAAACTGAAATGGCCAATCACAGATTTCGAACCAAACTGAAATGGCCAATCACAGATTTCATATCTCATCAACATGGGTTGACTTTGTGAATTAATTTTTTGGCCATATCAAAATATAGCAATACTTTTTTAATAAAGTAAAAATCCCCTATGATTTTAAAATAAAAGTTAAAAATAATCTTTAAAATTTGTATATTTTGTTCAAAATTAATTTTTAATTTATGCCATATATTTGCTTGAGTTAAAAGCCAAGTTTTATTAAGCATTTTTTTTAAGGTAAAAAATAACTCTTATTTCTGAGCGATATTATTTTCCTCAAAATAAAACTCAAAAGGCTATAATTTGCTTAAAATTAGAGCTGACGAATTGACAGTGGTTCCATTTTATTCAGTGTGAAAAAAAATAACTATTAAAACCGTCTTCGAATAAATCAAGATAATATGGAGAAAAAAGATGGAATTGAGGAGAGCATTTAAGTAAGGCTGAAGAAACGAAAATATAAATAATCTTTTGTATGAATAGAACTAAACGACTTGTTTGAAAATATTTTTAAACAATAATTAAGGATTAAAGATCAAATTGGTAGAAAAAATATACTTGTTCAATTTATGATTTAATATTCGGTTTGTCAGTAGTTTATTTTCAGCATATCCTATTAGTAAAAAAATGGTTAAATCACGGTCTTTTAATAGTTTCTTTCAGACTGAATATAGTGGAACTACTCTAATTTTAAGCAGTTATAAACCAGAAAAACGCTACAAATTATTGAACAATGGTTTATTATATCCACTTAGTAATATTTCAAAAATATCTTTTCTGTCCAAGTAAAACAAATTAAGCAGTAGGCACCAAAGGAAAAGAAATTTAAAGCTTGTCCCAAGATGATCGCCGTGAGAGTGCCCCACTGGGAGTATTAATTTAAAAAACTGTGTCAATGCAAGTAGGCTGTGATGGTTAGGACATGTAATCAGAGGGTAAAATGGTACAGAGGAAATATTGGATGTGCACTTCAGTGGGAATGAAAAAAAAGGAAAGACTAAAGGAGCTAAAGGAAGTGCAGAAATAATCCAAGGAAGGATAAAGCAGAGAGATACGAGGAAGTCAGGAGGATTAAAGGAGCTAAAGGAAGTGCAGAAATAATCCAAGGAAGGATAAAGCAGAGAGATACGAGGAAGTCAGGAGGATTAAAGGAGCTAAAGGAAGTGCAGAAATAATCCAAGGAAGGATACTGCAGAGAGATACGAGGAAGTCAAGAGGATTAAAGGAGCTAAAGGAAGTGTAGAAATAATCCAAGGAAGGATAAAGCAGAGAGATACGAGGAAGTCAGGAGGATTTTTTTTATTCGATATTTAGATTCTACGTATCTAGGGCCACAATGAACAGGCGCGCCGGAGAATCAGTCTACGAAGTTCGTTACACTATTATCTCAGCTAATAACGGTCCGATTTAAATGATTTTTTTCTCCTTTTGTAGAGAATTTCATCAGCTTTCCTTTAAATACAATAAAAGCCTGAATTATGGGCATATAAGATCTTTAATTGGCAATTATATAAAAAAAAAAATTTTAATGCCTTGTTACGCTGATTCCAAAACACATTACATTTTCCCCCTATCTTTATAAATGACCGAGTTTTATGGGCTTATAGGATTTTTAATCGGCCGCCATTTTGAAACAAACAGACGGATGGTAATGTCGAGTTCCGAGGATCATTCCGGGGTGACCTGTGACATTGGAACCGAATCTCAAGAAAATCGGTCCAGTAGTCTCGGAGAAAAGCCGCGGACGGCGTACGGCGTACGGCGGGCGGACGGATTTTTTTTTATTCGATATTTGGATTCTACGTATCTTGAAACGTAAAACCTTAATTTTTGAGAGGGAGGGGGAGTTACAAAAATTGTTTCGTTGGTCTATTCCAAAGGTCTGTTATTGAAAATAATAATCCAAAAACAATGCTCAAAAATCGCTGTTTTTTTATGTAAATTTGTTCACCCAGCAATAATTATTATTAGGTGATTTTTAATCCGTTATAAAATAAATCAAAAAATTATTTTTAAATTGTCTTAACTATTGGTATAAGTGGCAAAACCCCTTTTAGTCTAAAACGATTCAATTGTGTAATTTTCCTACTTTACTACTTAAAATTATGTTAAATTTATCTGCTGTATCGTATATATTAAATAAATGACAACCTTATTAGCGGCACGCGCTATAGCCACGAGCGAGGAAGACTTACGAGTCTGCTAACCGAACCGACAGTGCAGTTCGATATCAAATAGCACTTCTCTTCAATAAGAACATTTGATGATCTAGGGTGGGATTCAGAGTCACACATTCCTGACAGAGGCACTATAAATGCCGTCAGGTATATTGAAGAATATTCAATTCGAGAATATGTGCTACCATTTCCACCATTCATCATTTTTTGAGATCATTTTTTGTCGATGCGAGGTTTTCCACGACGGAGTCCAGCCCCCAATCCTAATGCGCATGCTTGGGAAATGGTGGGAAAACATGTGAGAAACCTTTAGATGCTCTCCAAGATAGAGAACAGTGGGGCAACATACCCCAAGGATTTATTAGAAATTTAATTTTTTCGATTGAATGCAGTTACCAGAGCTAGAGTCACTAAATACTGTTGTTGAACTGCTTATACATTTAACTTTTATTTTTATGTGAATTTTATTTTGACAAACAAATCGCCATTTTTTTTTCATTCTTTGTTGTTTTATTATCACTATCCCTTTGTTTCCTTTTTTAATTGTACTCATATTCTTTGCTTGTAATAATCCCGAAGTAAAATATTCCATTCAACTTTTCAAAATGACTTTTTTTAAAATAATTCTAAGTAATACGATACTTTTGACTATATATATATATATATATATATATATATATATATATATATATATATATATATATATATATATACATAATATATTTAACCGGGTTTCGTATACGGTGGATATGTGGTAATTGGTATCCCAATGATAATTGGGATCCCTCTGTATTTTTCGTAGTATTTCCCCCGAATAAAATAGACTATTGTGCTGGGTCGAAGGTCGGCGGTGAGGGGCGGGAGTGTATTTTCTATCCGTTTCATAGTCCCTAGAGCACGATTATGGGAGTTTGGGATATGTCTGTACGAGTATATATAACCCGCTACATTTGAGCACCCCCCCAGTGGGCCCCCTTTGGGTCAAATGAACTGAAATTCGGTACGTAGGGCTTTCTTCTAGGCAGAACGATGGCATTAAATGGGTAAATTCCAGTCAAAATTTCGGTATGTTTATCTGAAATTTCGGCGTTTTTTAAGTTTTATGCATCTCTGCAGCTCCACCAAATTAGTTTATACGGTTGAAAATTTTTATATGAATTGAGTTTGTGTTAGGGAATTATCTCAACTTGGTTTCCCCATTCTCCTCCATGGGTTTTTCGATTTTTTTTTTCAATAATTCCGCACCTCTAAATTTTTTCCAAATTCAGTTAGGTGGCTCAAAACATCTTACACTTGAGAGGAAATCAAATTACCTATATAACCAAAGACTATTGCACTGGGCGGTATATGGCTCTTATCTACAAAGATAAAACTAAAGAGATGTTACTGTTACTATTTCAACTCCAGCGACCCCATTGGGTCAAATGATCTGAAGTTCGGTATGAAGGGTTTTCTGTACCGAAGGTCAGCGGAGAGGCAGAACAATATAATAAAAGTATCGGTAAAGTTTGTTATGCTAGGGAACTGTCTTTTGCGGGTCTCAACTTTTTTCCTCACTCTTCGGTTTTTTAATATTTTGTATTTTAGTGAACATATGGTAATACTAGCCGTAGCCATGGTAATACTAGCCGTAGCCATGGTAATACTAGCCGTAACCATGGTAATACTAGCCGTAGCCATGGTAATACTAGCCGTAGCCAGTACTAGTTTACGTAGCAAGGAGCTTTTTTTATCAGCCTTAAAATTTTGAATCGAAAATATTGCAGTTTTTGTAAATGTGTCTTTTTAGCTGAGCCGTAAATCTGTGAGGTATAGTTCCATATGGGTTTAATTCAGTGTATTTAATTTAGCAATTAATTTAACGTACACAAGTTAATTTACTGTTTGGAAACAGCCTGGTTTACTCTGACTTAGCCGAAAAAGTAAAATCACAAAAACTGTCGGCGTCTCTACATTGTTGGTTATTAAGTAACAAAGTCAAAAAAGTAACTTATATAAGTAAACTTATATATTTGTGCCGACGTTTCGGTCTAAGTTTTAGACCATCTTAAGGGCTAAAAGGAAAACAAAATAACAACAATGAAATAACAACAATGAAAAACGACAGAGGCAGTACCAGTAAGATTAAAAAATGATAAAAACGGAAATTACAAGTAAGATAAAAAAAAGTATGAAGCATAATAACAAAACGATAACACTAAATTACATAATACAAGTGACAAATGAAAAAATAAAATAAAATAAAATAACAATGTAAAAATTAATTGAAAATAAAATAATGCTTTATTTTACACAGGAAATAGTAAAATATATGAAACCTATTAATTAAAAAGACAAATGGTATGAAGGTTTGGTAATATTTAAAGCATCTAGAGAAGAAGTTGACA
This sequence comes from Rhaphigaster nebulosa, assembly GCA_948150685.1. Taxonomy (NCBI): domain Eukaryota; kingdom Metazoa; phylum Arthropoda; class Insecta; order Hemiptera; family Pentatomidae; genus Rhaphigaster; species Rhaphigaster nebulosa. The sequence goes on along the minus strand of OX411306.1, from coordinate 247,507,759 downwards.
TTGTTGTAATTAAACAATTATGAGATGAAGGAGTAAAATATAAAGTAATGTAAGCCCCAAAATATATAGTAATGTAAGCCCCAAAATAGGATTTTGACCCCATAGGACATATTAAAGTTTAAATCATTATTACGGAAATTGTAATTTCCGTTTTTATCATTTTTTAATGTTACTGGTACTGCCTCTGTCGTTTTTCATTGTTGTTATTTTGTTTTTCTTTCAGCCCTGAAGATGGCCTAAAACTTAGGCCGAAACGTCGGCATAAATATATAAGTTACTTATTCATAAATTCTCCCTTAAGATATACATCTACGGTCAACGAAAACTCTCTGCAACCTTTCTTCTAACCTATTCCAGTGCTAACTTAAATACAATGGGAAAAACCGAGTCTTTCTGGTTTAAGCCTCAACGGATTTTTCGGAATGAATGTTACCGATTCCCATTTTATTAAATATTTCCCACTCGCCCTTAGGTAAATAAACTATATACAATAGTTTAATATACATTGTTTCTAATGACCAATATAAATTTATTGAGGAATTTGAAAATGTTGTCAATTAAATTTCTTCTGAGGCCTTCAATGGATGTTGACAATACCCTCAGCATTGATTCGATAAGAGAATCGGCGAGGGAAGCCCTAGAGGACGACTTGGAGGACTTCCCGTCGATAGCTGGCAGGTGCCGAGTCCCGTCACAGCCAATAATATTTATCATAACCTCTCTCCTCAGCCAATAATGTTCCTTGTAACATCTTTTCTTAGCCAATAATATTGTATTATTAGAGACATACAGAGGGGATTGATCTAATATCTGATAAGTAAAATAACGAAAAAACAGGATAAGACAAATAAACAAAAGTAATGAAAAAAACAAACGAAAAATAGATAAATCTAAATATACAACAGAGAAGAAAAATAATTAAAATATAACTAACTACAAAAGATTAGAAATCTCACTAAAATATAACTGACATAATAAAACTTTAATATAATCTAATTAGGGATTGATAAATTATTAGCCACTTCTATAATTTTGTTTTTATTGAAAACTAGTTTGGAATGTTATACATACATCCTCAATTCTAAAAGCACAAAAAAATTCAAAAATAAGCAATTGAAAATACAATTTGGTATTATTATACATATTAAATTAAATGTAATATAAATTAGGATTCAAAAACATTTATGAATTTAATGAAGATGTTGAATTTATGAATGAATTTCATTCAATGAATATCATTTATGAATTTCAAATACATGTTGGTACTCACCAAGGTTTAAGTAGATTATCTTGTCTTAATTTAATTAATAAATGTTTTTGAATCCTAATTTATATTACATTTAATTTAATATTTATAATAATACCAAATTTCGAATTACTTATTTTTGAATTTTTGTGTGTTTTTAGAACTGAAGATAAATGTATAACATTCCAAACTAGTTTTCAATAAAAACAAAATTATAGAAGTGGCTAATAATTTATCAATCCCTAATTAGATTGATCCTTCTATACCATCATGCGGATGTCAACTGATTATAATATAATCAACTAAAACCTATACTGAACAATTTCTTTAATTAGAAATAAAGTCGCATAGAAAATAAAAAGCACTGATGATATTATATTATCGAATAGGTTGTGCTAGTAACAAAAAAAAAATATATTAAAATAAAGCATATGAAAACATCTCAAGGAATAATAAAAATTGCTAACGATCTAAGTACCAAACTCCTTAAAAATAACTGAGATATTAAATTAATGTATATTAATTAATTAGGAATACAAAACGTATATTTTAGTACAACAGAAAAGTATTAGAATTAACTAATAATTATTGACTATTAAATAAACAGTTTCCTTACTTTAAATATATAATAAAAAATATAAGTAATAAAAATTCGGTCTATTTAAATGTCCTGGTTCTATTACTAATAAATTTACAGACTCTATTTCAGGAAATTCGGATTGAAAAGAGAATAAAAGAGGAATGGAAGTAAAATATTATTATCCCCATCCTTAAAAAGGGAAAGTCACACCATTTGTGAAAATTATAGACCTGTTTGTCTATCCTCGGTTGTATATAAACTATACACTAAAAAATTGGAACATCTACGGAAATATGTTGCAAAGGATAAAGAGGAAGAATAGACTGCCTTTGATCCTGGCAGACAAACGCAATGCCATTTGTTCTCCTGATCCTGATCATCCTGAGGGATGATTGCAGGGAAGGCATGGGATCCAAGATGGGACATATACCTTGCTTATCTTCATCTAAGCGCTACGCTTGACCCTCATCTAAGGTTGATAAATATCTCTATAAATATTTTCAGTGATAATGAAACCTGGACAAATTAAAATTATACGGGCTTCTAGGGGCAACTGGAATCAAATTGAAAATGATTGCTTGAACTTTTTCTATTAGCTACACTATCATTATTAGATTATTAATAATAATTAATATTATTAAGATAATATTCAAACGAAAAAGTGAAACTATAAACAATAATATTTACTCATTGACCCCTCCTTATTTAAGATATATTCCCAATAACCTCCGGTCGGTTTTATTCCCGAAGACAGCAGAGTTTTATTATTGGTTTTATTATTCTAGGGTGTTTTTTCGCGATTGTTTATGGCATACTGCTCTTGTCGAATAACCTTTATGGATATAGTCTCTTCAACTTTTTATTTCTCGTCCATTTTTCCATTTTGTAATACTGTGTATTCCGCTTTGCTAATAAAATTATATGGGTGAATATATATATATATATATATATATATATATATATATATATATATATATATATATATATATATATATAAATATATATATTAATGTGTTGAAGTTGCTCAATTTGGAAAAAAATTAAGTTGTTTAGATATAATTAACTCTTTTTATTTAGCAATTCCTGGATAATAAAAGGACAGTGGTTTTTGAGTATGAGGTTTAACGGGTTGAAAAAAAAAATCAATTATTGCAAAAAGAAACGAGTTAAACCACTCGCGAATGTTACTACTCATAAAAATAATTTTCTGCATTTCTATGGTAAAATTGAGATTTCATCATTATCCAATAGCGTTTTTGCATCACAATTTACCAATCTGGCTAAAAATTTCAGCTTTAAACTGACGACTGTTATTGCAAAACAAAAAAAAAAAAAATGAAATTTTCACTTTTTTAACGACCGTCCGGTTTCGAAAACGTTGTACAATTAATTGGAAACCATCTGCCAGAGTAATGTGAAATTACCAAATTGATCATTCAAAAACTAATGAATTCTCAGATTGTTTTTCTAGCGGCGGACATGGTAACCATGGTAACCATGGTGTCCAATTAGCGAATTAAGCCTAGGCTACTAGAGAGAGAGGGAGGGTGTCGTTGTAAGAAACAAAAAAATGGCTAAACAATATTTTATTATATATACAGATAAAAAAGAAATACAGAAACTATTCAAAAGTCCAATCATCACATAAATAAGACTTAAATAATTTAACAAGCTTATAAATCATAAAGTAATGATATAATTGTGAAAAATATTAACAGAATTGACGAATAAATTCCAATGGTTTTTTGAATATATTGATTATTTGAATAATGAAGGCAGAAATATATATATATATATATATATATATATATATATATATATATATATATATATATATATATATATATATATATATATAACAAATTTGATTGGAGACCTGATGATTGGGGACCTGATGATGAGCCAAATCGAATCGTCGATGCAAAACTAAAATATTTTTGAATATATGAAGTGTTTATTACTTCATTGAAAAATAGGGGGGGGGGGGAAAGAAGAAAATTATTTAAAATCCTTTGTAATTTTCACTTCTATCCGAAATAAAATAAATTCAAAAGATCTTACTAGCTCAATGCCATCATATATATTTTCAATCATTAAATACAAATATTTTAACCACTAACCAATTAACACCTACCGAGAACAAAGTAACTAATTTCACTTATCTTAAAGTTTTTTCAAGTTTTAAAAGTTGCTATTAACCAACAAAAATAGTTCTTTCGAGCTCATCTTTGTTTTCCTTTTAGCATCTCTGAATCAATATATATATATATATATATATATATATATATATATATATATATATATATACACAATTAATAAAGCTTAAACCTTTGGAGAATAAAAATTTCAACAGCGGTTTTCATATAATTTGAGTTAAATTTAAAATTAAATTGTAAATATTTAATAAGGGTTTTTCATCCTCTTTGTATTTCGTATCCCTTTCTTGATCGAATTTACTTTTTTTCCCAGTAGTGCTTTCGCTTATCTGCTGGGTTTAAACCCTCAGATTGGCTTAAATAATGTAAAATTACAAGAATCGCAGAACACTCTCTAAAATGTTACTAACATCTAACGAAAGTTACCAGTCGTTCATTGACACTCGTGAATAATAACATTGACGAAATTTTGAAGTATTTGTATATTAACTGTGTATTACTATTTCTAAGGGGGGGATAGAAATAGATTTGCAGCCAGTGTAGTTTACACTCGAAGCTATCCAACACTTAAATCTGAATTACTTTTAAAGTAGATGAAAAAATGGTAACATTCGGGAGAGTTAGTAAAAATACTCACCCAGATTTTAGGTTCAGCAATCACTCTGATGTATCATACCTGACTGATAGGGTAAAACAAATACTTGCACATTTTATTTGTGTCAGCCCACCAATTAAGTGCCTCCGTAAACCGGCGGTAGCACTCCTGAGGTAACTTTTGTGAGTATTATTGGAGACTTCCCTTAAAATTGTGTTCACTTTTTTTAACGTATAGTTTAAGACTAAATTGTCCTTTTTAATGGACTTGCGTGTTTTTTAACAAGTTATACTAATTTTCAAAATCGATACTCTTTTTTTTTGCTTATATTCAAAAGGATTGAAAGTTTGTAAAAGCCTGGTGACAACAAACAATCGGGATTTTTTATTTTTTAAATATTTTTTGTTGCAGTAAAAAAGTTATATCTTATTAGTAAAAACGCTGTAAATTATTATACAATGGTTTATTATTTCCACTTAGTAATATTTCAAAAATATCTATTCTGTCCAAGTAAAAAAAATGAAGCAGTAGGCACCAAAGGAAAAGAAATGTTGTCACAAGATGATCGCGGTGAGAGTGCCGAACTGGGAGTGTTAATTTAAAAAACTGTCAATGCAAATATGCTGTGATGTAAAATGATACAGAGGAAATATTTGATGTGCACTTCACTAGGAAAAAAAAGGAAAGACTAAGGAAGCTAGAGGAAGTGCAGAAATAATCCAAGGAAGGATAAAGCAGAGAGATACGAGGAAGTCAGAAGCCCAATAGATAAGTCAGGAGGCCTAGGGCCACGATGAATAGGCGCGCCGGAGAATTAGTCTACCAAGTTCATTACGCTATATCTCACCTAATAATTGTCCGATTTAAGTGATTTTTTACGGACGGATTTTTTTTTATTCGATATTTGGATTCTACGTATCTTGAAAGTTAAAACCTCAAATTTTGAGGGGAGGTTACAAAACTTTTTTTCTTGGTCGATTCCAAAGGTCTATTATTGAAAATAATAAACCAAAAAGTAGTTAAATGACCGTCTTTTAATAATTTTTTTTTTTTTTTATTTTTTTTTTTAAATAAAGTGGAATCACTCTCAATTCGCTAGCTCTAATTTTAAGCAAGTTATAGCCTTTTGAATATATTTTAAGAAAAAAATATTGCTCAGAAATAAGACTTATTTCTGACCTAAAAAAAAATCTCTCAAAGTGATAGCTATTTTTTAAAATAAAACAAATAATCAGTTAGCGACTCTTAACTTTCATCTCAAGCAAATATTAGTCATAAATGTTAGATAAACAAACTAAATAAACATAAACAAAATACATAAATGTTAACAATTAATCTTAATTTTTATTAAAAAATCATGGAAGATTTTACTCTGTTTTATTTTTTTTTAAATTTATGTTTCGATTCATACAAAAAATTAATTCTGAAATTGAACCCCTGATCCAAGATGGATACCTCTAGCCATTTTCTAGTTGTCTTTTTGCTCAAGACGTAGTAGCCCTCAAGTTAATTGTACCAAACGGTCCTCGTCCGCTGAATGAAGACACTTTATTTGCAATTGTTTCCTCCAGCAGAAGAGATGTGTTGGTTCGGGCAGCGATCTCTCGTCGAAGGGATCCAACGCATCTGTTCCCCGAGCTCCCAGGCTATTTTAGCAATCCAGATAAAAGCGTCGTAAACTAGTTTGAGCACTGTAAACCGTTTTACAGGTAAGATATAAATGGACATTATTGATCTGTTATTTTCATCCTTTATGAGCAAGGGCTTACGCAGGAATTTGTTTAGGGTGGGGGGCTAGGGAAATATATCTGAAATATAGACAATTTAAATAATTTCGTCATTATTCAAGACAATGTTTGAGTATTGGACGCAAATTTCAGTGTTTTGCTGCTTTTTAGAGCAGAATTGCACTGATTATAATTTTTGAGGATTTCTGGTACAAAATTCAGCTGTTTATAATTTCATCCGTTTTAAGAGAACATTTTAAAAGCGGACGTAAATTTTGGCTTTTTGGAGCAGAATTCGACTGGTTATAATATCACGCTTTCCAACAAAATTGATGAAAAACGAACGGAGATTGACGTGATCTAAAGATTTCTAAAACAGAATATTTAGCTCTAATGTCGCCCGTTTCGAGAGAATAAATGAAAATTTTGGTGTTTTGAGAATTTATGGGACAGAATTCAGCTAGTTATATTTTTACTTTCCCTTACCTATATACGAAGGATATAGTAAGGGGAAGTATTGCAGTTGGAGGAGTATTGAAAATTTTCGAATTCGAGTTTCCAACGGAAATACGCATTTTAAGGTCCTCTGAGTCCAAATAACCAAGTCTGGCAAAATTGTCTGTGTTTATGTGAACAGCCTAGTTCAAAAATGAAAAGTTGTATGATACTGAAATTATGTATTTAACGTAGGCACATGTATGTGAGATTACAGAAACTTTTCCGTCAAAACCGACTAGCCGGAAGGAAGCCCACTTTATACAATCGATTTTACACTTTTTTACAATTTTCTCGAAAACGGTTCTAACGATTTTGATGAAACTTGCCTAAATTATTCTTCATAAAGGCCTTTAACTTTTCATTTATGTAGTACATCACCGAGGAAATGCAGAGAAAAAATTTATGATGAAAAGAATATTTTATTTGCCCATAGCTTAAAAAGTATGCATTTTATGGTAAATTATGCATGGGATTGTATGAAAGGTAATTAAATTATCTAAAAAACGTTTTTCATTATCCTGATCTCAGCACATGTTTGCCAATGATGAAGATGTTCCATTTGGTTCTCTATTGGGATAGCGCTTCTGCCGGGATAAAAATTCCATTTAACGCATAATATTACTGTTCGATAAATTGCCGATTTCTTAGTAATGTAATTGGCCTGTTTTAGTTGAAGCTAAGGCTTCCATTATAACTTGAAGTTAGTTTCAAGTAGTGGTTTTCAAAAGACATCGTAAGATCCTAAAATACTACTAATATCAATCAACTGAAAACTTATATTGACGAATTTAAAAATTTAAGTTTGGGTTTTGAAATAAAAAGTATACTCTACAGTCTTTCTCTCTCTCTCCCTCTCCCTCTGGATTCACTGGCATCAGTTACCCGGAAGAAGAAGTAAGTTTTAAAATTTAACTTTATTAATTTTAAGAAATTTTTGTTTTATTTTTATTTTATAACAGAAACGGCTATTCAAGTAGTATAACAAGCAAATAGCTGACCTAACATTATCACCAAACAGCTGACCTAACATTATCACCAAACAGCTGACCTAACATTATCACCAAACAGCTGACCTAACATTATCACCAAACAGCTGACCTAACATTATCACCAAACAGCTGACCTAACATTATCACCAAACAGCTGACCTAACATTATCAGCAAACAGCTGACCTAACATTATCACCAAACAGCTGACCTAACATTATCACCAAACAGTTTACCTAACATTATCACCAAACAGCTGACCTAACATTATCACCAAACAGCTGACCTAACATTATCAGCAAACAGCTGACCTAACATTATCACCAAACAGCTGACCTAACATTATCACCAAACAGCTGACCTAACATTATCACCAAACAGCTGACCTAACATTATCACCAAACAGTTTACCTAACATTATCACCAAACAGCTGACCTAACATTATCAACAAACAGCTGACCTAACATTATCAGCAAACAGCTGACCTAACATTATCACCAAACAGCTGACCTAACATTATCACCAAACAGCTGACCTAACATTATCACCAAACAGCTGACCTAACATTATCACCAAACAGCTGACCTAACATTATCACCAAACATGACTTCATTCCAAATTAAAAGCTGTGATTATGATGATATTCCTAATTTTGATGGTAAACCACAAAGTCTATTAAAATTTGTAACTGCGGTACGTCAGGTAAAAAATATAGTTTGTATACAAAATAATTCCTTTAAAGATTTAAATGAAAAAATGTTATTAACTAAAGGCTCAGCTCGTCTCACGGATGAGGCAGATCATATAAACACAACTTGTGAATTTGAAACAATTAACCAATTTTTAAGTTATCTAGAAAAAACTTTTAGAGATTCAAGATCAATCGAGCAGTTAACCAATGAATTATTCAACACTAATATAAAACATCGGGAGCATCCTCTCGATTTCCTGCACAGACTAGACAAAAATAGAATCTTAATAATTTCTAGACACAGACTAGATAAAACATTCAATAAAAAAAATCTCAAAGAAAATTTAGAATCATACTTACTTTATCACTTTTTTACAAATATGCCACTTCATATCAGAATTTATCTCATGACAAAGAATGACCAACTTAGAACTCTAGACGATTTGCGTAATTTAATTTACAACGAGAATCATTTATTATTTGACGATTTAATATCTAAAGGCTCAATGAATAATGCAGGAGGACAAGGTAATGAAAATTATAATAATCACTTTAAAAATAAATTTAGTCAAAATAAGCAAAAAAAATTTTAAAAGGCACCATAATAATTATAATCAAAATTTTAATTCTAACTATAATCAAAATTATAAACAACCTCAAGTAACTTATCCGTGAGAAAATATTCAACAAATGAATGTATACACTATAATGAGGAATATTATTGTAAAAATATAACTTTAGTTAGTGACTTGTGTATACAAGAGGTACTGAATAATAAAGCCTTAACTCATTGTAAATTATTAGAAATTAAGTCTAGTCCTAATATAGAATATGTAAAAGAAACTGGTCAATACCTAACACACAAAATGTGTAGCATAAATATTAGAAAGGATAATTTTGTTCAAAATTATCATTTGTATTCAACCTGTTTATTGAACCTAGATATAGGTGAAAGCTTTGTTAATCAATCTAATATGCCAATAGTTTATAATGAAATTGTACACTTTCCTTTTCTTTCTGAGCATGAGCCTCATAAAATTATACCCACTAATTTTAGTTTAGAAGATTTAAAACAGATAAAATTCGATCCTATTACAATTGAAATGTTAGAGGATTATACCCTAGGTCATAATGAAGTTTTACTGTATATAGTTACTAGTATTGTATTTTATTTATTAGAAATCCATTTGTATAATTAAAAATAATATAAGAAAATATTGTAAAAAATTTGTAAAAAAACGGCTAAGGGTCTTCGCCGCTTAAAAGCTCGGAGGAGTTAACAAATAAGGTTCCTGAGCCAGGAGGTTATATTTATGAAATAGGTTTATAGCCCCAGGAAGCTAAGGCATTGCTTCCTGGCCAATGTGCACTAACTCAGCTTGTGCAGGTGCATTCACCTTAACCCCTTCCATTTTTGTTATAAATATATATGTTAGCTCTAGAATTTAGAAGACAGTCTATCTCTAGTTAATACTCTCAGTAGCTCACCATTTTATATCATGTAACTCTGTACTCTTACATTATTAAAGTATTTGACTTGCACGCATCGACTTTGTTAATTGTAGCTTAAAATATTTTATGTAAAAAATTAAAGAGAATTAAATTTTCTACAAAAATGCTCTTATTATTTTTTTTTTTCGCATATGTTATATTTTAATAAATATACGATCATCAAAATAATAAAGTAAAAAAAAAAAAGTCTGTATACTATCAGTAGAGGACTATAGTTTTCCCTTTACCGTTTCTTACTTTGAAGAGCACACATACCTTAAACTATAAAAATTAATAGGGACATTATTCTCGGAAATTTAATGTTCTTAAATTTTTTTTACTTCCTTGTACGAAGTAAAGGAAGTATTGTAATCGCGAAAATTTTCGGTTTTCAGATTTCGACGGAAATATCCATTTTGGCCATCCTTGAATCCATTTTGACTAGTTTCGTCGTGGCGTCTGTACGTACGTACGTACGTTCGTATCTCGCATGACTCAAAAACGGTTTGCCGTAGAAAGTTGAAATTTTGTATTTAGGATTGCTGTAAAATCTAGTTGTGAACCTCCCTTTTTGGTCACTGCTGGATCACCGGAAATGGTACTTTACTTGAAGGTCATAACTGATTTTATTGACAAAACTTCTCAAATTTAGTATTTATAACTTATATATTGATTTAAATAACATACTAGATTTAGGTCTTAATTGGAAAAAGCGGAAATGGTACTTTACTTGAAGGTCATATTAGACTTTCGTCAAAAAATATATTAAAATATGATGTAAAAGATCTCAAATTTGGTAAATAGGACTTTTATATCGATATAAATGTATTCACTAGATTTTGGTTAAGATTGGTGAGCCGAAAAGGGTACTTTACTTGAAGCTCATAATAAGCTTACATCAAAAATTATATTTAAATTAAATACATAAATCATATGTTGCGGTAATAAAGGTTACTAACGCATTTTGGTTTCTAATCAAATTAAACATTTTTATTATTTGTTTTAAGTGTTAAAATTTAGTGTAAAATACTGGTTTTTCTCCCCATTTGTGAGATCAACAAGTCTGCAGCATGAGAATAAGATATTAGTTAAGTGGGTTTATCCGCTTAAAATGTCGAAACAGTTGATTTCCAATGCTTTATTCAGTGATATTGGCAGTTTTATTGTTGTCACGGAACATGAAGAAATATCTTGGAAACTAGTTACCTACTGAAGGAAAACGACATATAATAACGGAATGAGACCTCCAGTAACAAAAGTGTGTGTTTTTGTGTGTGTGTGTGTCAATAGATAAATGTCGGGACGTCGAGTGTCAATCTTCGGAAACAAGTAACCAAATTCAGTATCAAATTTTTGAGCCACGGATTTATAATTTAATAGGCGTATAAGGCAGGCACGTGTTGTCCACATCAGATATTTACATATAATGTTTTAAGGTGGAACCGTTGCCGAGATATAAACGAAAAATAGAAAAACATGACCTTCTCTCCCTCTGCTCTCTTTAGCTCTCCTCCTAGATCCGGAGACTTTTGGTATGTTACCTCATAACTAATCCAAGCAAAGCCCTGAAGTCGATCTACCCCCTCCCTTCCCTCTCCTTTGAGCATTCATTAACGGGATTATTCCTGATTGGCCGGTTTGTTATTAACATTACACTGTTATTAACTAAGAGGCTGGATACTTTATTTAGAATCTAATGATTAGAACGTTTGTCCGTTTTTTTAGAGTTTATTAATTATAATTATCTATATAAATAAATATTTTGAAGGCAAGGATGTTCGAAGAGGAGCAGTTGGTTGAAATAAGATGGCGGGGGATGTTGATATCACTGGCAGCTGATAGTAAACGGACAACAACTGGGAGAGTGGACTGGCGCACCGCCAGTGATTATTTGGAGAAAATATTTGTTCTCGGCTACTCAAGTTTATTTCAGTTCGAGCTTTAGAAAAAAACATACCTGAAATTTCTCGTACAGGCCTGTTAGAACTTTTTTCGAGAATTAATAATACGTGGCATCAAAATATATTGTTAAGTGCTAAATCAAGAGAATCGATCAGGCATATTTTTGGAATTGATAAAATCAAGTAAGTTTTATTTTATTTTACCAGCTATTATCTTGTTCGGTCTGACACCGAACCACATTTGGGTTGATAATACCATCCCGATGGTCACATAGAACTTCGTTTCGATTCCACGCCGCTAAATACATTTATCCTTAACCAGATGGGATTTGAACCCGCACTGCTCTCATTGGGCAATTAGGGGCCACTTCCCTCAGCGGTAAGCCATAGTGCTCTCGCTAATAAAGAAGCCTCAATCTAATAAAGCCTACGTTTGCATATTATATTTTAGTGCCAGAGGACCGAGCAATGCACGGGAATTATTTTATTTTTTTAATAGTTGACGTGGATAACAAAAATACTTTAGAATAATTTTACTATTTTATTAAACACAGGACAATATAAGCATGTAAAACTATTACAACAAATTCATTACTTATAATATATCCTATTCTCATCCCAATATACCTTGCCGATCACTCGCATTGGCCAATTACAATGTTTTTCGTAGTTGTTGGTGCCTGCTTTGGCGATACGCTTATTTATTTATTCCTATTTGAGAGGCTTAATAGTTTTTGCCTCTTTTTTATTTATTTCTTTATTACTTAATAAATTATTAAGTTTTATTTCTGTTTTTAATTGTTATTGCGGTGACTGCTTGGAGACTCATACTATTGACGTACGAAATTGAATTCTGACATCCTTTATGACACTTCCTTCCTCGTGGTTACGATAATGCCGTTGTCTATTATCGTTATTAGATGTTTGACATTTCCTTGTTTATTTCGTGTTTCGAAAGTATGAACAGAGCATTGGCATTTGAAAACATTCCCATTATATTGGTTTACATTATATTGGAGGGGAAATGTTCGTCAGCTGTCCCCCCCACATTCACTTCTTTCTAGGAAATAAATATCGAAATAAACTCAATTTTTATATTAACGCACTCCGGCACTTTTTTGGATTATTAAGCAGAATAACTTCAAATAACAATAATTACGAATATTTTACAATTAAAATATGTTCAAATTGAGAAAATAAATACACATTTAGAAGAGATAAGACCAAGTTAATAATGCAACAACAAAAATTAATAAATAAAAATACAAAGATAAAAGAAAAAGAATAAACAAAATCCGTAAATTCCATGTCTGTAGTGATTTGTTTTAAGAAAAGAAATTTAACTTCTTATAATTATTGTCACTAAACTGTAACATTAGGGATTGATTAATTATTTTCCACTTCTTTAAATTTGTCTATTAATTGGCAAATAATTTATCAATCCCTGATTAGAATGATGCTTCTATATCATAATGATTACGTCAACTAAACTGTAACATATCAGGTCTCTGTCCATTTGTTAATCCGTTTTTATTCGACTAAACCTGTCACGAACATCTATCACAGCCTGGAGCCTTATCGTAGATAGATGTTGTAATTATATTTGGATCTGTCATTGCATGTGAACGGAATTCTCAATACCATTCAATCTGTTAGCTCAGGTTTGAAAGACAATTATGAACACCGAAACGTCACATTATTGCGTATATAAATATACACAGTAATTAAACACTATTTACACAATGTATATATATGCTTATATATACACATATCGACTGGTTGTTCAGTCCTTTCATTCATATATCTAATGGCTGGGGATCGGAACGCACTATATTCTAAGATAAAAAATAGCTTAAGAAAGTTGTTGAAAACTGTGACTGACCTTATAAACCGATTTAAAGTCTCAAATCATAAAAATAATACAGAAGGTTGACAATATAATTTTATATATATATATATATATATATATATATATATATATATATATATATATATATATATATATATATATATACTTAAACCTAGTAAACGACGCCAATACCGAAGAATTTTGAAAACTAATAATTAATCAGAAATACTCATGGCCGAATAAAATTTCGGTAATAAATTTGACATTAATAGCTTCGAAAACCTTATGAACGATCACCAAATCGATGAAGTCCACCCTCCCCCACCCACTAAATAAATAAAAAATAATAAATATTTAAAAATAAATCAACGACAATTTTATTTCAAAAATTTAAACTACCTACTTGAAATTAGAACTTAATATCAATTATCTAATTAACGAAATAAATGTCGAAAGAATATGCCGAAATTATTTCAAGTTATTAATGTAATTAAAATAATTATTTTTCAATAAAAAAATGAATAATATTGAATTATTTCATGCCCGGTTGGGTTTACAATTGAAATGGAAAAAGTTACATTTGAAATGGAAAAGGTTACAATTGAATTGGAAAAGGTGGCAATTGATTTGGAAAAGGTTACAATTGACGTGGAAATGATATATATATATATATATATATATATATATATATATATATATATATATATATATATATAATAGAATGGAGTAAAAGGGTTGAAGGAGCCAAACATCGATAGTTATGAAAATTCGGTCTTAAGATGAGGATGTCTGTCTGCCATCGCAAGGTGTGACCTATCAGGTGTAGCTGATCTAACGCTCTCTTGTATCGTGTAAAGCAATTACAAAGAAAGCATCGTTCATTTTATGCTAGAATAATTTGATAAATATTTTTCAACTTAGATTTTATCCATAATTTTATCATAATAAAGTACTAGAGCCATTTTTTTTTTTTAATTGACAATTTAAATATGTAATTTAAAATTTCTTTTAAGGCGATGCAGTGGGTTCATTGTAGAACAGAGTATAACTATAATCGATACTGTTCACGAGAAACTTTAATGAAAGATTTATCTGCGAGTGCTAACTTGATCCGTTCATTAAAGTGTCGGGAGGCACGCGATGAGCCAGGCAGGCCGTTCCGTTCCATTCTCGGGCTTAATCTTGAGAATCCTTCCTCTGCTGCAGGGGAATAAAATTATCCGTTTTGCAAAACTAATTTTTAGTTAAAGAATCTAATTTTGGAAAATAATTTCGTCCTATTGTGGAAAGTTCAAAGGCACATAAAATTCTTCAAGCTTACATACCTCATACACCTATATATCACCTATAATGTCAATATTCTGCATTGAATACCGACCATTTGCTATTATAAATTTGTTCTTGGAACGTTCACCGTGAACCTCCGTCATTTCCTCCAGTTTTATTATGTCTGCATTTTGTATGATGCACTTTGTTGTAGGAATGAGATCCTGTTTTCCATTGGCAACACTTCCTCGGTGCCTTTATTTGCAAATCGTTTAGAACCAAAAAGCTTCCATTCCTGGTTTCTCCTTTTGGAATTCTTGGAAGTGTTTCTCTAATTTTCTTCTTCACTTATTTTCATCTTCTATTTACAGCATCAACGTAAGCAATATTTATTCAAACTTGAACACTTAGCTGTTCCGTGTAACGATTAGTTCTGATGAATTGATATCGATTAGTTCTGATGAATTGATATCGATTAGTTCTGATGAATTGATATCTGACAAAAATGCAATTCATGTTATTTTAAGAGAATAATTATCAAAATATTCATTCATTGATTGTTGTTCTAGTATAGTGGATCAAATGTGGCTTTGAGCCTGAACTATTATAGTCACTATAATGCTCTTATATAGGTAGAGAACGTGCGACCTCCGTGAATTTTCGTGCGGCTCCCGTGTGTTTTATGCGGCCTTCATAAAAGCTACTTGTGGTATTAATTAATCTACATAATTAAATATTAATTAAGACCACATATAGGCTTTTATGGAAGCCGTACGTTCCCCAACTATACTAGAGCCGAGTATAACTATTATGAGAAAAAATAAACATAAAAACCTTTTTATTGCTCAGTGGGTTGGTGTCGTTACCAAGGAATGGTTTTACAGCCGCTGGAACCCCGTGCCCCGGAACGTGCAGTTTATGGCAGGCAGTATTGAATCGATAGAACTAACTTATTTACCCTGTCTAGGGTAAGAGGCACCCGATAGTTGCTGATAATACTGTCTTTCTCTTTTTTGTTAATTTTAGTTTATTAACTAGAACACTTTTAGTGTTAGTTAATGTTATTAACTAAATACCTTCTTTTTTTTAAGTATTAATATCGCCTTGTAACTTTACATAAACCTTCAGAGTACTTGCTTCTTATCCCGTCGACCATATGTTCTATTGTTGTGGGTTATAGCCTCGCCCATAACCTGATACGCATTTGGGTCATTTCACTTTAAATGTCCGATTTTGAGTTGTCAATGCTGACTATTTTTCTGAAATTCAAAATGCTCAAAAAATTCTGTCTTTTGGATTAATTGATAGGCTATACTCCCTATTTGAAGACTCTGATAGATTGCAACGAGTTTTCTCAAGATTTAATTTTTGTTGTTGTATTACTTCCTTGTACGCAGTAAAGGAAGTATTGTATTCGCGAAAATTTTCGGTTTTCAGATTTCAAAGGAAATATCCATTTTGACCATCCCTGAATCCATTTTGACTAGTTTCGTCGTGGCGTCTGAACGTACGTATTTCAAATAACTCAAAAACGGTTTGTCGTAGAAAGTTGAAATTTTGTATTTAGGATAGTTGTAAAATCTAATTGTGAACCTCCCTGTTTGGTCAATGCTTGATAACTTTCGTCAAAAAATATATTAAAATATGATGTAAAACATCTCAAATTTAATAAATAGGACTTTTATATCGATATAAATGTATTTACTAGATTTTGGTTAAGATTCGTGAGCGGAAAAGGGTACTTTATTTGAAGGTCATAATAAGCTTACATCTAAAATTATATTTAAATTAAAAGAGAAATCATATGTTTCGGTAATAAATGTTACAAACGCAATTTGGTTTTCAATCCAATTTAACATTTTTATTACTTGTTTTAAGTGTTAAAATTGAGTCTAAAATACTAGTTTTCCTTCCCATTTGTGAGATCAACAAGTCTTCATCATGAGAATAAGATATTAGTTAAGTGGGTTTTTCCGCTTAAAATGTCGAAACTGTCCATTTCTAATGCTTTATCCAGTGATATTGACAGTTTTATTGTTGTCATGGAATATCTTGGAAACTAGTTACCTACTGGAGGAATTCGACATATAATAACGGAATGAGACCTCCAGTGACAAAAGTGTGTATGTGTGTGTCAATAGATGGATGTCGCGACGCCGAGTGTCGTTTTTACTGCAATCTTCGGAAACTAGTAACCAAATTCAGTATCACTTTTTGAGCCACGGATTTATAATTTAATAGGCGTACAAGGAAGTCATATGTTGCCCACATCAGATATTTTTTATTGGTAAAAGTTCTACATAGAATCTCATGAATGTTACCAAAATTCATACATTAATTTCAATGAGCCCACTTCTTATTACGGAAGCAATTGCTCTGGGAAATCAACTATCCAGTTACTCAACAATGTTTTTAAATCAAGCTCATCGAAAATTCTCTACAACTTTATAAATGAAGAAAATCGCCACTTAATTTCGACCAAGTGGTACCAGGAGGATCCTGTCCTCAGTACCTCATGATTTATGGTTTAATTTTTCTCGAATAACAGAGAACATTTCACCATATTCCAATCAGGAAGGGTTTAAATTAAATTATAGGACAGGCCATTCTCATCTTGTTTACTGGCAAATTCATTAGTGAGCGTATTTATTGTCTCCAGTAGATTAGTGAAAAGGTGATTCTTAAATTCACTGTAACAGGTGCACATGACTAGTTGGTTCTTCATATTTGTTTGCAGTAACAGATTTTGGTAACACTCCTGGACATTAACATACCTGGAATTTCTGCTTCAATGTGGCGTCAGTAAAGTTTAGAAGGTCAGAAAAGCGTGTATTTGTTATGACTACAACTGTGCTTCCTAGTCTGACATTTTTTGTAAATATGAAGGCATTTGAAAAATTTCATGTAGATAAATTGGTGGTAAAACTCATGAAAAATAATTAAAATAGTGCCCATGACTTTGAGGATTAAAATATGGGAATCCTTTGCTCTTAATAATATGGTAATCCTCTGCTCTTAATAATATGGTAATCCTCTGCTCTTAATAATATGGTAATCCTCTGCTCTTAATAATATGGTAATCCTCTGCTCTTAATAATATGGGAATCCTCTGCTCTTAATAATATGGTAATCCTCTGCTCTTAATAATATGGTAATCCTCTGCTCTTAATAATATGGTAATCCTCTGCTCTTAATAATATGGTAATCCTCTGCTCTTAATAATATGGTAATCCTCTGCTCTTAATAATATGGTAATCCTCTGCTCTTAATAATATGGTAATCCTCTGCTCTTAATAATATGGTAATCCTCTGCTCTTAATAATATGGTAATCCTCTGCTCTTAATAATATGGTAATCCTCTGCTCTTAACAATATGGTAATCCTCTGCTCTTAATAATATGGTAATCCTCTGCTCTTAATAATATGGGAATCCTCTGCTCTTAACAATATGGTAATCCTCTGCTCTTAATAATATGGTAATCCTCTGCTCTTAATAATATGGTAATCCTCTGCTCTTAATAATATGGTAATCCTCTGCTCTTAATAATATGGTAATCCTCTGCTCTTAATAATATGGTAATCCTCTGCTCTTAATAATATGGTAATCCTCTGCTCTTAATAATATGGGAATCCTCTGCTCTTAACAATATGGTAATCCTCTGCTCTTAATAATATGGTAATCCTCTGGTCTTAATAATATGGTAATCCTCTGCTCTTAATAATATGGTAATCCTCTGCTCTTAATAATATGGTAATCCTCTGCTCTTAATAATATGGTAATCCTCTGCTCTTAATAATATGGTAATCCTCTGCTCTTAAAAATATGGTAATCCTCTGCTCTTAACAATATGGTAATCCTCTGCTCTTAATAATATGGTAATCCTCTGCTCTTAATAATATGGGAATCCTCTGCTCTTAACAATATGGTAATCCTCTGCTCTTAATAATATGGTAATCCTCTGCTCTTAATAATATGGTAATCCTCTGCTCTTAATAATATGGTAATCCTCTGCTCTTAATAATATGGTAATCCTCTGCTCTTAATAATATGGTAATCCTCTGCTCTTAAAAATATGGTAATCCTCAGCTCTTAACAATATGGGAATCCTCTGCTCTTAACAATATGGTAATCCTCTGCTCTTAATAATATGGTAATCCTCTGCTCTTAATAATATGGTAATCCTCTGCTCTTAATAATATGGTAATCCTCTGCTCTTAATAATATGGTAATCCTCTGCTCTTAATAATATGGTAATCCTCTGCTCTTAATAATATGGTAATCCTCTGCTCTTAATAATATGGTAATCCTCTGCTCTTAATAATATGGTAATCCTCTGCTCTTAATAATATGGTAATCCTCTGCTCTTAATAATATGGTAATCCTCTGCTCTTAATAATATGGTAATCCTCTGCTCTTAACAATATGGTAATCCTCTGCTCTTAATAATATGGTAATCCTCTGCTCTTAATAATATGGTAATCCTCTGCTCTTAACAATATGGTAATCCTCTGCTCTTAATAATATGGTAATCCTCTGCTCTTAATAATATGGTAATCCTCTGCTCTTAACAATATGGTAATCCTCTGCTCTTAATAATATGGTAATCCTCTGCTCTTAATAATATGGGAATCCTCTGCTCTTAACAATATGGTAATCCTCTGCTCTTAATAATATGGTAATCCTCTGCTCTTAATAATATGGTAATCCTCTGCTCTTAATAATATGGTAATCCTCTGCTCTTAATAATATGGTAATCCTCTGCTCTTAATAATATGGTAATCCTCTGCTCTTAATAATATGGTAATCCTCTGCTCTTAACAATATGTTAATCCTCTGCTCTTAATAATATGGTAATCCTCTGCTCTTAATAATATGGTAATCCTCTGCTCTTAATAATATGGGAATCCTCTGCTCTTAACAATATGGTAATCCTCTGCTCTTAATAATATGGTAATCCTCTGCTCTTAATAATATGGGAATCCTCTGCTCTTAATAATATGGTTATCCTCTGCTCTTAATAATATGGGAATCCTCTGCTCTTAATAATATGGTAATCCTCTGCTCTTAATAATATGGTAATCCTCTGCTCTTAATAATATGGTAATCCTCTGCTCTTAATAATATGGTAATCCTCTGCTCTTAACAATATGGTAATCCTCTGCTCTTAATAATATGGTAATCCTCTGCTCTTAATAATATGGTAATCCTCTGCTCTTAACAATATGGTAATCCTCTGCTCTTAATAATATGGTAATCCTCTGCTCTTAGTAATATGGTAATCCTCTGCTCTTAATAATATGGTAATCCTCTGCTCTTAGTAATATGGTAATCCTCTGCTCTTAATAATATGGGAATCCTCTGCTCTTAACAATATGGTAATCCTCTGCTCTTAATAATATGGTAATCCTCTGCTCTTAATAATATGGTAATCCTCTGCTCTTAATAATATGGTAATCCTCTGCTCTTAATAATATGGTAATCCTCTGCTCTTAATAATATGGTAATCCTCTGCTCTTAATAATATGGGAATCCTCTGCTCTTAACAATATGGTAATCCTCTGCTCTTAATAATATGGTAATCCTCTGCTCTTAATAATATGGGAATCCTCTGCTCTTAACAATATGGTAATCCTCTGCTCTTAATAATATGGTAATCCTCTGCTCTTAATAATATGGTAATCCTCTGCTCTTAATAATATGGTAATCTTCTGCTCTTAATAATATGGTAATCCTCTGCTCTTAATAATATGGGAATCCTCTGCTCTTAATAATATGGGAATCCTCTGCTCTTAAAATATGGTAATCCTCTGCTCTTAATAATATGGTAATCCTCTGCTCTTAATAATATGGTAATCCTCTGCGCTTAATAATATGGTAATCCTCTGCTCTTAATAATATGGTAATCCTCTGCTCTTAATAATATGGTAATCCTCTGCTCTTAATAATATGGTAATCCTCTGCTCTTAATAATATGGTAATCCTCTGCTCTTAATAATATGGTAATCCTCTGCTCTTAACAGAAACTGCCTCAAAATATTGAAAGGGACTGCTAGTTTTCCAAGAGTTATTATGGGTTTTTGACTGCCTTGAAAAACACTACCATCTTTATCATAAAATTGGTAACACTCAGAGTTGGGGACCAAACTTTGAACATGGACCCTGGCGACAGTAAGCTCTCTTAAAATTCATGTCCTTATTTAAAATGTTAAGAAACAGCTAATATAAACAGTCCATATTTTTTCCAATCATATAATATTATTTTTCCAATTGAAATTGAAGTAACACTTTTGGAATTTTTGAACTAATTAATTCATTTTTCTTTCAAAACAAATTTCCAAAAAGATCAAAACTTTGGGTCAACATGCTCAGGACATTAAAGTCTATAGAATATTAAATGTTAAACAAAAATAAAATTTGTTAGCACTTTAAGACCTCTAAAACAACACTGGGGAAGCGAAATTGGAAAATTGAAGTGAAACGACCCATTTATGTGGACGGGCTAAAAATTAATTTTCATTACTATAGTTTCATCATAAAAAAAAAAAATTCTCTAGATAGCATGCTGTTCTCTAGATAGCATGCTATTTTCTGGACAGCATACTATGTGCACATATTTTTCTCATGTCATTGATTCCATCAGATGAATGCAATCGATCTTTTCCCCATTTAGTTGATGTTAAATTTTGAGAGCTGCTGAAAATAAACCTTAGCGCGGTTGTAAATGTTATTTTCGATCCTTCAGACCACGTTCCTTTTAGAATAGATATTCTTTTCCGATTATTGCAACATTTAATGTTACATTTCCGTTCCTCCTTTGTTTTTCAATAAATAGACATATCATTCCCATTCTCACAATCTGTTTTCAATTAATTTAAATTGAAACTTTGTAAATATTTTACTACTTCCTAAGGTAGAAGGTAGATCACAGATTAAGCATTATTCGCAAAGAAACCAGGAGAAAAAGAACAATAAAACCCTACACAAATAATAAAACAATACGAAAAACACAGAACTTGTAACAAAGGTTATACTATAGGTTATGACTAATGTAACAAAGGTTATACTATAGGTTATGACTAATGTAACAAAGATTATACTATAGGTTATGACTAATGTAACAAAGGTTATACTATAGGTTATGACTAATGTAACAAAGGTTATACTATAGGTTATGACTAATGTAACAAAGATTATACTATAGGTTATGACTAATGTAACAAAGGTTATACTATAGGTTATGACTAATGTAACAAAGGTTATACTATAGGTTATGACTAATGTAACAAAGGTTATACTATAGGTTATGACTAATGTAACAAAGGTTATACTATAGGTTATGACTAATGTAACAAAGGTTATACTATAGGTTATGACTAATGTAACAAAGGTTATACTGTAGGTTATAACTAATGTAACAAAGGTTATACTATAGGTTATGACTAATGTAACAAAGGTTATACTGTAGGTTATAACTAATGTAACAAAGGTTATACTATAGGTTATGACTAATGTAACAAAGGTTATACTATAGGTTATGACTAATGTAACAAAGGTTATACTATAGGTTATGACTAATGTAACAAAGGTTATACTGTAGGTTATAACTAATGTAACAAAGGTTATACTATAGGTTATGACTAATATAAGCAAATGTCCCACTTTCGGCGGGACAGTCCCGTTTTTAGGAATGTGTCTCGCATTACCGTGGGGCGCGTAAATGTCAAACTTTGAATGGTACAGCATACAAAAAAAAAAAATTAAATTAAAAAAAATAAATATATAATAATCATATTTCATTTAATTTAAAAAGCATTTACAATGCTTCCCGTCTCAATAAGGATGCGTTTATGTAATTACATAAGAATTATTAATTAGGTCATTTCAAATTAATAATTTTTCAAAAAAAATTTCTTTTAGTTTTTATAATACCTAGCGTTCTAATAAATTTTGGTCTTGTGTATAAATTCTGATTTATGCAAAAATTCTTTATCGTGTACAGTTTGCAATCTTATTTTAACTTTTTCAATTTATTTTCCTTTTATTGTATATATTTTTTTAAGTTCATTTTTGTATAATTTTATTTTCATAGTTATATATTTACATTATAAAGTTGTTTTAAGAGTTTATTATATTATATAAGAATTATCATTTAGTTTAGTTAATTTTTTTTTTTTTTTAGTCGTATGTATAAATTCTGATTTAGGTATGTATGAATTCAGCATTTTGTATTAATTCTTTAAGTATTTAATTATTACTATTTTAATTCGACCTCCGGCAGGCGGATATTCCATTGCCGTCGTACTTTTTTTTTATTTGGATGCCTACTGCAGTTGTGGTATTTTGAAAAAGAAGATTTATTGTTATTACTATTATAAATATGAAACTTAAAAACATATATTGTATGTAAATAGCTATCGAATTTTTAATTTTACATAATTAATAAAAAATGATTACCGACTATATCAGTCTTTCTTTTCTCCTTCCCCCTCCTTTCTCCCTCCTTTCCCCTCTCCTTTCCCCCTCTCCTTACCTCACCAACAAATAGGTGGAACCTCACCGCTTTAGGGCAGAAAATATTTGATGAGGTTAGTTATAATCCACTACAATGGAACATATCGATGACGTTTTTTGAAAAAGTCTTAAGCGCCAAAAGTTAGAAATTTACATTTCAATTGATTATGGGACATAAACACCACCTGTATCGATTCCCGCTCACGATATATCGATAAAAAAATTGGAATTGGTCTAAAAATCGACTATTGATGACGTAAGCACCAAATACTAACAACTCTCAATATTCACTCTGGCCTTAATTACTGCTAGAAGCCTTAAAAATATATTGTAATTGTAAAAATTTTGCTGGATAAATAAACTCCTACTGTATGCAATAAAAAAAAAATTATTATTTGGGGAAAAAGCGTTTCACGTGTTTCCTGTAACGTTTGCTAAATGACGCTTTCGCCTTTTTCAAAATATCTGATGTGGACACCACGTGACTTCCTTATCTGATGTGGACACCACATGACTTCCTTATCTGATGTGGACACCAGATGACTTCCTTATATCTGATGTGGACACCACGTGACTTCCTTATCTGATGTGGACACCACATGACTTCCTTATCTGATGTGGACACCACATGACTTCCTTATATCTGATGTGGACACCACATGACTTCCTTATCTGATGTGGACACCACATGATTTCCTTATATGACTATTAAATCATAAATCGCTGGCTCAAAAAGTGACTCTGAATTTGGTTAATAGTTTCCGAACATTGCAGAATCTCAAAAACGACACTCGGCATCACGACATCCGTTCTATTGACACACTCACACACATACATAAGCTCTTGTTTCTGGATGTCTCATTCCGTTATTATATGTCTTTTTCTTTCAGTAGGTAACAAGTTCCCAAGAGATTTCTTCGTGTTCCATGACAACATTAGAACTGTCAATGCCACTTGATAAAACATTGAAAATTGATGGTTTCGACATTTTAAGCGGAAGAACCTATTTAACTTAAATCTTATTCTCCTGTTGCAGGCTTGTTCAGTTCACAAACGGGGAGGAAAACCAGTATTTTACTTATAATTTTAACACTTAAAGCAAGTAATAAAAAGTTTAATTAGAATGGAAAAACAATTACCTTTATTACCGAACCAGATATCATATTCTGTATTTAATTTCAATGTAAGCTTATTATGACCTTCAAGTAAAGTACCCCTTTCAGCTCACCAATTTTAACCAAAATCTAATATATTATTTATCTTGATACCATATAAAAGTCCTATATACCAAATTTGAGAGGTTTTATATTATATTTTAATATAATTTTTGATGAAAGTGTATTATGACCTTCAAGTAAAGTACCGCTTCCGGTTTTCCAATTTAGACCAAAATCTATTATGTTATTTAAATCAATATAATTTATAAATAGTAAATTTGGGAAGTTTTACATTGTGTTTAAATATAATTTCTAAAGAAAACCAATTAAGACCTTCAAGTAAAGTACCACTTTTGGTGATCATGCAGTGATAAAAAAGGTACGTTCACAGCTAGATATTATAGGAATCCTAAATACAAAATTAACTCTCTACGACTTAGCACTTTTGCATTATGCGAGGTACGGACGTATGAACGTTTTGATATTTCCTTTGAAATCCGTAAACCTAAAATTTTCGCGATTACAATACTTCCTTTGCTGCATACAAACGACGCCGATATAGTCGACTGGATGATACTGGTATATAAGTATCACCTTCAGTTACTATTTCAAATAAATTAAACTTTTAAAGCGGTTTCAATATCTTAAAGCCAAATTGGATTTTGCTGAGCAAGCACTGAGATGTCTTCTGCGTTCTATAATACTAGTGATGTTGACAGCGACTTTCGACTCACGGCACTCTGTGGTCATTAGGTTAGCAATAAGAAGTCGGCATTTATTTATTTTATTAAATTAATGTAATGGTCTATGGAATAAAAAACTTCCATGCGTACGTACGCAGGTGTCCATAATCGTTGTCACGACAAATTCATACCCGTGGAAGCAAGTTCACCACAAACTTTATTAGGTTAACTTTAGATTAACCTTTATTAATTATTGTTGTTTATTTCTCATTTGAGGGGGAGGGGAGGGAAGGTGAGGAGAGAAAAAAAAAATAAGTCGATGCAAAAGCTGATACTGTGGCCTTCTGGTGCTTGATCCCAACTATTTTACCAGCATAAATGGAAAACAATCCTGGTGATAGTACTGCGCCTTGTGAAACCCCACACGTGAGATCTGCGGGAGCAGAGAGTTCTTCGAAAATCTCACTGCCAAATATCGGTAATAATCTAAGTATATATCGGTCACTGCCAAATATACTTAGAATTGATTTGATATCCGAATATAATTGTTGAAGGTACTTCAGGTCGATTAGCTGTTGGCAAAGTAGTCCATGAGCTACATAATTCAATGCTTTGGAGCAGTCCAGGGCTGTCATAGCAGTCGAGGGCTGTCATAGCAGTCGAGGGCTGTCATAGCAGTCGAGAACTGTCATAGCAGTTGCTTTGTTTCTGTTGAAGTTACTGGTCACCTCGTTTTGCAGCCTGACCAAATAATGTTTTGTTCTCAATTGATCTTGAAATGCAGCTTGTTCTGGTGTAATTATTTCATTTCGAGCACAGAATTTCTTAGATAGTTCAGGATGACTTTTTCGAACATTTTTCCTATGTGGAGTAATAAACTGACAGGGCGGTAGTTGGACGGCTTATTCCCAGACTTCCCGGGTTTTAGTAGCCAGGCAACGAATTGTGGGACTCCTACTATATATATTATCGCATTAGACTGAAGACTACACGAGCGAAGTCGCGGGTAACAGCTAAGTGATATTATCCGCGCCATTTATTATTTCCAATATAATTTAACAAATTACTCTAACGGATTGTTATTATCCGTAATAACAGGTTAATATTCCTAATGGCTGTTCAATCGTAACCTATTATGTAATTTAATTTTGCAAATTGACCATAACATTCACAACCAATCTCTAACTTTTCTCTTTCCCTGAGCTGCACATCAGCCTTGCTCCCTTAAAAGATTCTCAACTATTTGAATTAATTTATCACTGGTAGATCATAATATAATTGATTAATTAATTAGTTAACAAATTTATATTATCATAAAAGTTACATGCGGAATAAGTTTTGAGAAAATATTTTCCGATGCGAAAATATTGACTAGATTAACTTTATTATTTTGGATATTTTTGGTGCCATTGTCTCCGAAGTATTGTCACAAGAAACTTTAAGGGCGTACACAGGAATTTTTTTAGGGAGGGTTCTAGGGATCAGTCCTAGAAAAATGTAGCTGATATATTGAAATATAGATAACACTGGGCACAGATAAAAAAAAATTTTTCTTGCGCCATAGCTATTGGGTGTGAATATAGATACATCAATGTACTAAGGTACACGATGTATAGTTACTTTGTTCAAATTGACTCTTATTTTGTGTAAAAAAGTCTAGTTAGTTACAGTATATATTGCCTTTATTTCAAAAACTAGAGTAAATTCGGCAAATCTGATATTTTTCTCGAATTTAGGAGACTGAAATTATCCAGGTTCCACTTGAAACTCTCCGCCGTAAAATCACTGTTGCCCGACTTTTTTTTTTTAAACTTTATTTTCTCTATTTTAATATAAGAGGATGTATTGCCTTTATTTCAAAAACTGCAGTAATTTCAGCAAATCTGAAAATTTTCTTGTATTTAGAAAACTGAAATTCTCCAGAATCGACTCTGAAGCTGCGCCGCAAACTCACTGTTGTCCGAAAACTCCTCCAAAAAAACGTTCGTTTTTCTTGCAATTTAAGTGTTACTCCCTTTATTTAAAAAACAGGAGTCAATTTGGCAAATCTGATATTTTTCTCGTATCTAAAAGACTGGCATTATCCAGAATCGACTCTGAAATCCTGCGCCGTAAAATCACTGTTGCCCTGCGTAATTAACGTAATTGCTCCTTTATTTAAGACAATTTTTACTTCATTGTACGGAATAAATGAATCTTTGTAATCATGAAAATTTTCGGTTTCGTTGTGACGTCTGTACGTACGTTCGTTCGTTGCATAATTCAAAAACGGTCGTAGAAAGTAAAAATTTTGTATTTGTGATTGTCGTAACATATAGTTGTGAACCTCCCTGTTTGGTCAGCAAATCACTTAGTGGAGGCGCCCCTTGTTCTCATTGGCCAATACCATTTCCTGAGGTAGTTCGATGATGGTGGATTTCTCGAAAATTATTTCATAGCAGAAGGTGTCGAAATCATTGAGCACTTTTGGTGCTCTTGTTAATGGGATCCTCTGGATAACCATCGATAGTAATGGGATCCTCGGGATAACCATCGGTAGTAATGGGATCCTCTGGATAACCATCGATAGTAACCTAGAGGTTGCTGCCTATTAACTTCCTACATTTAAATATTACACAGGCCAACTGCAGTGTTAGTTTGATCTATGCATGAAGGAACAATCTCTAATTAAACTATAATTTTGGTACGGGGGTATTTGCAGCTGATTTCATAAGAATTCGGTGTCCTGAATTCAAATATGGCAAACGTTTTTCCCAAGGAAGTCAAATTTCTAAGATATTATGTTTTACTGAAATGTACGTTTTACGAGTACGTTATATTAGGTTAAATCCATGAATCAAATCCAAAAATTAAATATGAAATTGTTATTATTAAATTTCGTAAATATTATTATGTTATACAAATATTATTAGCAATTACTAATATTATTATATATACAAAGATACAATCGATGGAACTAACTAGTCACTCAACATTTCGGAAGCTTTTTTCTCGTGACCTTTTTGAATATATCTTGGAACTGGAACTCTTTCTAAACTCCAGCAATAATTCGTCATCATCTGCGTGTCCCATCGTCCTTAATAGCGGTCCTCCATGATTTTAATATCTAAATGAAATATTTCTTCTAAATTTTCAGAAAAACGGTCCAGACGGTTGTGTAAATAGTTTTACACAGCCACTATCTTTTGACCGAAGAGATTTGAAAGTTTTCAGCGTTTATCTATGGAAAATCTCTCAAGGTCATGGGATTCAAATCTGTTTTTTTTTTTAGTTAAAGTTTGAAAGTTGAACTTTACTTCTTGGACGGCTATCATATCGATGGTGTAACTTCGGATCTGATTTACCACAATTTGAACGGCACCAGATCCTGCACAAGATCCGTACATTCCATGTAGCAAGTTGCAGTCCTTTAAACAAAGCCGGCGTCGTAACCTTTTTAAGACAATTATTTCCGAGGCTGTTTGTAGGTTTCATAATCGATTGGTTTTTCCGAAGCCGGGCGATTGACCCTGCGTCCAACCTCCGTTAACCTTGGAGGGCCTGTGATTTTCTGTCAGGGTATTCTACCTTCGATGAGATATCTTCTCGAGACAGGCAGGCGTCATCATCCCCTCAGGCAGGATATAAGGATATGAGAAGGAATAATTAAGGTGGGATGGGATCAAGGTAAGGATATGATTCTCCCCTAATAAAGGAGGTGGAAGAAAGCAAGATGGGCAGGACTGCTACTTCCTGAAGTAGATCTGTTCTTCATTGGGATTGTGAGAAAGTATCTACCCTCTGCCCATACATATTAAATACCTCATAAAACTGTGTTATTCTGTATTTCTATTAATATTTCCCTTTGAAATACCTAAACTTCGGATAAACCGCCAAAACGGAAACCGACAAGAGTCTCAGTCCAGTGATGGCCGGCTAACAGCGGTTCTACTGCACATTCAATTTGACGACTAGCTTAATAGAAATAGTTACATAGTGGCAGTATATGTTGAATTATTTCGGGATAATGTACTAACTCTGTTTGGTTGATATTTTTAGACTGTTGACATGAGATGTACTATCTCGGTTTATGATTTTCACTTCTTATGATGGCTGCATTGGCGAAATGTTGAAAGGTTATTGATTAGTTACTATTAGAGAGACTCTGGGCTTCGGGTTAGAATCTTGTAATTATATTTTAGTATGACTTTTTCCATCTCTTTATTTTTGCTCTAATTAATTAACAAATTTTAATTAGCTTTGAAACTCGTTTATAAAAATAAAATATCAAAGGTTAATGCTGGTGGATCTGTTATAGAATGTTATTTTGAAGCAATCAAATTAAGTGAGAGGGGGGAAGGGTACAGTGATGAGGAAAGTCCCCCCCTCGTTGAGGTGCAAGACTATCCCTCCAGAGCAGTCTACCCGCCAGTAATCCTCAACCTTATTCCTCCCAATAGCTTTGCCCCCCCCCCCCTATTTCTAATTTCAACTTCGGCTCGGATCGAATTTAATTTATTCATTTCACTCCTGAGTCTCCCCTTTCTAAGGCTTTGCGAACTAATTTAGATCACTTAATGAAATATCCAAAGTTTTATTATTAAGTTTTTATTGTTTTATATTTGGGAGATAAGTAATATCGATAAAATACTATTGCAGCCACGCTCCCGCCCTTCATTCCTTTTCCTATAGATGTTCTCAGTTCATTACATACTTTCAACATCCAAAGATCAATTTAGATTTATTATTTTCAACAAAAAACTTTTGTAATCTGCCAAAAATTAAATAATAAAATCCCTCTAAATTTGAGGTTTTACGTTTCAAGATACGTTGAATCCAAACATCGAATTTAAAAAAAAAACGATGCAAATTATTATTATTTACATTTAGTAATATTTCAAAAATATCTATTCTATCCAAATAAAAAAAACAGAAAAAGCCAGAGAATTAGTCTACGAAGTTCATTACGCTATATCTCAGCTAATACTGGTCCGATTTAAATGATTTTTTTTCCTCTTGTAAGGAATGTCATCACATTCAGTTTGACTACAATGAAAACACCAAAAAAATTCTCAAGAAAATCGGTCCAGCATTTTCAGAGAAAAGCCGCGTACGGCCATCGGACGGATTTTTTTTATTCGATATTTGGATTCTACGTATCTTGAAAGGTAAAACCTCAAATTTTGAGGGGGGGGGATTACAAAAAAAATTTCTTTGTTCGATTCCAAAGGTCTACTATTGAAAATAATAAACCAAAAATCAGTCCGTTCACCGTTCACCATACGCCGCAAGCGGTTTTTCACTGTAACTGTAAACAGTTTTGGTTTTTTTTAGATTTATCACCAGAGTCAGAGATCATATTCCTAGGATGATCCTCGGAACTGGACATTATCATCCGCTATTTTGTTTCAAAATGACGGGCGATTAAAGCTTTCGTATGCCTATACCTCGGTCATTCATGAAGATTTAGGAAACATTTCAAGCGTTTTAGAATCATTATACTAAAGCCTTTAAAATAAAAAAATAAATAAATTACTTTCTCACCTCTCCTATAGGTAGGAAATGTATTTTAGGCGGATCAAAATTTCGATCTGCAGTTGTCAACGAATCTATTCGTTTCAGAGCCCAAAAAAACGCATTTTCGGACATTTGTATTCCTGTGTGTTTGTGCAATGATTATCTCTTGAACGGGTTGACAGATTTTGTTGCTTTTATTTTTTTTTGTTATATAACCTTTAGGTCCCCGATGCATGTGTGCTAAACTGCGCATGCTGTGCACAATAGTCGAAAAACGTGTTTTTCCACAGACTGCAGTCCAAAAACGGCTCTAACCTAACCATTTTGACGAAACTTATCGAAAATGTTCTCCTTGAAGCTTTCGCATTTTCATATATACGAGTAGTACGTACCCGAGAAAAGCAGGAGAAAAGTTATGAAGAAAATAAATATCATAATAAATAAATAACAACGTCTTAGAGAGAATAAAATAATAAAAATAGTTATTAGAACAAAATCTAATTCCATCTAATGTTATATCTGACAATGATAGAAAAAACGTGGCTTGTTGCACTCTTGTTATTAAATATTTGAGAGAAATGTTTTCTCTGTACATGAAATATAAAAAGAATTTGTAGATAATGGCCTAAAAGAATGAAAACTAAGAAAAATACTGAGTAATTTTTAAATTTAACAATTTTATATTTGAAATTAATATTCAACATAAATATTCTTGGAATTTCAGAACCCCTCTGAATATATATATATATATATATAGTTATTTGTTAATTGTTAGATTTTTAGTTATTTATAAAGAAAGAGAAGAAGTAATGCTGTTTCAATAATTTTGAAATGGATTTGAATGAAGATGGGTAAATTTCCCGAAACATAATTGATAAGTTATAAGTTGATAATGTAAATATGTGAAAACCATTTTAATAAATATTATTATAAAAAGGAAGAAACTGACTTCATACCCATAATCAAATTTAAAATTATTTAAAAAAAAGATCTTCCAATATAACAAAAAAAGGTAAAGTTATGAAGAAAATAAAATGTTATTTGGGCCTAACGGATAGCGTAACTATTTTGGCCTTACTAATAGCCAAATTGTGAGGTCGAATACAACCGAGGCAACCATCCAGAGGACCCACCTACCCAAAGCATTTTTTTCCTCCGGATTCGCGATATTTCACACTACAAAAATTAATCACTAAATATTTATTACCAGGTAATAATGGAAATTATAAAGGTAGGCATATACAAAAAAAAATGAAATTTTTTTTAAGAAAAACTGTTTTTTTTTATTTTTATCGAAATTAGCCTACTTTTATTTCCACATTCTTCGTGTCTTAATCTCCAAAAATTTAACCATTAATGCCTCTAAGATTAGCTTCGTCTAGGTGAACCAATAGTACTTCTCAAGTAATTTTTCATGATGTTAATTATTGAAAATAATCTTTAATTTCTAGGTGCAATAACATGTGCTATATATAAACCATAACATGTGCTGTATAGACAATAACATGTGCTATATAGACAATACCACGGCACAGAATTGTACGAACCTGGGAGGGGGGAAATGGTAGACGGAAAGATGAAGAAACTAGAGGAGCGGTAGATGGTAGTCTGTATCAATGGTAGATGGTAGATGGTAGATGGTAGTCTGTATCAATTACGATTGTGAACAGAGAGACCTCTAATAAATAAACTATTGACATTATTATTTCTACGTTACTATGAACTCTCTACGTTACTATGAACTCTCTACGTTACTATGAACTCTCTACGTTACTATGAACTCTCTACGTTACTATGAACTCTCTACGTTACTATGAACTCTCTACGTTACTATGAACTCTCTACGTTACTATGAACTCTCTACGTTACTATGAACTCTCTACGTTACTATGAACTCTCTACGTTACTATGAACTCTCTACGTTACTATGAACTCTCTACGTTACTATGAACTCTCTACGTTACTATGAACTCTCTACGTTACTATGAACTCTCTACGTTACTATGAACTCTCTACGTTACTATGAACTCTCTACGTTACTATGAACTCTCTACGTTACTATGAACTCTCTACGTTACTATGAACTCTCTACGTTACTATGAACTCTCTACGTTACTATGAACTCTCTACGTTACTATGAACTCTCTACGTTACTATGAACTCTCTACGTTACTATGAACTCTCTACGTTACTATGAACTCTCTACGTTACTATGAACTCTCTACGTTACTATGAACTCTCTACGTTACTATGAACTCTCTACGTTACTATGAACTCTCTACGTTACTATGAACTCTCTACGTTACTATGAACTCTCTACGTTACTATGAACTCTCTACGTTACTATGAACTCTCTACGTTACTATGAACTCTCTACGTTACTATGAACTCTCTATGTTACTATGAACTCTCAACAACTTCTATTTCTATTTAGAATAATATCGAGTTTATTATTACTTTTCTTATTTCTTCTTTCGCAACTTCCCTGAGTGCCTTTCAGCATGGAGATGTATCAGCCCAGAATTGCCAAACGTCTATATTTTTGGCAAGATTTATATTTCTGTTAATGTTTTACCGCGGGCTCTTGCTAACTTTTCCGTTCTCGTGAGTTCTACGTTCCATTCTGTAACAGACTCTCATAGCTTTACCGGGCACGATATCCGAAATGGGCACGATGTCACGGATTTTTACTTCTTTTTTTGCGACGGGGGGCGTCGCGAGGCCTGAATTGAAAAAAAAATCTTAGGATTTTCTTCAATGTGAATGTGAAACTCCTGCCTGAGGAGGTCCCTCCATCTCTGCCGGTCCATCACTTCCTCCCCCGACAGTCCCCCGCCTCACGTGGCCATACCATCTGAGTCTTCTTTCTTCCACCACCTCTAGGACACTCTGTCTTATTTTCATTTTCTCCCTTATAACCATGTTCCTGAACCTTTCGATCCTTGACATCCTTGCTGCTCTCCTCCGAAAATCCATTCCTACTGCTGGGAATTTTTTTCCTTGGATCGTGCTGAGGGGCATCCTTCCGCATTTTTTCTATTTCCATATTTCCTCCTATCTATTTAACATTACACTTTCTGCCAATCCTTATTGAAATATTGCTGCTCCAAAGTTGAGAATTAAGTATTCCAACTGTTTTTTGCCGTTTGTGATTCTTTTTTTCTGCATCCGTTCTACCGGTTCCCAGAGAGCAGAATTGCTCGACTTTACTCAGCTTGGCTAATGTTGGGTCGATATCCTCTTCCCTCTCCGTGCACATGAGTTTAGTTTTATTGTAACTTAAGGTCAGTCACACTTCCTTCTTCGTATTAGTCCACTATTTTTTTGAACAGGTAACTGATATCCTCCTCATCTTGTGATATTAACAAAAAAAAAAAATAAAAATTAAGCTATTGGATTTTTTCTGTAGCTTAAATAATTCAATTTTTTTTAAATTCAGGTTTTAAGACGCCCTCCGTCGTCCAATGCTCATTGCATTGCCTAGGTTGTCTTGGTGTTATTTAAGCCTATGCGCCTAACTCAAAAAGTGTTTTTTGATTTTTAATTAATTATGCTTTATTTTTTTTACTAATGTTTAATATTTATATTATTGTATCTTGTTCTTCCGAGCCCTGATGAAGGCCTGCAATGAGGGGATTCGGAAGATATTTCAGAATATGAAATAATGTATTAAGTATTGATTAAACATGGAGCTTGTAGCTTTATAATGTTCAATTAACACAATTGCTATAGTTGATAATGACTGTGCATTAGCTCGTAGCCTGTGTGTCCTCTGGGTGAGATTGTTGTGAATGTTGGATGAGACAAGCTCATCTTCTTGCTCATCGATCACTTTTAATGTGTTCTTCACTTCATCATGTGTGTTTGTCAGACCTTCCTTCATAATCTGGAGTACGCTGCCTCCCGCGTTCACAGCCTCCTGTATATTGAAATGATTGATATAAATTTTATTAGAGATTATGGAATAGAAACAAGTAGTCACTATTATCAAACTTCATTCTAAAATAACTAAATATTTTTTTTTTAAAACGGAATTTTGCAATCTACAGAAATGAAGCCTTTTAATGCTTTATCTCTTGGTGATATGGCATTTCACAGTAGAAATTGCTGTATTCATTTTGGGTGCTTGAGTACAATTAATTTTTTACTGTAGAATATGTAGAAAAAAATCTACAAAAAAAATTTAATATGCATAAATAAATACAAACATAAATATTCTTTGAATTTCAGGACCCCTCTGAATATAAATACATTATATATATATATATATATATATATATATATATATATATATAAATATAAATTTATGTATAAATATTCAAAGGAGTTCCGGAATTCATCAGGCACTTTGGCATCCCCTTCCCCAGATACGTGAGGCCGGGTTGGATACTGGAGGCAACTCACACTGACCTGATATAGGAGTGATGATCTGTTTCCTGTGTAGAACAGCAACAGGATTCATAATGGGCTGCCATTACATCAAGTGCTCGCAAGATAACAATATCTGCTGGACCCTAATAATATGGCAAAGATTATCAACCGAGAATCGGTCAAGAAATCCAAAGCTCTTGACCTTATGATAAGCACAGCATTATCATAATTACTGTACTTATCATAAGTACAGTATTATCATAATTGCTGTACTTATCATAACTATAGATTACTATAACAGGCTCAGGTTATTCATAGCTCAAACTACATTGGGACCAGACCATTACAACTGATCGAACCATCCCTCACAATAAACCTGATAAGTCATTGATTTAAAATTATAAAGAAAGAAAAACATGACAAGTTTGTATAAATACGGGTATCGTGAGATGGCAATCGAAAATGTCAGAATATAACTTTGAAGGACTGTTTAAGTTTGAAAAAGGAAGGGTTTTTACCGTTAATCATTTCTACTTCGGCTTGATATCGAAGATGCCTGCTTTAAGGAATTGGATGTTTCTCCAAACAGTTTGGAACAGAGGTAGAAAACAGTGTTGCTCGGGGCAGCGAGGCATTCTTAAGCCTCGTACAAACACAGCGACATTGTATGGGCAATACACGAGCCCGATAGTAGAGGGAAAATGGGGGAGCTGGAACACGATTCCTCCATCCCCTCCACCGCTAGCCTTAAGTGTCACGTGGCCTTGCCTAGACCCTACCTTAACCACCACGTGGTCCCCCCTCGACCTAACCTTAACTACTAGGCCACGCCCCTTTTTGGTCACGTGACCCTTATGCCCCGCCCCTTTTTAGTCACGTGATCCAGTCACGTGACCCATGGAACCTCCTGGTCTATGCTCCGCCCGCATATTTTAGTCACGTGATTCAGTCACGTGACCCGCAGCTCATCCTGGTCTATGCTCCGCCTGCATGTTTTAGTCACGTGATCCGGTCAC
Organism: Rhaphigaster nebulosa; assembly: GCA_948150685.1. Classification (NCBI taxonomy): domain Eukaryota; kingdom Metazoa; phylum Arthropoda; class Insecta; order Hemiptera; family Pentatomidae; genus Rhaphigaster; species Rhaphigaster nebulosa. The sequence continues at coordinate 247,471,536 of OX411306.1, read as the reverse complement.
GTGACCCGCGGAACATCCTGGTCTATGCTCCGCCCACAATATTTACCCCCTACACCCATTGAAGGATCAGGTACCCACCTTATAGAGCATGAGTGTACCCGGCCGCCATTTTGTTTTTCTTACACCACCATTTTGTTTTTCTACTGTTTGAGGGACTTGAGGTTTTGTTGAAGGGTTAGACACCAACCTTATAGAGCATGAGTGTACCCGACCGCCATTTTGTTTTTTATACATCGCCATTTTGTTTTTCTTATGCCGCCATTTTGTTTTTCTACTGTTTGAGGGACTTGAGGTTTTGTTGAAGGGTCAAGTACCCATCTTATAGAGCATGAGTGTACCCGGCCGCCATTTTGTTTTTCTTACACCGCCATTTTGTTTTTCTACTGTTTGAGAGACTTGAGGTTTTGTCGAAGGATCAGGTACCCACTTTATAGTCTGTAACCTTCCCAACGGTTATATAATCATAACCTATACGACGAAGGGTCGGGTACTCACTTTATAGTATGTAACCTCCCCTACGGTTATATAATCATAACCTATACGATGAAGGGTTAGGTATCCACCTTATAGAGCATGAGTGTACCCGGCCGCCATTTTGTTTTTCTTACACCGCCATTTTGTTTTTCTACTGTTTGAGAGACTTGAGGTTTTGTTGAAGGGTTAGGTACCTACCTTATAGAGCATGAGTGTACCCGGCCGCCATTTTGTTTTTCTACAGTTTGAGAGACTTGAGGTTTTGTTGAAGGGTCAGATACCCACTTTATAGTACGTAACCTCCCCTATGGTTATATAATCATAACCTATACGGCGAAGGGTCCGGTGCCTACTTTATAGTACGTAACCTCCCCTATGGTTATATAATCATAACCTATATGGCGAAGGGTCCGGTGCCCACTTTATAGTACGTAACCTCCCCTATGGTTATATAATCATAACCTATACGGCGAAGGGTCAGATACCCACTTTATAGTACGCAACCTCCCCAACGGTTATATAATCATAACCTATACGACGAAGGGTCAGGTATCCACTTTATAGTCTGTAACCTCCTCTATGGTTATATAGTCATAACCTATACGATGAAGGGTCCGGTGCCCACTTTATACTCTGTAACCTTCTCAAAGGTTACATAACCTTTACATTGTTTTCGTGTTTGTGCATCCTTCTCAATGTTTACATAACCTTTACAATATGTAGCTGTATCAACATGTAAACAGGTTGCATCTTGTATAGACAAGTTGGATTATGTCCAGGTGAAATACAAATATGGACCTTGAACTGTTTATCTCTAACATATAAATAAATAGCATAGTTTCTTAATCCTATAACTGCTTTTGGACTTTGAGCTCTTAATCACAAACCTTTCTTATCTCGCTGAAACATAAACAAAACAACTTTTCAATGTACTATGTATTTTTAATGGCTGATAGTATAAGTAATGGTCTTAAAAGGATTAACTTGTCAATGTTCTACGTATTTTTATTCTCTCATAGTTAAATAATGGTCTTAAAAGGATTAACTTTTAATCCATTAAGTTCCTATCGAACTTTTAATCTTTAAAATATATTAACAAATCGAAACGATGGTATCACGTTGGCCAAAGAGGTTGCACCTTTTCATAGCTTTGAAATATTTTCAAAGTACACGAGTCGGTATTAATAACTGCGAACATGTCGCAGTAAATTTTAATTAATGAATATTAATTAATACTATTTCTTAATCCCTTAAGGGCTTTTTGGACTTTGAGCTGTTAATACCAAAACATAAAGAATGATTTAGGACTTCCGCTAAAAAGTAAACAAATTTAGCTTTCGCAATAATGCTCTATCTCTTAATCCTTCCTTTAAAAGTTAACAATGGACTTTGAACTGTTAATCCTCTATCATTACTCATCTCGCTGAAACATAAACAAAACAACTTTTTAATCTTCTATGTATTTTTATTCTCTAGTATAAACTATTAAAACGCCGTAAAAGAATTAAATATTAAATCCTTAAAGTTTTTTATCATTTACAAACAATGATAAAGAGCCTTTTAATAATTTCATAATATCTGGATAGATGACGTCATTATTATTAGCTAAAGTTTTGTACCTTTTTCAGTTCTCAATGTTTACATTTTATGCAATTTTTCCAAATTTTTACCTTTACCTACCTATTTCTTTTTTAAATTTTCTATAACCTCCTCAATGTTTATACATTTTCTGTCCGCTAGGGCGCAGCACCTTACTCCACTCGGGAATTTTCCTGGCTAGTTTACATAATGTTCTCAATGTCTATGATTTATACAACCTTCCCAATGTTTACATTTACCTATCTATTTGTTTACGTTTTCTTTAACCTTCCCAATATTTAAATTTTATGTAAATATAGTCTTCTCAACTGATTTTTTTGCCTTTCCTAAATTGTTTTTCCCCTTTTCTGAACTTGATTTAATTATAATTAACTACCCTGGTTCCTAATTGCACTCGTATCAGACCTTGCGATATCATCGGCTCCTTTCGGCTACTCTCGGATACCCTCGGAGCAGAGCGGCCGGGCCCCGATCATTGTCCTCGGTGACGCTCGTTCGTCCTCGTTTTTCCTCGGGCCCCCCACCTCGATCTCCCTAATCTGCCTTAGGATGCTCCCGATTCGAGAATAACCGAACTCCTCCGGCCTCATATGATCATCCAGAATCACTAGAAAAAATTTGAAAAAATCTCCTCTTCTCACCTGGACTTCTTCTCCTACGGTTCCAACCATTCATTTTACTCAGCACTTAGAGGTCTCTCGTCTGCGTACCCCTTGATCAACTCTAAATATTTACATTTTTCATAACTTGAAGTCCCATAATTTTAGTGGTTTTTAGTAATTTTAGCGGTTTTTATTGATTTTAGTCATTTCTTATCAGCTTCTAATGGCAAAATACACTCCGGCAATAATACCATGCTTAATGTTTAACCGAATCCATCATTTTCTTTCAATTCATTGATAATATCTTTTGAGTAGGTCTTTTACTGCTTTACTGGTCTTTTACCTCTAATTTTTAACATAGCTTTATATTTTTTAGTATATTTTAACCAATTTTGGATATTATTTTTTGTTTTTATAATTGATTTTACATGTTACTTTATTGATTTTAGTCAATTTTAATGATTTTAGAAATAAAATAAAACGTTTTATTAGCAAATATTTGTATATAAATCTGTTTTGAGATGATTTATTATCTAGAGTTGATATTATTTGAGAATGTTGATGTAAGATGTGCTATATTTGGTCCCCATTTGTATGATATTATGTTGTTTTTTTTTTTGTTTTTTTTTTCACTTCTAATAATGACCGAATTGGCGAAACGTTGACTGATCAAATATTTTCTGCTGTTTAAGAGATTCAAATCTTTATAAAATGAAATAAAATAATTTATATAATGAAATAATAACTATTTATTAGATATTTCTATATCGTCTCCGGGTCAAAATATCTTGTTTTGTGCAGGAGACTGTCAATATTAAAATGTTTAGCATGATCGGATTATAGATAATACTAAAATTAACTCATATGAGCACAATCGTGGTAGTTATAGCACAATTATGACCACACTTTTTCCCAAAAATACCAAAAGTTCGCCTATGAGGCACCACTATCAGTACTTGTTTCCTCATCGAAGTTTGTTTATCGATTAATCAACAATCAGTTCAATCAATTTTGACGAGTCCATCTTGCTTTTGCACACTAACTTTCTGTTGGACAGAACATTTATGGACTTCACCAGGATGAGAACCATTGTTAAGAGGTGTTTCATAGCACCCTAGGATTTTAAAATGAGTAGCCGATAGAGGGAAAATGAGGTAGTTCGAGCACAATGCTGATCACACTTTCTACGAAGAATAGCATCAGGTCTCGTCTATGAGACATTTTTTCCCAGTTACTTTCGCCTTGCCGAGGTGTGTTTATTGGTAAACACAGCAATCACATACTAGATTTGATTTGTTTTTATTAGATTGATATTTATTTTTTTATTAAGAGGCGGAAGCTGGACCTCATTAAGACTCCAATATCTTTTGGTAATCAACTCCAATCAATCCAAAATGTTAAATATTTCCTCGAAAAAACATAAATTTAACGGAAGGTATTAGCTCCGTCCTCATTTCATAATTCAAATTGTTTGATATCTTTCATGAAATGATAACTATAGCAGTTAACCGGTTAGTTAACCTGGCCTAACCTTAACATGGTTGGAGATGGTCTAAAATAATCTCCAACCATGTCTGACCACCCCAAACCACTCTTAACCATCTCAAACCATCTCTGACCATCCCATACCATCGCTAACCATCTCAAACCATGTCTGAACATCCCTAAATCATCCTACACCACATTCCTGATCATCCGTTACTCTCCATCACTACCTCAAGCCATACCTTGAACATACCGATCTACACCCCCTCGTGTGACATGAAAGCTGAATAATAGCTCTTAAAACAGACAATAGAGGTCAGCAGATTCATGAAATGATAACTATTTATTAGATATTTCTATATCGTCTCCGGATCAAAATGTCTTGTTTTGTGTGGGTGACTGTAAATATTAGAATGTTTACCATCATCAAATGATAGATAATATTAACAGTGACTAATATGAACAAAATCGTGGTAGTTAGATTCTGATCACAGTTTCCTTACAGACTATAAAGTGGATACCTGGCCCTTCATCGTATAGGTTATGATTATATAACCGTTGGGGAGGTTACAGACTATAAAGTGGGTACCTGGCCCTTCATCGTATAGGCGATGATTATATAACCGTTTGAGAAGTTACAGACTATAAAGTGGGTACCTGACCCTTCATCGTATAAGTTATGATTATATAACCGTTGGGGAAGTTACAGACTATAAAGTGGGTACCTGGCCCTTCATCGTACAGGTTATGATTATATAACCGTAGGGGAGGTTACAGACTATAAAGTGGGTACCTGATCCTCCATCGTATACGTTATGATTATATAACCATTGAGGAGGTTAAGACTATAAAGTGGGTACCTGACCCTTCAATTGGTGGAGGGGATAAGCCTGGTGGTTATGCGTGGATGCTGAACACGACATTGGAAAGATAATGGCGGCTCAGGGTGGGGATAATCAGGGTGAAGCAATATTATTGGCTGGTTAGAGAGGGATAGGGGTAAAAGGGGCGGGACCTAATAATCACGTGACTTAAAAAAAGGCGTAGCCTAATAGTTAAGGTTAGGTCGAGGTGAGACCACGTGGTGGTTAAGGTAGGGTCGAGGTAAGGCCACGTGACACTTAAGGCTAGCGGTGGAGGGGATGGAGCAAATGGTGGCCCAGCTCCCCTGTTTTTCCTCTAAAGTGACCAAAAAGGGGCGTGGCCTAGTAGTTAAGGTTAGGTCGAGGGGGGACCACGTGGTGGTTAAGGTAGGGTCTAGGCAAGGCCCGTTCCGTCCGTTTTGGAGGAAACTGTGATCAGAATCTAACTACCACGATTTTGTTCATATTAGTCACTGTTAATATTATCTATCATTTGATGATGGTAAACACTCTAATATTTACAGTCACCCACACAAAACAAGACATTTTGATCCGGAGACGATATAGAAATATCTAATAAATAGTTATCATTTCATGAAAGATATCAAACAATTTGAATTATGAAATGAGGACGGAGCTAATACCTTCCGTTAAATTTATGTTTTTTCGAGGAAATATTTAACATTTTGGATTGATTGGAGTTGATTACCAAAAGATATTGGAGTCTTAATGAGGTCCAGCTTCCGCCTCTTAATAAAAAAATAAATATCAATCTAATAAAAACAAATCAAATCTAGTATGTGATTGCTGTGTTTACCAATAAACACACCTCGGCAAGGCGAAAGTAACTGGGAAAAAATGTCTCATAGACGAGACCTGATGCTATTCTTCGTAGAAAGTGTGATCAGCATTGTGCTCGAACTACCTCATTTTCCCTCTATCGGCTACTCATTTTAAAATCCTAGGGTGCTATGAAACACCTCTTAACAATGGTTCTCATCCTGGTGAAGTCCATAAATGTTCTGTCCAACAGAAAGTTAGTGTGCAAAAGCAAGATGGACTCGTCAAAATTGATTGAACTGATTGTTGATTAATCGATAAACAAACTTCGATGAGGAAACAAGTACTGATAGTGGTGCCTCATAGGCGAACTTTTGGTATTTTTGGGAAAAAGTGTGGTCATAATTGTGCTATAACTACCACGATTGTGCTCATATGAGTTAATTTTAGTATTATCTATAATCCGATCATGCTGAACATTTTAATATTGACAGTCTCCTGCACAAAACAAGATATTTTGACCCGGAGACGATATAGAAATATCTAATAAATAGTTATTATTTCATTATATAAATTATTTTATTTCATTTTATAAAGATTTGAATCTCTTAAACAGCAGAAAATATTTGATCAGTCAACGTTTCGCCAATTCGGTCATTATTAGAAGTGAAAAAAAAAACAAAAAAAAAAACAACATAATATCATACAAAGGGGGACAAATATAGCACATCTTACATCAACATTCTCAAATAATATCAACTCTAGATAATAAATCATCTCAAAACAGATTTATATACAAATATTTGCTAATAAAACGTTTTATTTTATTTCTAAAATCATTAAAATTGACTAAAATCAATAAAGTAACATGTAAAATCAATTATAAAAACAAAAAATAATATCCAAAATTGGTTAAAATATACTAAAAAATATAAAGCTATGTTAAAAATTAGAGGTAAAAGACCAGTAAAGCAGTAAAAGACCTACTCAAAAGATATTATCAATGAATTGAAAGAAAATGATGGATTCGGTTAAACATTAAGCATGGTATTATTGCCGGAGTGTATTTTGCCATTAGAAGCTGATAAGAAATGACTAAAATCAATAAAAACCGCTAAAATTACTAAAAACCACTAAAATTATGGGACTTCAAGTTATGAAAAATGTAAATATTTAGAGTTGATCAAGGGGTACGCAGACGAGAGACCTCTAAGTGCTGAGTAAAATGAATGGTTGGAACCGTAGGAGAAGAAGTCCAGGTGAGAAGAGGAGATTTTTTCAAATTTTTTCTAGTGATTCTGGATGATCATATGAGGCCGGAGGAGTTCGGTTATTCTCGAATCGGGAGCATCCTAAGGCAGATTAGGGAGATCGAGGTGGGGGGCCCGAGGAAAAACGAGGACGAACGAGCGTCACCGAGGTCAATGATCGGGGCCCGGCCGCTCTGCTCCGAGGGTATCCGAGAGTAGCCGAAAGGAGCCGATGATATCGCAAGGTCTGATACGAGTGCAATTAGGAACCAGGGTAGTTAATTATAATTAAATCAAGTTCAGAAAAGGGGAAAAACAATTTAGGAAAGGCAAAAAAATCAGTTGAGAAGACTATATTTACATAAAATTTAAATATTGGGAAGGTTAAAGAAAACGTAAACAAATAGATAGGTAAATGTAAACATTGGGAAGGTTGTATAAACTTCATCGTATAAGTTATGATTATATAACCGTTGGGGAAGTTACAGACTATAAAGTGGGTACCTGGCCCTTCATCGTACAGGTTATGATTATATAACCGTAGGGGAGGTTACAGACTATAAAGTGGGTACCTGATCCTCCATCGTATACGTTATGATTATATAACCATTGAGGAGGTTATAGACTATAAAGTGGGTACCTGACCCTTCAATTGGTGGAGGGGATAAGCCTGGTGGTTATGCGTGGATGCTGAACACGACATTGGAAAGATAATGGCGGCTCAGGGTGGGGATAATCAGGGTGAAGCAATATTATTGGCTGGTTAGAGAGGGATAGGGGTAAAAGGGGCGGGACCTAATAATCACGTGACTTAAAAAAAGGCGTGGCCTAGTAGTTAAGGTTAGGTCGAGGGGGGACCACGTGGTGGTTAAGGTAGGGTCTAGGCAAGGCCACGTGACACTTAAGGCTAGCGGTGGAGGGGATGGAGGAATCGTGTTCCAGCTCCCCCATTTTCCCTCTACTCCCGATACAGTTCCATACTGTCGCGATACAAATGTCGCATATCTATACCTGCTAAGTCAGTGTGTTACATGTTACATGTTACATGGTGCGCCATATCTATACCTGCTAAGTCATTGTGTTACATGTTACATGTTACATGGTGCGCCATATCTATACCTGCTAAGTCATTGTGTTACATGTTACATGTTACATGGTGCGCCATATCTATACCTGCTAAGTCATTGTGTTACATGTTACATGTTACATGGTGCGCCATATCTATACCTGCTAAGTCAGTGTGTTACATGTTACATGTTACATGGTGCGCCATGTCACAACAAATTGCTTCATGCGCTATTAATTTGTGCGTAAATAATTTAATGATATTAGCACAAAAAAAAACCTAAAATATAAACGGTAGTGGAGGACAAATCTATTTTGGAAAGGCATAGCACACGCCATTAATCTTCCAGAATAATTAAAATTAGAAGATAAAATTAACCCTAGAATGCCATTTTATTAAACAATAAATAGAATCCCATATTATTTTTGCTAGCAGTATATTATAAAATGATTAAATAAACCCCAGGATGGCAACAAAATGTCTAATACCTAAGAGATTATATATTCTACTCAAAACTTTACAATTATGAAATGTTTCATTTCATAATTCATTACTTTTTATTATTATTTAAATATTTTTGTTTAGATCAGAGGTTCTCTAAGTGGATGCCGCGGGACCTAAGGGTGAAGCAAATTTTTTAAATAATTAAGTATTGAATTAAATAAAATAAATAATTAAAATCATTATAAAAAAATAATATTGGTTTCTTACTACAATTCTTGGTTATTTATTTTTCTTTTTTTTACTTTTGATCCCTTATATCTTTAAAACTGTAATAAGGCCAATTATAAAATTAAGCTAGAATTTTTTTTTTTATACCATTGTAAGTATATTCCTTCGTTAATGATAGATTCCTAACTTCAACCTAAAAGCTAACTCAAATTGTCTTATCTTTTGTCTACTAAATATTCATTTTAACGCAATCTCTTTAAAAATATTGTGTAAATCTGAAGCCTGCTCTAAATACCTAGCAATATTGAGGAGGCATGATATATTGTGAAGGCTATGAGAACCATTACAAGTTATTAGATGCATTTATCAGCTGATATTAAATCCTCCGAAGTATCAAAGAGGCTTTATAAGCTGTCTTAGTGGCTCCAAGAAAATCGATTATGTCCCCCTCTTCAACTCAGTTTCGCCTCAGCCTGGCTCATCTCATCGTTTTAACTCGGCTAATGATTTAATCATGTTAATAATGTAGCCTTTGTAGACTTTTCCACAACGGACCATTTTATTGGAGTTGTTGTTTATTGTGGTTTAACGTTTTTCTGAGTTCCAACTAAGGCACGAAGGAAGGATAACCTGCTCTAGTCAGAGTGAATAGTTCAAGATTTATTCCCTGGTTCCACTACGAATAATAAACTTCAACACGCCAGACCGGATTCGAACCTCAAGAATGCTCAAGGGCCCATTTCACACTTTCCCGGCGCCGGCATTCGGCTCCTCAGTATAGGAACATAGAGAGAGTTTTCACACCTACTCCGCGCAACACAGTGGGCTGTCTTAGCAATCTAGCGGGACTAAAGTAAACATATCGATAGTGAATATGTCTGTTGAAAATTATATAAAACGTGCGTTTAAAAGTTTGTGAATACTGCTTTATTTTTGAAAACAATTATTATTATCAGCAAAAAGAGCTACTACAGTTTAAAAAAAAAAAACTTGTTTCTGATAAGATACTCAGTAAATGTTTTGTTGATAAGATACCCAGTAAACTTGTTGCTGATAAGATACCCAGTAAACTTATTGTTGATAAGATACCCAGTAAACTTGTTGCTGATAAGATACCCAGTAAACTTATTGCTGATAAGATACCCAGCAAACTTGTTGCTGATAAGATACCCAGTAAACTTGTTGCTAATAAGATACCCAGTAAACTTGTTGCTGATAAGATACCCAGTAAACTTGTTGCTGATAAGATACCCAGTAAACTTATTGCTAATAAGATACCCAGTAAATGTTTTGTTGATAAGATACCCAGTAAACTTGTTGCTGATAAGATACCCAGTAAACTTATTGTTGATAAGATACCCAGTAAACTTGTTGCTGATAAGATACCCAGTAAACTTATTGCTGATAAGATACCCAGTAAACTTGTTGCTGATAAGATACCCAGTAAACTTATTGCTAATAAGATACCCAGTAAACTTATTGCTGATAAGATACCCAGTAAACTTATTGCTGATAAGATACCCAGTAAACTTATTGCTGATAAGATACTCAGTAAATATTCTTCTGACGAAGCTTTGGGTTTGATTATAAATTTAAAACTTTATAGTTGATTATATTTTATATTTAGAACATGTTATTTCTTCCTTGAACTATTTTATTTTAACGAAATCTTTTAGTAATTAATTAAGCATATTCCTGCTTAGTTAATTACTAATAGTATTTAGGTAATACTTCGTGAAAGTTCTCAAAAAAGTTTATGAAAAGAAAAATCTTGCAGGATAGTAGTGCAAACATTTTTTTTGTTTGCTAAAAATTTCAATATTTTTTAAAACTGCTACCTAAACAAATTACATTGTTTTTGGCCAGTTGAACACGAAATCTGAAGTCATTTTTGTAATAATTTTTTTTTTCAGATATACTTCCAAAACTTGAAGGATGGGTGGAATTGATGGAGTATTTAGAAAGCGTAAATAACAGCAACAAATCAGATTTTATTTTGAGACAAATTTTCATTTTCCTCCAAAAGAAAGCCTCTTATTAAATATACCTCCGTTATGAACATTTTAGGTAACCACTTAATTCAGCTATAAAATTAACTCCTAATCTGAGCACGTTAAATATTAACTGAGATAATGCTATTTGAAGATAAGCACAAAGTATCATTTTGTTGAAAAGGTGGGGATAGGATTCTCAAGTGTGGCGAGTCATGGCCGTTTCTTACAGTACGTTAAGAATGTTATAATTTTTGGTCTTTGAAATTTTTCCGCGTCAGTCGCACCGAAAGAACAAATGAACCCACAAAAAACATTGATTGTCTTATGTTAATCCTCGATATCGTCCTCGTGCTTTTAGATCGGTGCAAAGAGGTGGCAATGACAGGCCATCTTGGGAGGAAGAAACGGTAATCGAACCCATACCACACTTGAGCATTCTATCCCGACCTTTTCAGCAAATCCTGATTATCTCTGTTAATTATCTCGGTGTAGGGCTCTCTTAATTAGTCAATGTTATAGCTAATTTATTTAGCTAAAACGTTTATTATAGAGGTGTTTTTGATAAAAGGATTTTGTTTGGAGGAAAATGAAAACTTTTCAGATTAAATCCGATTTGTTGCGGTTATTTGTGATTAGCGCCTTACTAAAGTATCTGATTGATATTTTCTGCGATATATCATCGCTATAGAATTTGATTTCTTATAAATTTCCGTCATAAAATATACCTCACTCCATTGAAAATTCCGGAGTTATGTGCGCTGGAGAAGTATTGGAGAAAAATAGGGGGTTTAATATAAGGTTAATGGAAATTTTAGGCGACACAGTTATATATGTCCCAACAAGTTTCACACCTAAATTCCCAAAATTGGAGATTTTAAGAGGATATGGTGTCAATCGTGTGTTGAATACTCCCTATGTTGATTCTAATACTCAACTGGCTATTTTAAACATAAAACAAAACCGGCTACCTATTCATTAGTTTGAATGAATGAATATTTTATTTCCTTTCGGATTATGCCCCATACAAATAGAGTTGGCTACCCCTGTTGATGATGACCCTTTCGTTAGTATAGGACATTAGCTGGTAGTTAGTATAGGACATTAGCTGGTAGTTAGTATAGGACATTAACTGGTAGTTAGTATAGGACATTAGCTGGTAGTTAGTATAGGACATTAGCTGGTAGTTAGTATAGGACATTAACTGGTAATTAGTATAGGACATTAGCTGGTAGCTAGTATAGGACATTAACTGGTAGTTAGTATAGGACATTAACTGGTAGTTAGTATAGGACATTAGCTGGTAGTTAGTATAGGACATTAACTGGTAGTTAGTATAGGACATTAGCTGGTAGTTAGTATAGGACATTAACTGGTAGTTAGTATAGGACATTAGCTGGTAGTTAGTATAGGACATTAGCTGGTAGTTAGTATAGGACATTAGCTGGTAGCTAGTATAGGACATTAGCTGGTAGTTAGTATAGGACATTAACTGGTAGTTAGTATAGGACATTAGCTGGTAGCTAGTATAGGACATTAACTGGTAGTTAGTATAGGACATTAACTGGTAGTTAGTATAGGACATTAACTGGTAGTTAGTATAGGACATTAACTGGTAGTTAGTATAGGACATTAGCTGATAGTTAGTATAGGACATTAGCTGGTAGTTAGTATAGGACATTAGCTGGTAGTTAGTATAGGACATTAGCTGGTAGTTAGTATAGGACATTAGCTGGTAGTTAGTATAGGACATTAGCTGGTAGTTAGTATAGGACATTAGCTGGTAGTTAGTATAGGACATTAGCTGGTAGTTAGTATAGGACATTAACTGGTAATTAGTATAGGACATTAGCTGGTAGCTAGTATAGGACATTAACTGGTAGTTAGTATAGGACATTAACTGGTAGTTAGTATAGGACATTAGCTGGTAGTTAGTATAGGACATTAGCTGGTAGTTAGTATAGGACATTAGCTGGTAGTTAGTATAGGACATTAACTGGTAGTTAGTATAGGACATTAGCTGATAGTTAGTATAGGACATTAACTGGTAGTTAGTATAGGACATTAGTTGGTAGTTAGTATAGGACATTAGCTGGTAGCTAGTATAGGACATTAACTGGTAGTTAGTATAGGACATTAACTGGTAGTTAGTATAGGACATTAACGCCAGGTATCCAACAGCCGTGAAGTGTAAAATGGGCCTGAGGGCTCGTGGTGAAATAGCCGAGTCTGTGTTGGTGTTTTCGTTGCCAATGTTCATTCACTTTACCCTAAGTAAAGTGAACCTGGCCAGCATTTGTTGGATCAGTTGGGATGGAGTATATTGCAGTTTCATTTTTCCATTGAAAATTTTGCTACTCTCTCACTTTTTTGGATGAAGAGAAACAGAATCGAACTAAGAAAATGAAGATAACGTCCACAGGAGTGAGTGGATTGGTTGTACTGTCGCCCATAGGCATTGAAGATAATGCCGCCTCCTCAAGCCGCTCCTATCTCCGCTCCAACTATCATTGCTTTATTGTAAAAAACTAAGTAAAGATAATTTTTATATTTATGTGTAAATGAACTGTTTTTTATATACGCAAAATCCTTTTATTCTAAAAATATAATTTCACTCACAAAAATTGGCGCCCTAGGCAGTAAATCCGCTACTGTACATTACATTACTCAGTAGCGAAACTCCTTAAAACGCTTGGCGAATTTAAAATCTTCAAAGAATTATTTCCAAACGATCTTGAACTCCGGATTTAGGACGTGACAAATCAAAACATTACACTTTTCGCTCTCACGAGTTCGATAATTTTTTTCACTCATCCATATGTAAATATCAACAATAAGAACAACTACAGACAAATTTAATTTAATAAAAAATTAAATCCTCGATTACGGAAAGCACTTATATATCTTACAGCCCCTAATAAAATATCTTACAACCCCTAATAAAATATCTTACAACCCCTAATAAAATATCTTACAACCCCTAATAAAATATCTTACAACCCCTAATAAAATATCTTACAACCCCTAATAAAATATCTTACAACCCCTAATAAAATATCTTACAACCCCTAATAAAATATCTTACTGCTCCTAAGAGAAGCAATGTACATGCATATCTACTTAAGCATTGGTGGCTTGTTGGTGAACTTGACGCCTAAGAATAGAAAACTGGGTTCCTTCGACAACGTTCCCAACGTCCCAACGTTCCCAAGTCGACGGAACGTTTTTCCTTATTTTTTTTTATAAACTTAATTTGCATTTTTATCCTCTCGTATCAAATGGCGATCGGTATTCAGCAGCACAACCACTTCGTAATAATGGCATCTCAGGCTTGAGCCAAATTAGTTGCTAAGCACTCTGATATTTGCTAAGCACTGTGATATTAGTTGCTAAGCACTCTGATATTTGCTAAGCACTCTGATATTAGTTGCTAAGCACTCTGATATTATTTGCTAAGCACTCTGATATTATTTGCTAAGCACTCTGATATTCTCAGTAAAACAGTCACCTCTGACCGGTGTTTAATTGTTAATAGATTTTTCTGTTTGTACATTCCGTCTATACATTTCTCTACAGACTAAAGACTGGTGATTTGATAGAATTATTCCGTCAAAAGTTTTTGAAGCTTCCCTCTTTTCGCATTTCTCCATGTAATGAGTAGTCTCTTTCTAGATTCCTCAAAAGTGAATTCCCTTTTTACAGTTGCCGAACTTGCAATGAGGGTCTCACCAAGTATCTTCGTTCACGATTTACTCGTTCATTATGAGTTGCCAAAATAACACGAGCAGCAGTCGTAAGCATTAAATCTTCCTCGTTCCTCGCCATTATGACAACTGCTACTCGCTCTTGTAGTATCTTTGTTATAATATTAAATTTATCTTATTCGTTTCAATAACCAAGTTATACAAAAATTATGACTCTTCGTTACTCAATACATTAATTTAGTTTCTGTATGTTTACATGCACAGATGCAAGGAGCTGTCTGTATTTTGACATGCACAGCGAACGGAACGGAATGTAATTGCGAAGGGCCGTAACGCGCAGTGGAAGGGACCCGACTACTACACCAAGGCACAATATTCATGGGCGACAACTTCACTAACAACCCACCAAAGGGCTAAAGTAGGCATACAAGTACATTCCGTCCCTTAGGACGGATGGGATTGTAAGATATAGAATTTATTTCTATAGTCAGGGTTTTTATTTTTTATTAAATTAAATTTTATTTAAAGATTTTTAGTTTTTCATGTATTGGCTATTTATGATTTATTACCATATAATAATGAACCTACATGATAAGAAACATCAACAAAAAGTCGAAAATACTTGAAATATAAAGAAATTTTTTTCAGAATTTGGAGCTCACAATGTTTCAAAACATTCCCAGCTTGAAATCAGTTGAGCCTTTCTCTCAAAAAATCGTTAGATACTCTCAAACGAACAGATTTAGTACATTTCTTTAGTATTTAGAGCTCAAAATGTTCCAAAACATTCACGGGATCAGGACGAATAATTTAAGCCATGGAACGTAAAAATCCGCTTAGCCGTTCGCTCACAAAATCGTTAGATCTCTTGGCTGTCAGTCCAAGCTATACATTATACCTTCCTTTTGGCTTCGCCGTAATTAGATAAAAAATAATGAATTATGTTGAAAAGATGTTTATTATTTTATGTTGTATCGACAGAACGCTGACGCGTATGTCACTGTACGATTTTATGTAAACACTCGTATTGAGAAGCAAAGAGGAATATTTTCCAACAACTCGGTTCGAACTCGACTCGTTTCCTCCATGTGGCTATATAAAAAAATCTCTAAGCGGAATCGCGTATAATAAACCTATTTAATATCATGAAGTTGTCTGAAACCGTTTCAATAACTGATAACGTTTCAATGCCTGATAACGATTCATTCAAAAAGACCAATTGATAAAAGAGAGTCGATGATGTCGACCGATAGATAACCTGCTGATGACGAGATCTCCACCAGATGTCGCTGATGTATTCACTTAGTGCTCTATCCAAGGCCCCCCTGGGCTCTCTTCCTCGCTTCTCTTTCTCTCACTGCCTCTTCAAACAAGTCTGCATTCCGCTGGTGACCAATAATGGGTAAGTTGTACACTTATATTCCTGTTGTGTTGTCTTCCTGAGATCACCTGCAACGACATAATCATCTCTCGCGAGAGCAATTTGCATTCTATTAACGGATCTCTCTGATACCTTTCCCAATTAATCACTTCAAAGGTTTTCCCAAGTCGACGGAACGTTTTTCCTTATTTTTTTTTATAAACATAATTTGCATTTTTATCCTCTCGTATCAAATGGCTATCGGTATTCAGCAGCACAACCACTTCGTAATAATGGCATGTCAGGCTTGAGTCAAATTAGTTGCTAAGCACTGTGATATTTGCTAAGCACTCTGATATTTGCTAAGCACTGTGATATTTGCTAAGCACTCTGATATTCTCAGTAAAACAGTCACCTCTGACCGGTGTTTAATTGTAAATAGATTTTTCTGTTTGTACATTCCGTCTATACATTTCTCTACAGACTAAAGACTGGTGATTTGATAGAATTATTCCGTCAAAAGTTTTTGAAGCTTCCCTCTTTTCGCATTTCTCCATGTAATGAGTAGTCTCTTTCTAGATTCCTCAAAAGTGAATTCCCTTTTTACAGTTGCCGAACTTGCAATGAGGGTCTCACCAAGTATCTTCGTTCACGATTTACTCGTTCATTATGAGTCGCCAAAATAACACGAGCAGCAGTCGCAAGCATTAAATCTTCCTCGTTCCTCGCCATTATGACAACTGCTACTCGCTCTTGTAGTATCTTTGTTATAATATTAAATTTATCTTATTCGTTTCAATAACCAAGTTATACAACAGACTTGTTTTATAACGAAATGTTCGAAATTTATACAACGAAATAGTTATAAAATAAGTCTTTTGTTATATAGTGTGGAACAATCTTGAGATAAATGGGATAGTAGACGATCTGGGTCAAATTTTAGTTAACATGGCATGCAAACTTATAATCAATTCAAGTATCTGGAAATTAAAATCACGAAAGCTGTATTTTTTTACGAAAAGATAGTCTAGAAATGTAAACAAATTAGTATTTATGAATACATAATTATAACGGTTCGACAACCGTCGTATCGGGCAGTAGCCTCGCCGAAAAACTTCAGGCGGCGGACGAACGGATTTTATTTATTCCATTTTGGAGTCTACGTATCTTGAAACGTAAAACGTCAAATTTTGAGATGTGAGTTTTAAATTTTTTTCCTTGGTCGATTAGAATGGTTCATTATTGGAAACAATAAAACCAAAACCATTCATATAGTTTTTCCTTTTTGTTAGGCCTTCGTAAAATGATTCCAAAACACTTGTTATTTTTACTATATATTCATAAATGGCCGAGATATTGGACTATGAAACGTTTAACGCCCGCCATTTTGAAGTTTGAATGGCGGATGGTAATGATGAGCTCAAGGTTCATCCTGGAGTGACCCCAAAACTTTGATGAAGTAAAAAAAATCATCGTTCATATCCAGCATGGAGAAACCAGAACGAAGTTTGCTTGTCCCTTCACATATTCGCTTTTTCACTAGTATTGGAAGCCAGTGGAGGCTGAGTTAGGGTGCAGTAGCCTTGGACGCTCGGACTTGAGTGGATAATCTGACCTTTGCCAGAGCCTTTACTAGAAAATTGTAATTTAATTAAATCCGTTTCAAGATAAATTATGCTATTTGAATTATTCCAGGAAGCTTTAATTTTTTTTATTGTATATTCCAGAGCTTTCTCAATTAGTTGGTATTTTCTATAAATTATCCATATTTATTCATATATTTCGCTGTATAATTCAATGTGTTTATTTCTAATTCCGAGTATTTCTAATTAGATGGAAATTCCCACCTGGCTCTACTTCGTCCCAACAATACCTATTTTAAACTGAGCAGTCTATAATTGTTCTTTTAATTCCTTGGTAGACTTCAATTAATTTCAATGTCCCTGCAGGTTTATAGTATTTTATGAAAAGATAACCGCGTAATATACCGATGGAGTTATAGGTTAGATAAATAAGGTAAAATATACCGATGGAGTTATAGGTTAGATAAATAAGGTAAAATATACCGATGGAGTTATAGGTTAGATAAATAAGGTAAAATATACCGATGGAGTTATAGGTTAGATAAATAAGGTAAAATATACCGATGGAGTTATAGGTTAGATAAATAAGGTAAAACTTAGCGAAGGATGACGTAAAGACAGTTATTATCAATGTTGGCTAAGGAGGTAATATTGAAACAGTCGTGAAAGGTTATAATCAAACTGCTGATCGCAAAAACAAAAGTATTTTAAAAAGCTATCAAAAGTAATTCATCAGCATGTGGTTCATTTTCATATAAAATGGCACTTTGATGTCAAGGTTCTTTGAGTGGCTGTCAAATAAAAAATATTTTTAATGGTGAAAGTATGGTTGACCGTGGAAATATATATTGGAGAAGCTTGGTTGCGGGCGCGGTCAATGCAGTCATCACACAAATAAGAGAAACTTATTATATTTTGTGCCGACGTTTCGCCCAAAGTTGTAGGTCATCATCAGGGCTAAGAAAAGCCAAGATTGCAACTGAGGTAAAAACAGTGCCAGAACCAATAACAGTAACAAAACATAACAAACAATAATATAAGACAGTATGATGGAAAAAAAAATGATGTTTAAAGAAAAATATGTTAATTAACAATGTAAATAAGAGAAAATTAAATGTCAATAAAATACATGAAAATAATAATTATAATAACTACAAGAATGAAGATTCAGGAGTATGAAAAGTATATCAAGATATTTATGATTACTTTATAATTAACATATTTTTCTTTATACTTCATATTTTTTCGTCATACTGTCTTATATTACTGTTTGTTATCTTTATTTTATTATTCTTACTGGTGCTGTCACTGTTATTATCATGTTCTTTCTTAGCCCTAAAGCTTATGCAGAAACGTTGGCAGACAAATTAATTAGTTTTCTTAATTATATGTTTCTGGACTGAACGCACTCCCAAACAAGATTCTCCTATAAAAAAGATTTTTGTTTATTGACCTCTATTCATGGCTTATTTTAGGGTATATCAAATTGAACTAATATGGATCATTAATTATTAATTAAAATAGCTCTGTAATATTTATAAAAAAAATATTAACTCCATTACGTTACCTTCCTAAAGCTAAGTTGCAAATTTTAAACTCACAAAAAATATTGAAAATAAAAATACGAAAAGTCTGGTTCCCAGCATTTTTTTGTTATTACCTATATTAGCCGCAAATGGTGAAAAATATTGTTTGAAATGTATTTTAGACAATTTGGTGGAGATTTAAGTTGTGCCCGTAAATATATCCATTACATTATTCCTTTTAGATTACCAAATTTGGTGGGGAGCTAAAGGAGGATTCAGAGAAGCAAAGGGGTAAATGGAGTTACAGAGACCAATTGTTGTCAGTGAATGTCGCAACTTGGTTCCTCACTCAACCGCCTTTTTCCATGAAAATATGATGCGTATTTTTTTAATACTCCATCGTGTTATAAAACAGCTCAACACATACTCAATGTAAATGGAGGTAACATAAAAAAAGCTGAAAAAGTTTATATTCTAACAGCTGATCAGCAGAAACAGAAAAATAGAAATACACATACCGCACAACAAAAACTATTCTATAAGGATATAAAATCAAATTAATTAGATTTATCTAAAAAGTTATAAATATATACTAAAGAAAATTTGCATCCCTTTTATTTCCTTGTATATGGGTCATTTTCAAATAAAATAGCACTTTTGAATTAAAATTTCTTAAATTTATTTTTTCGTTACTGCGTTCTTAGTTCGTTCAATGTAGGCAGCCTATGGCACTTTAAGATATGGGGCCTTTTTCTGAGCAATTATGGGTTACAAAAGAAATAAACAAGATATTTTTATATATATTTGAAAAGTAACGAAAATTTAAAAATGTTAAACACTCACAAGAGAAAAAAGAGAAAAGGGTCCCTATCATGGGGCCCCGGGCCCTCGTGGGGGATAAATATTATATATTTACTTAATTATCTATTACATGATAGTATTAAGATCCTGTAATTTACCATATTATTCCTTATATTAACGACTCAGTAACGTTATGGAGAAGTGACGTAATGGAGGTTTCGGTAGCTTTTACACTGATAACATGTTTAATTCAATTAATTATCAAATGTAATTAACTTGAGAAAATTGTGTCCATTACGACAATATTTCAATAAAATATGGGGAACGAATCACATAAACTTGGAGAAAAAAAAAACGTTACTTCTTATTTCGCTGATAAATTTAATCAGTATTTTTTTGAAGAAAGATAAATAAAACGTGTTTTGAAAAAATTAATAAATAGGAGGGGAACAAGGAAAATATTTTAAAAAAAGGAATAGTTGGCCATTGCAACATTGAATCTGCTCCTAAATATCGAATTTGACAAGAAGGGACATCACTATATCTTTCCCTAATGCAATTGAAGGGCTGCTTCGTTCTCCACAGATTCATTTTGGGCGGCAAAATGGGTATTCTTCAAAAATATGAGTTACTGTTAAGAGGTTTTGGTTTATGACTTTCAATGATAAACCTTTGCAATGGACCAAGAAAAAAAATCTAAAAATTTGATGTTTTACATTTGAAGATACGTTGAGTCCAAAAATTGAAAAAAAGTAAAAAAAAAAAGACATTTTCTCCGGAACTACTGGGCCGATTTTTTTTAAATCACGGTTCATCCAAGGATGATCCTCGGAACTATTTAAATATTAAATAGTAAATATTTATGAAAATTAATTTGAAGTTGATTGAAGGCGAATGCAGTATATATATATATATATATATAAATGCAGGCTGTTACTGTTTCACCAAGTTCATTTTTTTAGATGCAAATTTTCGATGCCTTTGAGCCATCCCCAGGCATCTCTGTAAATTTAGCTAAATAAGGGCCTTTTACAGAGATGCCTGGGGATGGATTAAAGGCCGAAAATTTGCATCTAAAAAAATGAACTTGGTGAAGTAGCACCAGCCTGCATTTATATATATATATATATATATATATATATATATATATATATATATATATATATATACATATATATATATATATACATATTCCTTTTTACAGAGCTTGAAGATCTTTAGCCACCTCTACCTGCTTCTTCTAGCTCTGCCTATCTTAGGCGATGGCTTACCAGTTTATTACGCGGTGTTCAACCGCGTCTTTCTTTATCCTGTCCACCGATCTGAGTTTCGGCCTCCCTCTGGGCCTTGTTCCTACTGGTGAAGAGTTCATAGTTAGGAAGAGAGGACTTGTTGGGTGGCTTCATGGCACATGTCCCGCCCGTGCAACATTTGTGTTTTCATATCAAGCGCGATCAATTGTTACGTTTTGGAATAATATCTTCTTTCTTTTTGAATATATATTATTTCGAAATATCAAACCATAGTATAATAATTCCCAGCGTTTTTACAATGCTAGCATCTTGTGGGTAATATTGTCAATTGATCTTTATGCTTTTAAGCTTCCTTGGGCAGCTGTTGACCCTAATTTCTTTTCATATCTTTAATATTTTTTCTTTCAAAGGACGAAAGAGAAGCTAGCTCTGGTGGTGTTAGGGAAGGTAAGGGCCATTATTGTTTTGTTTTCAGGTTGACCATAAATTTATTTGTTTATTTGTTATTTATTTAAATACAATAATCCTTGATGATGGATATATTATGAACTTCGAATCTGGGAAAACGTTTGCAAAACAATAATATACTTTTAGCTTTTACCCGAATGAATATCATTTAGACCTATTAGAGATAACTCCACTAATAAATTAGTAAATAATTACTTTGAAATAAATTGAATATGAGCGGAGGTGCATGCTGTTGTTGAGGGGGGAGGGGCTGAGAAAGAAGCACGCGGGACTTAAATATTTCAGCTGCCACCATTGATCAAGGCACCTCCCCGTCCACGGCCGACTGTATCAGCTTGCTAGGAACCTTCATTAGGGAAATGTATTTATTAAAACAGTAATCTTCTTTTAAAAGTATTATATTAGTTTTTATTAATTTATTGTGTTAAAATTCACTAATTGCTTTATCATATCCTATTTTATATGACATAAACAAATTCCGCACAAACCATTGGTTTGATCGTAACAGATTTTATACATTAGGGATTCAGTATAACTTAGTTATTTACAATTAGTAATAATAGTATACACCGATATTTAATTAATATACTTAGTAACCTATTAAAAGATAAATAAAATCTAGACCGTACCATGTATAGAGCAAACTTTACTTGTTCCATTACAATGTTAATTAAAATATAAGTTTTCCCGAGACAGTATTATCAAAAAATTAAACAATAGCTTTTAAACATTGCCTTTAAATGTGATGTGAAGGCATAATACCTTTGGTCTAATTCTTAATATCTTTGCTCAAAGATTAAAATAAAATATCTGAAGTTGACCACACATGACTTCCTTGTACTCCTATTAAAGTATGAATCGTTGGTTCAAAAAGTGATTCTCAATTTGGTTAATAATTTCCGAAAATTGCAGTATCTCAAAAACGAAACTCGGCGTCGCGACACCCATCTATTGACACACACACACACACACATCTATTGACACAAACACACACACACACACACATCTATTGACACACACACACACACACACACACACACATATTCTTGTTTCTGGAGGTCCCATTCTGTTATTATATGTCGTTTTTCCTTCAGTAGGTAACTAGTTTCCAAGAGATTTCTCCGTGTTCGGTGACAACTTTAAAACTGTCAATATCAATCGATAAAGCATTAGAAATCGACAGTTTCTAAATTTTAAGCGGAAGAACCCACTTAACTTATATCTTGTTCTCCTGCTGCAGACATGTTGATCTCACAAATGGGGAGGAAAACTAGTATTATATGCTTATTGCTTATTATTATATATATTTAAAATAAGTAATAAAAATGTTTAATTAGAGTATAAACAAAATCGCGATTGTAACCTTTAGTACCGAAACATATGACTTATGTAATTAATTTAAATATAATTTTTGATGTAAGCTTATTATGACCTTCAAGTAAAGTACCCTTTTCGGCTCGCCAATTTTAACCAAAATCTATTAAATACATTCATATTGATATAAAAGTCCTATTTTCCAAATTTGAGATGTTTTACATTATATTTTAATATAATGTTTGATGAAAGTCTAATGTGACCTTCAAGTAAAGTACCACTTCCGGTCTGACAATGTTAACCAAAATTTATTATATTATTTATATTAATATTTAAGTGTTATAGACCTAATTTGAGCAGTTTTGCATTATTTTTTAATATAATTGTTGATGAAAAGCAATTATGACCTTCGAGTAAAGTACCACTTCCGGTGATCAAGCAGTGATCAAAAAGGGAGATTCACAACTAGATTTTACAACAATCCTAAATACAAAATTCTATCTTTTCACGACTAATCATTTTTGAGTTATGTGAGATACGCACGTACGTCCGAACGTACGTACAGACGTCACGACAAAACTAGTCAAAATGTATTCAGGGATGGTCAGAATGAATATTTCCGTTGAAATCTGAAAAACGAAAACTTTGCGATTATGATACTTTCTTTACTTCGTACAAGGAAGTAAAAAAAAAATAGAAAGAAAGGATAAAGCTATCAAATATATCTATCAATTAAAAAGAAACATCCATATTTAAGAAAGAAATATTAGTTGTTCAACATCCTATATAAATTTTAAGTTGTTTTCTTATCGCTTTGAGTTAGAGTTCAATACAGAACGTGTTCTCTTTATCTTCAAAAAATAGTCCGTTTAAGATTTTTATGTTATTTTTTTTCTTCTATATTTAGGTTTGTAGACCATTAACTTATCATTGAAAAGAGTATATAGAATGTTCCAGAAGATGTGTAGTTTTGGAGTTATAAAACAAATAAATAAAGGTGAACCAGTTTCCATAAAAACATAAGTACTTTATAAAACATGTCTACGAAGTTCAACAGACTATATTTCCGCAAATATTGACCCCATTTCAATTATTTTTGTTTTGTTGTGAATTTTATTACCATAATACGAAATATGTAAAATAGCGATTTTTGGATTCTACGTATCTTGAAATGTAAAATATTGGTGGGGGAGGAGGGGAGAGGAGATTATTGAATCAATCAACAGTAATTTTTTTCAAGAAGTTCCACGGTTTCATTTGTTAACCGAATGCAGCTTTGCAGTGTGAAATGAATGTTGTTTAAATTTGGGAAAACACTTAAGTAAAAATTGGCAATGGACCTAGCCTCTTAAATTTACTTTAATTTTTCGGCTTTTGTTCTTCTGATTCCCTCGGTTTCTGAAATGTGTGACACGTGTAAAGATAACGGGAAAAATTGACAGAGAATTATTGAAAGAGCTCGTAAAGGACGAGTCTCTTCTAAGGGGCCAGCGGAATAAATCTATATACCGAGAAAATTTAATTGAATCAATTAATATTTAATTACTGAATTAAATTGATTGAACTTATGACATATGTTTTTAACTAGAGGTGGTATATAAATCTTTGTATAATTTCTCTACAAAGATCACCGATCGGACCTGGCCAGACCGGAACCTATGTAGGCTCTCATGACGGAGAGTTTTGAAGATTTGGAAAGTAAAGTAGTTCATTCAAATCATAAAAAAGCTTTACTTTTAGGAAGGTTTCTATAAAGAATAGCATTTCCGGCCTTTAAATTAATGACATATTGAGGAACAACTAGACAGAGGTATATATTATATTTTTTAATTAAATATTAATTTTCTGTAACTTCTGTAATTTTATATTTGTATTTTATAACATTTTTTCTCTAGGTTATTATGTTACTTTTTCGATATAAATAGGTGTTTTTAATTATTGTTTTGATGTTTTGCCAATACAATTCAATACAATGCCAATACAGAGGTGACTGACTAAATGAAGGGATGGTTGTGTAGTGCGGGTACTGTAGTCATTCAGCGCCGTTCTCCTAAGTTGATTACTGTCGGACGGCATCGGACCGGGTCATCGGGAGCTATCGGATCGGGAGGAATACGGATCCAATGTAGGCATAGCCTGAAGGAGATCACAGGCAATCACTCCACTCCAATCGCTCCGTGCCAGATGGAACAAGGAACGATGGTTGGTGTGAAATCCTGTCTAGATTTGTTGGAATAATGCGGAGCGACTGGAATTCCATTGGTCCTACACTCCATCTCGCCATTCCAAAATCCAAACACTCCAGCCGACCGTGAGTGGAGTGGAGTGATGAACCGCAGAGTTTTGGGACTGCGCTAAAATAATAATATAAATTATTGGTCAGTAAGTGTATATATATATATATATATATATATATATATATATATATATATATATATATATACATATATACACACACACTTATATATATAAGCCTATACCAATGTTAAAACAGACTATTTTTGAAATAAGGACCTCTCGAAGAACCTGTATCCTCGCCAAAACTAGTATTATTCGTAGAGCGTTACAATATATGTATAAATTTTATCCTCCTCCTTCTCCTCTCTTACGTAGTTAAAATTCAGGAAATTTATTGCATAAAATACTTTACAAAATTATTTATACCAGAATCGCTCAGTTGTCGAAATTCGACCAAAAATCCATATTATATCAGTTTTGTGATTTATTTATATAATTTAAATGAGCAGAAAACATTTTATTCTGCTATTGATTTAATGTAAATTGAAATTAAAATGTCTGATGTGGACAACACATGACTTCCTTGTACGCCTGTTACGCCGTATGCCTATAACTATAAATCGGTGGCTCAAAAAGTGATCCTCAATTTGGTTACTAGTTTGCGAAGATTGCAATATCTCAAAAACCATACTCGGCGTCGCGACATCCATCTATTGACCGCAACAGACATATTCTTGTTTTTGGAGGTCTCATGGTAATTGAAATTTTCGTGACAACATTAGAACTGTCAATATCACTAGATAAAGCATTGGAAGTCGACAGTTTCAACATTTTAAGCGGAAAAAACCCACTTAACCTATACCTTATTCTCCTGCTGCAGACTTGTTCATCTCTCAAATGGGGAGGAAAACCAGTATTTTACAATCAATTTTAACACTTAAAGCAAGTAATAAAAATGTTTAATTGGATTGGAAACCAAATTGCGTTTGAACCAAAATCTAGTAAATACGATCATATCGATATAAAAGTTTTATTTGCCGAATTTGTGATATTTTGCATTATATTTTAATAATGTATTTTATGAAAGTCTAATATGACCTTCAAGTAAAGTACCACTTCCGGTAATCATGTAGTGACCAAAAACGAAGATTCACAACATGATTTTTTAACAATCCCTAATCCAAAATTTTAACTTTCTACGGTTTACCGTTTTTTAGTTATGCGAGTTATCAGACGACTATTATGTTTAACAATTTTATAACTATAATTTTAAACACTAGTTTAATATCAGTAAACTGCCTTCTCAGGGCTCTCTAATGTCTTAGACCATACATATGGGAATCCTTAGCATGTGGTAACACCTTGTCACTGTCAGTGTCGGCTGACCATTGCCCAAAGATCTTTTGTCTCCTACCGGAAAGCCTGTCAAGCTCTCTCTTATATTCAACAGTTTATTGCTACCATATTCTAGTTCAGATGTCAATTGTATATTTTAACTGAACCTTCAGAACAGCCTTCACAAGAACTTCACATGAGCTTCCAAGAATTGTTCCCAAATAGGCCACCCAGAATTTAGGTCTAGAGGAAATTATCCCCCTCTTTCTTCTCCTTGCAACTTCATCCCCTCTCTATTCTCATCCCTATAAAGCCTTCTCTAAGATTCTATATTGGACATTCCATATCAGAGTAAGCTATGATGTAAGATAGCTAAGATATTGTAACTTAGTTTGTAAGAAGCGTTTTAAATGTCATTGTAACATTTTGTTTAGACAATAAAAGTATATCTTAAAGTCTTCACTGTTGTGTGTTCGTTAATTGGCCCCCAAAGAAGGAACAGTAAGCATCGGGAACTCACTAATCCTAGGTATTCTCGTGTAATCTTCACTGTCCGAACCGAAATCTGAAGAACTTTGGCTGGCAGACCCAAAATACCTCTTACGAGGTATCCATTAGTCATCGATTGGCCCACTCACCCGAGGTACCAAGATTCTTCAGCAACATCCAGCTTTAGAAAATCACTCATCCGAGGTATTCTAAACTGACGTCTTCTGTTGGCCCACTGATCCCAGGTACTAACAAAGAAGACACCGACCTACTTCAGTAAGCTTAAGATTTTACTTTTATTTATGATTATTTTATAATTATACATTTTATTATTACAAATTGTAAAATTTATTAATTTATATAATTGAATTTTTAGTGAAAGAACTAAAATTGTTAAGTATGGCATCATTCCAATTAAATAGTATGGATTTAGATCATATACCAAAATATGATGGTAATCTGGATAAACTTTTAAGATTTTTAAATATAATAAGACGAGAGAAAAAAATCGTATGCGAAAAAAATAATATATTTAGAAAGATCAATGAAAAAACATTATTAATAGAAGTCTTAGATCGTCTCACTGCAAAAGCAAAATTTATAAAATCAACATATAATTTCGAAACAGTCGAAGATTTATTAAATTGTCTTGAAAATACATTCAAAGATAAACGCTCAATCGAACAATTGAAGTTTGAATTATTTGAAACAAAAATTAAAAATAATGAACACCCCTTAGATTTTCTTCAACGGTTAGATAAAATTCGCAATTTATTAATATCCCGACATTATTTTGATAAAATAATTAATAGAGAAATGGTGATAGCTAAATTAGATCGCCGATTGCTCTATCATTTTTCTCAAACATACCAATGCAAATTAGTATGAAATTGATGTCGAAATCTGATCAATTAAGAAGTTTAGATGATTTGAGGATTGTATTAAAATATGAAAATGATCTGATTTCTTCAAAACCTGTACTAAGGATACAAAATAACGATAAAGATCGGAAAATTCGGGAACTAGAGGAAAAAATAAATTGGTTCTATCAATTAGAACATTTTCTCGGCGAAGATTTTGAAGAAGAACCGGAAATAGAACAATCAAAACTAGAAAATAATGATTTTCAACAATTTTCGGACATTAACAACCGGGAAACTCACATTGATTATCAAAACGATATAATAATTACTGACAATACAGCATTTCCGTTAAAGCTCAATGAAAATAAAATTATAGAAACGTTAATATCAGACGAAAAACCGGATAAAATTACTAATGAAATTAATGAAGAGGAGACAAATATTAAAAAAAATGTGGAAGTTGATATTGAACCCGAAACAATAAAACTTAAAGTAAAAGCCGAAGCAATCCAAAATAAACATTTAGATAGTAAATTATTTATAAATGAACAAAACAAACAAATCAAAGAGTTAGAAGCCGAAAAAATTAAATTAAATAAAACATCAATAAATGATCATAAATGTTCCCAAAAAGTTGTAAAAACCGTGGAAAAGGGTATAATAAATGAACATACTGATTACACAAATCAGGCTAAACTTGACGTAACGTTTAATAAGAAAAAAGATCTAAAAGATAAAGAAATAAAACCGCAGACTAAATTAAATACTTTAAAATCAATTAAAATAGAAGATGATTTGAAGAAAGCGGTGTCTATTGAATCTTTAAATGAGAAAGATTTAAAGAAGCCGTTAAAAAAAAAAATCAAGAATGTTTAATTTCGAATAAAGATTTACAAGTAAAATGTAAAATCAAACATGAGAATTTTATTATAATTCATAATTTCTCGAAACAAAACCTTGAAATAAATAATTTTTCAATGTTTCATGAAATAATATCTCAAGATCCTGCAGCAATTACTGGAGGTAATGTTGATTTAAAAAAAGGTGGTAACATTCAAGATTTATTAACTTTTAGCTCAAAGTTAACTAAAAAATATGCAGAAATTAAAAGAAAGCGGTTAACAGATTATTGTAAATTTAATAAAATGATTAAACGAATAGGAAATAAGGCTGGCGTAGGAGATATAGTAAACAAATTAAAAACAAGAATAAAAAATAAAATTCGCTATGTGAGTAAATGGCCTACTGACAAGAATAAAATTTATCTGTGGATGCTAAAACCGGACCAAAACTTAATAACAGGCGCTGTGTATTGAGATATCCATTATAATATTTCAAAGTCCATATTAGCCCGTAAATTAACATAAAAAAAACCTTAATACTCAACTTTAATAAAATAAAAACATTTAGTCTTTTAGAAAAAGCTTATACTTATATAAAACTTTAATATTTTAAAAAATCAAAACTTTAACACTCTTAGCATAATTGTTAATCATACATAATATTAGTCATAACCGTATCTTTTAATTGTTCACTATTATATAACGAAATGAAGATTAATTTAAAAAAATATTTTTGATGCTAATTCTCAAAATCGTTGTTTATTTTATTTTATTTATTTATTCATTTTTATTTAATACAAGTTGTTTTATTTAAAAAAATATTTTTGATGCTAATTCTCAAAATCAAATACCATTTGAAATTTTTTAATTAAATCATTCAAAAACAAAATAAACAAACACATTAGTAATAGTAAAATACATTTAACACACACAAAAAAAAGGTTTATATATACCGAAATAAAATTGGTTTTAATCATATATTATTTTATTCAGTTTCCGTTAAGCGTTACAAGATTTTTATGTTATTATGATGACATATAGAAATATTACTAAAGAGCATACGAAAAATAATAAACTCAGTTTTAAGAGTAAATAAAAAAAATAATTATTGAAAATAAGATCCTAGCAATAAGGTATAAGCAGCGAATAATTTTAACAAGAATTTTTAGTAGAGGGTACAATAAATGGTACATATAGTCAATAGATAAATGTATGAATTAATTAACTTCAAAAATTAAACTAAAAAATTGTAAAAAGTACTGCACTTGATGAAAAAGTATAAAAGTAAAGCTACATATGAATAAAATCATAATTGTTTAATATAACAATATAACAATCCTACTTTAATAATGTATACATTTTCAGCAAGAATCTTTATTGTACATTTTACACAAATAGAAAAAAAGGGAAATGTATAAATATATTAACTTCTAAACCGCAAATATTAATTAGGCAATAAGCCGCAAAAATTGGTATCAAGATATCCAGTTATTTCCAAAAGATACATCTGACGTTTATAAGTGTCACAAGGAATTATATATAAACAAAACTTGAGTGGTTGATACAATTAAATTCTCAATTTGAAAAACCGTTTGTTATAAGTTTTAACTCCTTAAAAACAAAACAAAGTAGCCCATAGCCTCAAAATTCTGAATCAAATCGGTTGAAGTGCTAAAATAATTTTCTCTATATTAAAGAACGTTAATAGATCCTATCATTTATCATTTATTCAGGTATATTCATTAAATATAACAGGAATGATGACGTATTTCAACATTTCACACCAATATGTAAATAGTAACCACTATTTTATTTTATTGATGTTTTCCATCAACATTTAGCCAATTACGTCATATTATGACAGAATAAAATTTTAATGCTCAAAATTGCGTTTATTGCTGTATTACTGAAAAAGAAAAGGAAAACATTGTTACTTCCTGATTCCGATAGTTATATGAATATAATGTATTTTCTCTTATTGTGTTAGAAAAAATTAATATTGTATATAAAATTTATCAATATTGATTTTATTTTCGAAAATGAAGAAACAATTATAGTTTGATACTTTATAAATTGTATAATTATATGATTGGTTTAGCTAAAAAATTATATCAACATATATTTAGTAATATGATTAATTGATTGAGGAGAAATATGTATGAGAAAGAATAAAATATTATTTAGTGATTAATCACTATTGTATTTAAACAAATATATATATTAATAAAAGAAAAATATTAACTACATGTATAAATAAAAAGCAAAATTATAAGTGGAAAAACGTAAGGTTTGATTAAATAATTTATTATTGTTTATTTTCTGATAAGTAATACAAGTATCTTTATAGAAATATCGTTACTAAACTATATTATTTAACTTTGTACCAAGTATAGGTATTATTATTATTAAATGCAATGAAAATTTAAAATGAGAAAGTTAGATTAAATTATTTATTGATAATAATTATTAAATAAGCTATAAAAGTGTTATTTTATTATATAATATCGTTTCAAAACGAGTGTACAATTTGTACAATTTGAATAATAATTTGTGTAAAACAAAAAAGGCATTATTATTCATGTTATATTAGGCAATAAGCAACTTACTTAAACATATAAACTAGGATTATAACTTCATAGTACATCTCCAGGTGTAAAAATTATGACTAATTGTTTGGGATTATAATATTAAACTATATCCTTTTAATAAGCTAAAAGCTTCGTAAAAAAAATCAAAAAAAAAAAATTATGAATAATAAAAAAGGGAACTAGATACTATTTTTCCGATTAATTAACAAACTTAGAAATGAAACTAAGTTAATACATATTATGTATTAATAGTGTATAAATATATGTTAAATATTAGAATAATAAGTTAATAAGAAGGTATAATTGTTTACTGTATGTATATATTTATTGTATTAAGTTATCCTATTTCATTTGTGTTTATTTACCACTCGTATGTTATAATAATGTTGAAGTTAAGATTATCCACTATAAAAGATGATAAAGTTAAACAATTAATATCCTCTAGAATAATTATAAATATAAGTAAATTATTATTTGTATAGTATATAAAACATAATAATAATATATAAAACATCAGTATGTTAGTAAAATACTACTATACCTGTATCATAAAATAGAAACTAATGACTATAACTAAAGGATTCATGAATGTAAAGAGTAACCATTATTGTAATCTATCTTTAAGGAATTCTAAATCACAAAAGTTACAATTTATAACCAATGTAATAGTTATAGACAAAAATGTAATCTACATACCCGATCCTAACCTCAGGAACCTGATTCATATTTCCTCACATTTTGATAGTAGAGCTTAAGAAACTCTATCCAAAGATGAATTAATGTCTCGGGATTTAATATATTATTAATAGCTTCGGAGGACCTTGCTTTTGAGGGGAGGGACGAATTATCAGACGACTATTATGTTTAACAATTTTATAACTATAATTTTAAACACTAGTTTAATATCAGTAAACTGCCTTCTCAGGGCTCTCTAACGTCTTAGACCATACATATGGGAATCCTTAGCATGTGGTAACACCTTGTCACTGTCAGTGTCGACTGACCACTGCCCAAAGATCTTTTGTCTCCTACCGGAAAGCCTGTCAAGCTCTCTCTTATATTCAACAGTTTATTGCTACCATATTCTAGTTCAGATGTCAATTGTATATTTTAACTGAACCGTCAGAACAGCCCTCACAAGAACTTCACATGAGCTTCCAAGAATTGTTCCCAAATAGGCCACCCAGAATTTAGGTCTAGAGGAAATTATCCCCCTCTTTCTTCTCCTTGCAACTTCATCCCCTCTCTATTCTCATCCCTATAAAGCCTTCTCTAAGATTCTATATTGGACATTCCATATCAGAGTAAGCTATGATGTAAGATAGCTAAGATATTGTAACTTAGTTTGTAAGAAGCATTTTAAATGTCATTGTAACATTTTGTTTAGACAATAAAAGTATATCTTAAAGTCTTCACTGTTGTGTGTTCGTTAATTTGCGAGATACGCACGTACGTACGAAGATACGAACGTAGGTACAGACGTCACGGCGAAACTAGTCAAAATGGATTCAGGGATGGTCAAAATGGATATTTCCGCTGAAATCTGAAAAACGAAAACTTTGCGATTACAATACTTCCTTTACTTCGTACAGAGAAGTAAAAATCAAATTAATTAAAGTTTAAAATTGAACAGTAAACCCGTTGAAGATATAATCGTGGCACTTAAAGACACACTGACAGACCAATGGCCTAAAATACGTTTTTTTGGATGCAGGGGACACTGAAATGAGTAGAACTGTTGAAAACTGCACAGCGCAAATTTGAGGCGATTACAGCAAATATATTAATACAGCAAAACTTAGATTAACCGTCACTCATATCATCAGTTTCTGTTATCCGTCATTAATGTAGAACACAAAAGAAGGTGGGATTTTTAATTTATGGTGTGAGAATGTCAAAGGAAAATATTAACAGAACAGTAGTTTAGGTTTGCAAAATATGCAGTGTTCTCTAGCATAATTCTTCAGAGAAAGATCACAGGAAGTTGTTCTGTTTAGACTCGCTAACATTTCATATACTTCGTTTCATCTTCGCTGATTACCAGCCCTATGTTACTTCCTTGGCTTATTATAATTTTAGCTCCTCCTTTAAAGAAGTTTCATTTCTTGCAATAGTTACTAAATCTTCGGCGTTTGTGATGCCATTTTTGACTGCATATTTTACCACTCCGTAATTGCGTGCTACTTTATTCAATATTGCCCTCGGCGGGCTCGACAAAGTGGGGCAGAACGTCCTAGAATTTGATGTTCCCTTTCGAAGAATTGTTATTGAGGCCTGAACACAGCAGGGCTTACCGGATCCCACGGACACCGACCGACATGCACCTCGACATGTTGTGGACTTCACCTGCCCACTCCTATATATATATATATATATATATATATATATATATATATATATATATATATATATATATATACATATACATATACTGTGGTGTGAAATAACAACCAAATTGAGTTTCTCTCCTCTGTAAAAAGAGTTGATTTTATTAGTAAAATAATTTTTGCATAATTTACATCACAGGTTTAATTTACAATTAGCAATCTTACCTGTAAAAAAAGAAATGGCACTTAAAACTATTAGAGCGCAATAAAAGTATTTATAATTCTAACACACACTAGTGCAATGCTAGGTTGAACATTACCTACCACTCCAAATGCTCATTATATACGTGTTCTTTTTAACTGGCTACGGTTAATTATTTAAATATTCCGTGATATTCATATTAAGTTTAAAAGAATAAGACGAAGTTGTTATATTATATATAATGATATATATATATATATATATATATATATATATATATATATATATATATATATTTATTTATTTATTTATTTGGGTCAAATTCGGTATGTGGGGTTTTCTTCTAGCCAGAACGATGCCATAAAAGTATGGATAAAGTCCAGTCAAAATTTCGGTATATTTACCTATTGCGCGCATCTACAGTTACAACAAATTAGGTTATAGGATTGAAAATTTGTATGTAAATTGAGCTGGTGTTAGGCAAAATACGATCTTAGTGAGCGGGCTCAGCTGCTCTCGACTTTTTTGGTTTATTATTTTCAACAATAGGCCTTTGGAATCGACCAAGAAAAAAAAATTTGTAACCTCCGCTAAAAATTTCAGATTTTACGTTTCGAGATACGTAGAATCCAAATATATAATAAAAAAAATCCGTCCGTCCGCCGTCCGCCGCTAGTCTATTGGACCGATTTTCTTGAGATTCGGTAACAATGTCACAGGTCATCCCAGGATGATCCTTGCAACTCGGCATTACCATCCGTCTGTTTGTTTCAAAATGGCGGCCGATTAGAGATCTTATACGCCCACAACTCTTTTACTGGTGCTTTTATTATTTTTAAATGAAAACTGATGAAATTCCCTACAAAAGGAAAAAAAAATCATTTAAATCGGACCATTATTAGCTGAGATATAGCGTAATGAACTTCGTAGACTAATTCTCCGGCGCGGATGGTCATCGTGGCCCTAGGCCTCCTGACTTATCTATTGGGATTCTGACTTCCTCGTATCTCTCTGCTTCATTCTTCCTTGGATTATTTCTGTACTTCCTTTAGCTACCTTAGTCATTCTTTTTTTTTTTTCATTCCTAATAAAGTGCACATCAAATATTTCTTCTGCATCATTTCGCCATCCGATTACCTTTGCTAACCATCACAGCCTACTTGCATTGACACAGTTTTTTAAATTAACACTCCCAGTTCGGCATTCTCACGGCGATCATCTTGGGACAAGCTTCAAATTTCTTTTCTTTTGATGCCTACTGCTTCATTTGTTTTTACTTAATAGAATAGAATAGATATTTTCGAAATATTATTAAGTAGAAATAATAATGCCTTGTGTAATAATTTTCAGCGTTTATATATATATATATATATATATATATATATATATATATATATATATATTATGTTAATATAATATTATTTTATTTTATATGTTCTATTAATTATTATGTTTATTTCTGCTAACTTGAACACAATATTTTTTTTATATTCAAATTACTGCACAATTATACATCTAGATATTTGCATTATGTAATTAAATCGATTTTCCCATCATTAATAAATCTAGGACTGACTGTTGTTAACTGTAAAGTATTAACTATTGACAGTCGAACCCGAAACATCTCTATGTTTCTTTAAGTTTTGTTATTCCTCCTGACTGCGAGAGATCAAAAAAAAAATATATTTAAATGATTTCACTATAATGATCAAGGGAACACTGAAGTTAGGTGAGCTTCTGGACCGGAACCAGATATTGTCGGCAACTACTATCATACAATCTAGTTATTATTTACACGGTGCAGTAAGTTGATGTAACTGGGAATGCTAATTGAAACAAACCTGTAATCGAGACAAGGTCGCATGCATAATGTCGATATCGAAATCTATAAGGCAGTGGCCAGGAGATTAAGGCGAAGGAGGCGTTCAATTATATCAGGTCTAAGTGTATTATTATAATAATGCAGCCCGCTAGCGATCTCTGTTGCCTTTTATTGCAATTATTGGGCCCTATCTCAGTCCCGATCAATGTTCAAGGAGCGATAGAGTAAATATATATTCATTTTTTGAAATCAATCGCCGCTGGAATTTCTCAACGTGATAATTAGGAGGAAAATAGTAGAAACAAATTGTATAGCTTTTAGATAAAATCGGTTTGCAGCAACTTACTGAAAAAAATACACAAGGTATCGAATAGTGTTTTTTCACGTTTGAGTTGTGAAAAGGATTTGTTTAAGAAAAATAAAAATGAGTACGCAGTTTTAAATAATTGAAGTTTATCAACAAAAAATTAAAAACCGCGAAATGTGGCCATTTTTGAACATTTAATTGCATTTAGAGAAACTCCTCTGGGACAAATGGCGCTTGGAAAAATGGCTCTACCCCTCGTTCAAATTTTTTTTCGAGAAACCTGTTTTCATGTTTTCTTAATTTTTGAGAAAAGTTATTATTTCTTTATTTTATTTTTTATTGTAGATAGGCACTAACAAAAGCCACAATTTAAGCTCCATAACAAGTGTCTGCAGTAATCACAAGCCCTCTAATAAAATGGCCATATTTCGCGTTTTTAATGTTTTGGGAGAAAATTTGTTGACCTACTTCAATTGTTTTAAACTCATATTTTCGTATTTTTAAATTCTATTACGTACTAGTCTTCGTTTTCATAAACAATTTTTTTTTCACATCTTAAACGTGAAAAAATCACTTTGCGGCACCTTTATGATTTTTTTTTCAGCATGTTGCTACATACCGATTTTATCTGAAACATATACAAATTGTTTCTACTATAGAGTTAACACATAGTATTGACCCAGGAAGTATTAGTTATTAAATAGGATTTATAACCCAGGAAGTTGTTGTTTTGCTTCCTACTTGTCAGCGTTATATTCCAAAAACATCTCCTCTCCTTTTGTGTCTATAAAAACCTATCTGAAATGGACAGATCAATCAGAATGTAAATGAGAGTGTAAGGTAGAGTTTAAGGATTAGAATGTAAGGTAGATTGTAATAATTAGAATGTAAGGTAGATTGTAATAATTAGAATGTAAGGTAGATTGTAAGAATTAGAATGTAAGATAGAGTGTAAGAGAGTTTGAGAGAGTACACTCTCACTATGTTAGCTTTAAGTCTAGTCGTAATATCTTTAGTAAAGTCTATCTGTAGTTAACACTGTCAGTAGCTCACTATTTTATATCATGTAACTCTGTACTCTCATTAATAAAGTATTTTTTAAGACTTGCACGCATCGACATTCTTAATGGTAGCTAAGAATTGGCCTTATCAAGGTCTTATACAGCTGTGCCTTTGTTCTTCTGGCGAGCATTCGGCTCTTCTTTTGTCTTGTAAGCCCTAAATAGTTGGATAGATTTCGAGGAACATGTTTTAGACGAGGTGACAAGCGCTCCCAATACACGAAATTTTGGACCCATTCAACAGTAAGTATTTGGTTTTGGTCTCGTTAACGGTCTCTAGAGATACCAAGATTCAACGCAAGCGACCGAAGAGCAGGAAAGGCGTCCTCCTTTGCCTCGCCACTCTGTCCACATCGTCTGCGAAGGCCAACAGTTGGGCACTTCGATGGATGATGGTATCCGAGATCTGTATACCTGAATCATTTTGCACATTGTTAAAATACACCTGAGGACATGAATCTTGATTAAGTGTGAACACAATGAACTCACTCTTCATATCGTTCATCTTTATTTTCCACCTAGTAGCCCGACTGCAAATCTCATCAGAATGGTTTTGTAGTATGGAAGAGGCTAATATGGTGTTTTGGTGGGATGTGAGCAGTGCTGTGTCATCAGCAAATGTAGCCATTAACGTATGATCATGATCGTGTATGCCTCAAGTGATGATATTGAATAACAATAGCCCCAGTATACTGCCCTGTGTTACTCCTGCTCTCACACGTTTTATGCCCGATAAATCGTTACCTACTTTTACTGTAAAATATCTGCCTGTCAAATACGAAAGTAATGTTAAATAGTGAGTTGGAGGAAGCAAAATTCTGAGCTTGAAAAGCAATCCTTCCTGCCATACCTTATCAAAAGCTTGACTGATATCGAGGAAACGCCAGAACAATAATTTTTTGACTCCAAAGAACTAGAAATATAGTCTGCCAATCGATGACATTGCTGAAGCCGAACTGATGATTTGGAATTGCTTTCAAGATTTAAACGATGAAGATGAATTTTTACTCGAATACTTTGGAAAAGGAAGGAAGAAGGTTAATAGGACAATATGAACTTAGGCAGTCTGAAGGTTTATTGGCTTTTAATATCGTAGCAACTTCAGAATATTTCCGCACAGCTGGAAAATTTTTTATTCTAAAAATATAGTTGAATATATTAGTTTAAAAAATAATTGCTTTCCAAGGTAGGTTCTTCCGGATAAAATTTAAAATTAAATCATAACCCGGGGCTTTGTTATTTGGTAAATTCGCAAAAAATTACGAACTTCGTGTGGATGAATTGCTTTCGGTGGTAGTATCATCGGAAAGGACTGGAAAATATAAAATCGACTTATTTATGTAATAACATAATTATCTGAATACATACTGATAAATATAATAAAATCTCTTACCAAGTGAAGATTAATAAAAATAAAGTAAGATGATGAGCTCCTTAACAAAAGTCGTATATACGATCAACCGTCTAACTCCATTCGCGAATATGAAGGACAGTTCACAATGTATCTGTTCCCACCCCACGTCACGGTTCCGTCAACACTGCTTCCATGGAGGAATATAATAAATAGTACTATCGATATATCGATTAATTCAAAATTATCTATGAAGATATCTATACATTCTTTGTATAGTGAGCATCCCTTGTTAGGGATTAATTATTTGCTTTAAAATATTTGGGTAATTTACGTATTTCACGGTCCACCATATGTTGAGCTTATTACCTGGCACCATAAACTCACTGAAAAGGATCCTTTAGGGGTTTGTTTATCTCTTGAGCGAGCGGAAGTCGACTACAGCTGTGATCCAAAGTAGTAATAATAATAGAGTAGGTTATAACTCACAACAATGGTCGACCGTTAAAGACGGGTCTGCGAAAAACAGAAATATTGCTGTTTTTTTATCAGTAAATTTGTGGTTAAAAAATGGAATCAAACCAAAACAGCAGTTGCATATTTATATAAATTACTTGAATTGACTGCTGTTTTATTATTATTATTATTCTTTTTTTTTATTTATTTTTTTTTTAACCAATCGTTTTTGTTTCTTCGCTTTTTCAGTACTGATTATTCTAAAAGATTATTCTAACATATAATTATGAGTTATGATGCTCATACGATATTATTTTACTGTCGATAATGATATTCAGTTATTTATTTATTTTATCTGGTACATGAATCTTCTACAATCTTCTGAACACTTTTATTTATCCAATAAATTTAGGTAATTATGGTGAGGAAGCGTACGCAGCATTTTGAAGTAACTAAAATTCAGTAAAAATAAGGTATATAAGTAATAAAATAAAATTCCGCTAATCATCGCCTATTCATTCTGAATTCAGTGTCGAAAACATAGTGAATTATCGATAGTATTGAGCTATCGATTGTGGTCAACTATCGACTATCACCCGTCCCTATTTTCATGAACCTGTTTACCTTAATAATCGAATCAAAAAAGCTCGATTTTTAATTTAGGTATTGTAAGTTGTCCTTTTAACTTTTAACCTTAATAAGATGAACAATGGTGCTTTTTCAAAATATTTTCAAAATGCCGGAGGAATGTTGGAGACCAGTAGAAAAGCCTTTTAAATGAGGACTTTTAATATGCCGGAGCATTGGCAACACATTATCCTCAGGAGCAGATGTTGTAATGAGTTCGGCATCGTTACATGTGTCAGTTTGTTATTACAATATCACAAATTAATATAGTATATTAAATCGTTTTCGTTTACATATACGTTATTAAATAATCAGTAACAATTACCATGCATTTGGTGCTTGATGAAATTCCACGTGGATAAAATAGGTACATTTTGTTAAAAGATACCTAATAAAAAAAAAGTTAAAATGTTTTTGTATCATTCAATATTTTTGTTTGATACTAGAGCAATTATCACAGGGATCACAAAGGTCAGCTACTAACAATTATTAATACCAACATCTTTTGAATATCAACTCGATATAGCGTTGCCCCTTAGCAACTTTCTAACTTGACTGGACAAGGTAAAGATCCGATTATAACTTGAAGCAATAACTTGGTTAGAGTTCGAGAAGAGGGCCGAAGACCTTCGAGAGAGGCCTTGAACATTTTTCACAGTGGAAGGGCTTTCGGCTCCAAAATAGAATAATTGCTAAATTTAATTGTACATTTTATACCGATTATTTCCATTTTTTTAAATATTTTTTATGATATTCTTTATACATTAATAAATCTTAATAAAATAGAAAACAACAAATCTCTTCCAATCCATTTGTAATCCTTCTTAGGTTCAATATTTGGTAAAGACATATTGTTTCTTGAACAACGGTTGTACAAGGAAATGATCTGGGCAGGATCATGCTCAACCTCCAGGTTTGTTTCCCAAAACCAGAGGCTGGGTGAGCCAGCTCATCTACCACAGCATGACGCTAACCCGGGCCAGACAGCAGTCTTTTTCGGTGGAAGCATCTTCAGTTGTCATGTTTAAAAAAAAAAAAAATAAAATGGATTAACCCTTTTGAACTACCTCCATTATTGCACTTCTGAGGCTGAGGGAATGAAAAAATTAAATTTTTTTTTTAAATAACTCCATAAATTTTTCATGAATAAAAAATTATCTATAGCTGTCTCGAAAATTAATCTTTTATACCGCGAAAGAAAACTTAAAAACAAATTACTGACCTTTTTAATTAGAGCGAGGGAATGAACCACATTAAAACACGGAGCCACCTAAAAACGAATGAAAATAGGTAAAGGTAGACTTCGGCTGGTACCGCCCGCGGTTGCGGCCGGCAAAGTTTGCGGGCAGTTTACTACTACTTTAACTGAATAGGTGGGGACATATTTCGCTGGCACTGCCCGGTAGTCTTGGTATGACGTCATACCTAAAATGCCGCGTCCCTGAAGGAGTCATACTGCCTCAGACGCGACGGTTCCCGCTTATCATTTGAAACCATGTCATTTAACAAAAAGGGATTTAGTGATTATGACGACGTACGCCTAGTAGAGTTTGTAAATCAGTTTCAGGTTCTTTATGACCACAAACATGAGGACTGCAGAAATCTAATAGTAAAAAATAATGTGTGGAAAAACATATTATTTTATTTTTATATTCACACATTATTATTATTATTATTGTATTAATAAAGAATAAAGAAACCTCGACAGACGAAGTTTGTACATTGTTTAAAATACCTAACAAATATCTAGTTGTACATAACATAACAATATATATGTTGTGCATATATAGTTGCATATCTGTAAATTCTTGTAAATAAACTTTTTCATTTATCTATAATTTGTATGTATCTAAATAACATTTAATTTTAAAGGTTTTAAGGATATACTATATAGTTATAACGATATATTATGACTAGTATACCCGAGCGAGAACTCTCGTATTAGATATCTATCCTTAATGCATTAGAAGTATAAGCGATATTAGGGATATTTATTATAAGTATAAGCGATATTTATTCCAGTAAACATTATATTACCAAAAAAGTTTTTTTAACACACACATTTGGTGAAGCTACATAGCTTGTAATGACTATGTTGGAGTTACAGTTCATACTTAATAATTAGCTTACCCCACTGGAAAATATCTCTTCAATTTAGCAGTTAGGCAATTAGATCCAGCTCTAACATTTTATATATGTAGTATTTATATTTAACAGTTACCTTAAGGGTTGGACATGGAAAAAATATATAATTTCCTACTCATTAAAAGTTTTTGTAAACAGACTCAAGTTGATAAAAAGTTGCCATGACAACGGCACGTACCCAAGATGGCACCAGGCCACGTGCGGACCTATATCCTGCGTTATCTCGAAAACGGTATATTTTTAATCTTTAAAACGCTGGACCGTGATCTTGATGCCCGCGTCAAAATCTTTAAAACCCAACTTATCCCGTCTCGATCCGCTGACTCTCAGTCGTCAAAATTTTGAAACCTTCCAGTTTTTTCATCACTTTTATTTAAGCCCTT
Organism: Rhaphigaster nebulosa; assembly: GCA_948150685.1. Taxonomy (NCBI): domain Eukaryota; kingdom Metazoa; phylum Arthropoda; class Insecta; order Hemiptera; family Pentatomidae; genus Rhaphigaster; species Rhaphigaster nebulosa. Next base: position 247,429,709 of record OX411306.1, on the reverse strand, counting down.
GTGAGATTTTAAGAAACAAAATTGGAATTCGTCACATCTCCGTGAAATTCCCTTTCTTTTGATACCTCACCCGTCAAAATCCATCGCTCCTGAGAGCCGGAAAACGGATCTATACTACCGTAATAATATATAGTAGTGATTATAAATATAGGAGAGGTTGTAACGTTGTAGGTTATGCAAGAGTGGGGCGTTGCGGTGGGCAGTTTCAACGAAATATACGAACCGTAACAGTTAGCGGCTACGATTGCCAAGCTCCGCCAGTCGCAACCGCGGGCAGTAGCAGCGAAAGTCTACCTCAACACCTCCAGACCGCACTGAACACGCATGACCCTTCCATAACTACCAGCAGCGAGAAATATGACCGTCATTTAGTGCCTATTTGATAATTTAGGTTCCCGCTGGAACTCAAATTAATGTATGAGGGATAATCTCATAAATTATCATAATCTTATAAATTAATTATAAATTAATTTTAGGGATATCTAAAATCTTCTAGATATCTTATCAGCCCTGATAATAATGAAGCGAAATAATTATCCATTGTGCTTCAGTAATTTTTTTAGTTTTCAAAACGTGGTTTGGCACAGAGTGAGGAATGAAAAATTTGATATTATTTTTTTCTCTCTCAAATCATCACAATGGCGCCATTTTTGTTGTTAATTATTACTCTGCTCGTCATTCCTTTATATATAAATTTAAAAAACCCATTGGAAGAAAAGCGGAGGGACGAGGTCTGGCGCTTTCTCGGAGAATGACCCATAAATAGTTTTGTCCTTTAGGCGCCTTTGGGACGCTTGAGCTGAAATTCGGTAGGGTCTGAACTTTCTCATCCCTCCTTCGTCATTTTGATATTTTTCATTTTTGTGAAAATAAGAGTTTTGTGGCGGAGCTCTGCTGCTATCGGTTTTAAGGAATCTGTTGTTATTGATGTCTTCATGGTTCGAAGAAGTAAGATAATAACGATAACGATAATCAGGAGTAGACACAGCCTGCAATGGCGGTTATCTAATAGACCACTGAAGTCAATAGACCACTGGGCTTCAAGCTCCAATGAGTCAAAACGACTTCCTAATTATAAGTATAATAATTACGTAATCCTCCATGATAACGTTGAAAAGGAGTTGGTCTCTTTGTGAAAGGTTTTAGCTTTCATATCATTTGTATCGTCCAATTGCATCTGGAAACTGAGAACAAAAAAAACACGCTGCTACTGCTTTATTTTATACATGTATATACATATATATATATATATATATATATATATATATATATATATATATATATATATATATATATATATATTGCTACATATGAAGAAGACCGGCACAACTCCGAAAGCTGTAGTTTTGAGAAAACAGCGGTTGAAGTTTTCATCATCAAATTTCAACTGTTTATTATAGATTTCTTTACAATTATATAAATATTTTCTTGAAGCCATTGGCAAGTGTATGGTTGGGGATAACTTGTGCAAGGTACATTTTTATTAAAAAAATAATTTTAGACTAACTTTTTTGACTTGTGACAGTTTTGTTTAAAAAACAACCGCTCACCTGAGATCACACGATGAATATTTTGTGTGGCTCTCTTCATCATAAAAAAATCATAATCATAATCATCTCGTCGATTATGATTACACAAAAATTGGAAATTCGTAAATTTTTGAGTTGTGCCGGTCTTCTCCCAAGCTAGCGATATATATATATATATATATATATATATATATATATATATATATATATATATATATATATATATAAAACGCAGATCCGCCCCTCACCACCTATATCGACCCAGTGGAATAGTCTATTTTATTCGGGAAAAATAGGACTAATTATTAGAATTCTTTTAGATCCCTTGAGATTTTTTTATAGATTTATAGATTATATACCAGGGATAGATTGGAGAGGAATAGACGGTATATGGCAAACCAAAGGGGAAAAAAAAAAGGGCCAGACATAATATGGATAATGAAGTGATAATTATATTGTATTTAGAGCTACAATGAAAGAAAAAGAAATGATATGAATATTATTCATTATTATTATTGTATGCCGAGCTTTAGATTAATTAGTATGCTGTGCAACCCAAGGTATTTGCCCACATTGGTGTAAATAAAGCATTTCTCTCTCTCTCTCAAATACATTTAATTTATTTGTCTTATAGAAAACCCCAAACAAATAGAGTTATCTCAATATTTAGCTATATAATTCATCAATATTCAGCTACATAATTAGCTGTATAATTTTAATGAATAATATTAAAAGTAAAGCATAGAAAAAAATTAAACTTAAATGTATATATAAATATATTAAAATTTAATATAAATATTTTACAAAATATAAGTGAAAATAATTTGTATATGAGGAGTATCCAAATAACAAAGGAAATAAAAAAGAATAAAATAAAATGTATATGTTTAAAAATTTTACGATGACATGTTATAAAAATTAAATAAAACTCCTAAGAGAATGAATGTTTGTGTTTCAGAAGTTGATGCCGGAAATTGTTGGTACAGGACGAAGAGTACATAATTTGATGGGCTTTGTTGGAATTATTTTTAATTCTCCATTTTTGACACCATTATTGAAGGTTTACTATATCCCTTATAAAGTTTTGGATGTAATAAATGGGTTGTTTTTGATTATCAGCACAAATCTGAGGTACGTGGAGAGGTGAATGTTAAGATGGATTGGAATATCAGGTATATAGAGCTTTTAACTAAATAGAGCTATAGAGAGCTGTATAGAGCTATATAGAGCTGTATAGAGCTATATAGAGCTGTATAGAGCTATATAGAGCTGTATAGAGCTATATAGAGCTGTATAGAGCTATATAGAGCTGTATAGAGCTATATAGAGTTGTATAGAGCTGTATAGAGCTTTATAGAGCTGTATAGAGGTATATAGAGCTGTATAGAGGTATATAGAGCTGTATAGAGGTATATAGAGCTATATACAGCTGTATAGAGCTATATAGAGCTGTATAGAGGTATATAGAGCTGTTTAGAGGTATATAGAGCTGTATAGAGCTGTATAGAGCTATATAGAGCTGTATAGAGGTATATAGAGCTGTATAGAGGTATATAGAGCTGTATAGAGCTATATAGAGCTATATAGAGCTGTATAGAGCTGTATAGAGGTATATAGAGCTGTATAGAGGTATATAGAGCTGTTTAGAGGTATATAGAGCTGTATAGAGCTGTATAGAGGTATATAGAGCTGTATAGAGGTATTTAGAGCTGTATAGAGTATATAGAGCTGTATAGAGCTGTATAGAAGTATATAGAGGTGTATAGAGGTATATAGAGCTGTATAGAGCTATATAGAGCTATATACAGCTGTATAGAGCTATATAGAGCTGTATAGAGCTTTATAGAGCTGTATAGAGGTATTTAGAGCTGTATAGAGGTATATAGAGCTGTATAGAGTATATAGAGCTGTACAGAAGTATATAGAGGTGTATAGAGGTATATAGAGCTGTATAGAGCTATATAGAGCTATATACAGCTGTATAGAGCTATATAGAGCTATATACAGCTGTATAGAGCTACATAGAGCTGTATAGAGTGTTTAGAAGATGAGCCCTTGAGGATGATGATGACTTTAATAATTGTTTTTGGTAACACTTCACTAATATCAGGCTCTCGAGAGTCGGCATACATTCAAACACATTCCACTCCTTTAAACTAATGATGCAAATTTTATGAAAATCTATTCGATCTTTGACGGTATTGGAACGCTAGGAACCTGGACAATAATCCAATTGCAGACCACTTTCGGTCAGAATAACTCAGTTAATACCGTTCTTCCCCTACCTCACTCCCTCACCTGGTCCTGACCACTTCGGAATATCAATTTTCCTGATTTCATCACCTCTACTTTTTTTTACGTATGCTCTGTCTTCACTTCAATTTTGTTCCCTAACACCAGTCAGAGCTCTGTTAAAAGTTTTCGATTAATTATTTTCATGATTATTGTTTTAATTATAAATCATATCAATTTTTTCATACGCCAATCTGGATCGAGAATATCCTTGTTTAATTTTATCCTTGTTCAATGTAATCATTGAATTAAAACATTCTTATGTTGGGATGGGAGAGATATGGAAACTACTGAAATTAAAATAAATTTTAATTTTCTTGTAGCTGTTGCCCCTAAAGAAAATGGACAGATCAATGATACATGTACCCCAATTGATCGGCCTACTACTTTAAAGTAACATTTACTTCATCAAAAATATAAATACCGATTTTTCTATTTCATAGAATAGGAAAGAAATATTAGAGTCAGAGATGCCCCCGTAAAATTCTAATTTTACGTAAAAATTCTTGAGAGAGAAGAGGGGTAGGCGTTGCAGATTGGTCGGCAATAAAATAAAATTTATGTATTTTTTAGAAAAAATTTAGTTTTCTATATAATGTCCATTTACGAAAAATCCTTAGTGTTCTAATTCTAAACTAAAAAATAAATAAAATTCCGACATTTTTTTTCTATTTTGGCTGTGAAGCCAGGTGGCGAGGTGGCAAACCTGAAATTCGTATTCAGTATCGCAAAAAACATATAGAACCGTTAAAACTTATATAATTTTTTCTTCAGAAAACCCTTTGTCGACTGGACTATTTGCACAAGCTCGGAATTGTAGCTTATGAGGAATAGATTGTTCTAGACGTTTTCGAGAAACAGAGTCGGAAGGAAAATAATTTTTTTATTAATATATTAATATATAATATATATTTCTTATTAATAACCCCGAAGTTTCAATAATTTCACACTTCGATGGTGTGAAATATAATTATAATTTATATAATTTTATATAAAGCTGAAGAGTTTGTTTCTGTTTGAACGCAATAAAATCTGGATATACCAATCCGATTTGAAAAATTATTTTTTTATTATATAGGCCATCTATATAGGCTTGCGAGAAAGGCTATAGACATAGCGCTACGTATATATATGAAGACAACTTCATACCCGTGGAAGGATGTTGACTACACAAACTTTCTAATAAGTATGAGTTCCAATTATAATGCGAAATGGAATGGTAGGGAAAGAAAGTGTGAAAACGCGATACTTATTACAGTGAAAATTTATTGTCATTAATAAAAATTGATTTTCGTTTCGACCCTGTTTCTTGAAAATGGATTCAACAAATGTGACTTAACGAAATATTTATGTATTTTCGAGTTTGATCCAAATGTAACTCGGGACAGATCTAACTAACTATCAAGATTGTGTTGTATTTTATAGCTTAATAGCCATAAAAAAATATCTGATGCGGGCAATCACTTCCTTGGACAATGACAATGACTTCCTGGACAGTGACTTCCTTTTACGCCTATTAAACTATAAAAAACGGCACTCGGCTTTGCGGCGGCTATCTATTGATACATACAGGACACAAACGCACACATAAGCTCTTGTTTCTGGAAGTCTCATTCCGTTATTATATGTCGTTTTCTTTTAGAAGTTTCCAAGAGATTTCTTTGTGTTCCCTGACACAATTAGAACTGTCTATGTCGCTAGCTAAAGCATAGGAAATCGGCGATTTCGAAATTTTAAGGGGAAGAACCTCCTTAACTAATATCTTATTCTCCTGCTGCAGACTTGTTCAGCTCACAAATGGAGAGGAAAAAAGTATTTTACACTCAATTTTAACTTAAAACGAGTGATAAGAGTGGGAAAAAATCGTGTTTATAACGTTTATCACCGTACCCTATGATCGCTGTATTTAATTTTAATATAATTTTTGATGAAAATCTATAATGACCTTCAAGTAAAGTACCACTTCCGGTAATCATACAGTGACCATAAAGGAAAGTTCACAAATAGGTTTTACAACAATCCTAAATACAAAATTTTATCTTTCTACGGCTAACTGTTTTTGAGTTATGCGAGATAATTTCGAACGAACGTACGCATAGACGTCACGAGAAAACGTATAAAAATGGATATTTCCGTTGAAATCTGAAAACCGAAAATTTTTGCGATTACAATACTTCCTTTACTGCGTACAAGGAAGTAAAAACGCATGCATAATAACAAACAAAAATGGATTAATCCTGTTATATCGTATTTGTTACTCCCGATTATTGCTATTCTCGATAATTTGAAAATTTCTTAGGGTTATTCTATTTAAGGGTGATCTCCTGATGGATCGTTTGACCCTTGACCATGCTCTTCACATTGAGAGCCCTTGGTTGTTAGAAGCCCGTCTTTATTGGTCAGCTTGTCTCGTCATATAATCGTTTGACCCTTGACCATGCTCTTCACATTGAGAGCCCTTGGTTGTTAGAAGCCCGTCTTTATTGGTCAGCTTGTCTCGTCATATAATCGTTTGACCCTTGACCATGCTCTTCACATTGAGAGCCCTTGGTTGTTAGAAGCCCGTCTTTATTGGTCAGCTTGTCTCGTCATATAATCGTTTGACCCTTGACCATGCTCTTCACATTGAGAGCCCTTGGTTGTTAGAAGCCCGTCTTTATTGGTCAGCTTGTCTCGTCATATAATGGCTCAACAGGCTTTGGCTTTGGCTAGTATTTGGGCTAGGTTATAATTTTTCTGGGCGATCAACTACTTGGTCATTTATAGTTAACCTATGTTAATTGTAATCGATATATTATCTTTATATATAGGGATTGATAGTGTTATCAGCTTATGACTATTGACCTAAAGTGTTTTTACTTCCTTGTACGAAGTAAAGGAAGTACTGTATTCGCGAAAATTTTCGGTTTTCAGATTTCAACGGAAATATCCATTTTGACCATCCCTGAATCCATTTTGATTAGTTTCGTCGTGGCGTCTGTACGTGCGTTTGTTCGTATTTCGCATAACTCAAAAAGGTTTGCCGTAGAAAGTTGAAATTTTGTATTTAGAATTGTTGTAAAATCTAGTTGTGAACCTCTCTTTTTGGTCACTGCTTGATCACCGGAAGTGGTGCTTTACTTGAAGGTCATAATTGATTTTTATCAAAAATTATATTAAAATACTATGCAAAAGTTCTCAAATTTAGTATTTATAAGTTATATATTGATTTAAATAACATACTAGATTTTGGTCTAAATTGGAAAACCTTAAGTGGTACTTTACTTGAAGGTCATATTAGACTTTCGTCAAAAAATATATTACAATATAATGTAAAACATCTCAAATTTGGTAAATAGGACTTTTATATCGATATAAATGTATTTACTAGATTTTGGTTAAGATTCGTGACCGGAAAAGGGTACTTTACTTGCAGGTCATAATAAGCTTACATCAAAAGTTATATTTAAATTAAAAGAGAAATCACATGTTTCGTTAATAAAGGTTACAAACGCAATTTGGTTTCCAATCCAATTAAACATTTTTATTACTTGTTTTAAGTGTTAAAATTGAATCTAAAATACTAGTTTTCCTCCCCATTTGTGAGATCAACAAGTCTTCATCATGAGAATGAAATATTAGTTAAGTGGGTTTTTTCGCTTAAAATGTTGAAACTGTCCATTTCTAATGCTTTATCCAGTGATATTGACAGTTTTATTGTTGTCATGGAACATGAAGAAATATCTTGGAAATTAGTTACCTTCTGAAGGAAAACGACAAAGAGTGTGTGTTTGTGTGTCATTAGATGGATGACGGGACGCCAAGTGTCGTTTTTACTGCAATCTTGGGAAACTAGTAACCAAATTCAGTATCACTTTTTGAGCCACGGATTTATAATTTAATAGGCGTACAAGGAAGTCATGTGTTGCCCACATCAGATATTTTATTTTTGTTTCCTAATTATTATTATTTATATTGACGAGTAGAATCAAGTAAATAGCAAATCTATGAAAAGCTCCTGCGCACGTCAATCGAAAAAACGGGATTATTTTGCAGGACAGAAAATCACCTTGGTTGTTCCCTTCAATACCTGTTGATTGAAAATACCTGTTGATTCAATTCTGCAGAGGAAGTCAATGATGCTGTTTATTAAATTCCTGCCAGCCCGAACCAACCAGATTTTATTGAGTTGGAACTTGAAAAGAAATGTCAGTTCCTATGGTAAGAGGCAAATTAATGAAAAACAAACTTTGACGATATTATTTTTATTCGATATTCTCTGCCAACTCCCAGTAAGTTTTTTTTTGTCCCTCGTTAGAAGGAACTTTTTAGCTTTGAATCAATAAACTCGAGAATTGAAAATTTTACATCGTATTTATTTTGGAATAATTTTTTTTTTTAAACTTCAAGCGATCTGAAATCGTGGAAGTCAGATGATTATGGTGGCTGTCGCAGAACTTCAATTTTCAAATAATGTAATGTAACATTTTAGTCAGTTAACTTGAAAAAACAATTATGTGATCAGAAAATTGAAGCTCTACCACATCCACCATGTTCTCCTGACTTTTCTCTAATTGACTTGGAGCAATGTTTCGATGCTGATGGAAGTTGTTTTCAATCATTTGGAACAAAAATAATAACGTTAAAGCTTTTCTTTCATTTGCCTCAAACGCTATGAACATTTGACATGTTTCAACCTAATTCCTAACAAAGAGGGAATAGATGAGCTGTCAATGAGGGAGGGGAGAGCTCATACATTACACGATAGTTATCAATAAATAATAAATTGATACATCGAATATAGAATCCAGAAAATTCGTACGGTCAAGCTCCGAGGGATGCATCTAAAAAATATTTAAATTTTTTTTTTATTAAACATGAAAGTACAATAAAATTGAAAATATTATAATTAATGGAGAATTATTTATTGGAAAAATAGTTCTTTAAATGAGATTAAGCTGAAATACCTTGTCGCCATTCCTTGGTTTATTTACGATTTATCCTGTGGTTCTGCTAACTTTTTCTTACTAAATGAGAGTTTCCCTGAATTAAAGGATTACCCCATTCGATTTATAATGCCCGAAAAGCCTGATTCTAAAAGTTTAAGTAAAATCCTTTCGCGGAATTTCGAGGTACCTTTTGTAGATAGACAGAAATTGACCTTATTACAGTAATGGATATATACAATCAATGTTACTTTTAATTGGGGATTGATTATTGAAATTATTTGCTAATTCTTTAATTTTGGTTTTATCAAAAACTAGTTTCGAATGTTATACACTCATCTTCAGTTCAAGGTTTAAGTAGGATATATCAAACAGAAAAGTTTTTAATGGTATGTCCTCGCATAACAAACCAATATAAACGCACAAGGTGCGAGAACAAACCAATACAAACTTTTCTGTTTGATAAAACTTAAAACTTGAACTGAAGATGAATGTATAACATTCAAAACTAGTTTTCAATAAAACAAATTTACAGAAGTGGCAAATAATTTATCAATCCCTAATTAGATCGATTCTTCTATACCATCATGTGGATGTCAACTGACCAATTAGATCGATCCTTCTATACCATCATGCGGATGTCAACTGGCCAATTAGATTGATCCTTCTATACCATCATGCGGATGTCGACTGACCAATTAGATCGATCCTTCTATACCATCATGCGGATGTCAACTGGCCAATTAGATTGATCCTTCTATACCATCATGCGGATGTCAACTGACCAATTAGATCGATCCTTCTATACCATCATGCGGATGTCAACTGGCCAATTAGATTGATCCTTCTATACCATCATGCGGATGTCACCTGACCAATTAGATCGATCCTTCTATACCATCATGCGGATGTCAACTGACCAATTAGATCGATCCTTCTATACCATCATGCGGATGTCACCTGACCAATTAGATCGATCCTTCTATACCATCATGCGGATGTCAACTGACCAATTAGATCGATCCTTCTATACCATCATGCGGATGTCACCTGACCAATTAGATCGATCCTTCTATACCATCATGCGGATGTCACCTGACCAATTAGATCGATCCTTCTATACCATCATGCGGATGTCACCTGACCAATTAGATCGATCCTTCTATACCATCATGCGGATGTCGACTGACCAATTAGATCGATCCTTCTATACCATCATGCGGATGTCAACTGACCAAATAGATCGATCCTTCTATACCATCATGCGGATGTCAACTGACCAATTAGATCGATCCTTCTATACCATCATGCGGATGTCAACTGACCAATTAGATCGATTCTTCTATACCATCATGCGGATGTCACCTGACCAATTAGATCGATCCTTCTATACCATCATGCGGATGTCAACTGACCAATTAGATCGATCCTTCTATACCATCATGCGGATGTCACCTGACCAATTAGATCGATCCTTCTATACCATCATGCGGATGTCACCTGACCAATTAGATCGATCCTTCTATACCATCATGCGGATGTCACCTGACCAATTAGATCGATCCTTCTATACCATCATGCGGATGTCACCTGACCAATTAGATCGATCCTTCTATACCATCATGCGGATGTCAACTGGCCAATTAGATCGATCCTTCTATACCATCATGCGGATGTCAACTGACCAATTAGATCGATCCTTCTATACCATCATGCGGATGTCAACTGGCCAATTAGATTGATCCTTCTATACCATCATGCGGATGTCAACTGACCAATTAGATCGATCCTTCTATACCATCATGCGGATGTCAACTGGCCAATTAGATAGATCCTTCTATACCATCATGCGGATGTCAACTGACCAATTAGATCGATCCTTCTATACCATCATGCGGATGTCACCTGACCAATTAGATCGATCCTTCTATACCATCATGCGGATGTCAACTGACCAATTAGATCGATCCTTCTATACCATCATGCGGATGTCACCTGACCAATTAGATCGATCCTTCTATACCATCATGCGGATGTCACCTGACCAATTAGATTGATCCTTCTATACCATCATGCGGATGTCACCTGACCAATTAGATCGATCCTTCTATACCATCATGCGGATGTCGACTGACCAATTAGATCGATCCTTCTATACCATCATGCGGATGTCAACTGACCAATTAGATCGATCCTTCTATACCATCATGCGGATGTCAACTGACCAATTAGATCGATCCCTCTATACCATCATGCGGATGTCAACTGACCAATTAGATCGATCCTTCTATACCATCATGTGGATGTCAACTGACCAATTAGATCGATCCCTCTATACCATCATGCGGATGTCAACTGACCAATTAGATCGATCCCTCAATACCATCATGCGGATGTCAACTGACCAATTAGATCGATCCTTCTATACCATCATGCGGATGTCAACTGACCAATTAGATCGATCCCTCTATACCATCATGCGGATGTCGACTGACCAATTAGATCGATCATGCGGATGTCAACTGACCAATTAGATTGATCCTTCTATACCATCATGCGGATGTCAACTGACCAATTAGATCGATCCTTCTATACCATCATGCGGATGTCAACTGACCAATTAGATCGATCCTTCTATACCATCATGCGGATGTCACCTGACCAATTAGATCGATCCTTCTATACCATCATGCGGATGTCACCTGACCAATTAGATCGATCCTTCTATACCATCATGCGGATGTCGACTGACCAATTAGATCGATCCTTCTATACCATCATGCGGATGTCAACTGACCAATTAGATCGATCCTTCTATACCATCATGCGGATGTCGACTGACCAATTAGATCGATCCTTCTATACCATCATGCGGATGTCGACTGACCAATTAGATCGATCCTTCTATACCATCATGCGGATGTCACCTGACCAATTAGATCGATCCTTCTATACCATCATGCGGATGTCAACTGACCAATTAGATTGATCCTTCAATACCATCATGCGGATGTCAACTGGCCAATTAGATCGATCCTTCTATACCATCATGCGGATGTCAACTGACCAATTAGATCGATCCTTCTATACCATCATGCGGATGTCAACTGACCAATTAGATCGATCCCTCTATACCATCATGCGGATGTCAACTGACCAATTAGATTGATCCTTCAATACCATCATGCGGATGTCAACTGACCAATTAGATCGATCCCTCAATTCCATCATGCGGATGTCACGTGACCAATTAGATCGATCCTTCTATACCATCATGCGGATGTCGACTGACCAATTAGATCGATCCTTCTATACCATCATGCGGATGTCAACTGACCAATTAGATCGATCCTTCTATACCATCATGCGGATGTCACCTGACCAATTAAATCGATCCTTCTATACCATCATGCGGATGTCGACTGACCAATTAGATCGATCCTTCTATACCATCATGCGGATGTCAACTGACCAATTAGATCGATCCTTCTATACCATCATGCGGATGTCAACTGACCAATTAGATCGATCCCTCTATACCATCATGCGGATGTCAACTGACCAATTAGATTGATCCTTCAATACCATCATGCGGATGTCAACTGACCAATTAGATCGATCCTTCTATACCATCATGCGGATGTCAATTGACCAATTAGATCGATCCTTCTATACCATCATGCGGATGTCAACTGACCAATTAGATCGATCCCTCTATACCATCATGCGGATGTCAACTGACCAATTAGATTGATCCTTCAATACCATCATGCGGATGTCAACTGACCAATTAGATCGATCCTTCTATACCATCATGCGGATGTCAACTGACCAATTAGATCGATCCTTCTATACCATCATGCGGATGTCAACTGACCAATTAGATCGATCCTTCTATACCATCATGCGGATGTCACCTGACCAATTAGATCGAACCTTCTATACCATCATGCGGATGTCAACTGATGTTACTTTTATTTACATCCTCGGGTTCGCTAAATTATTTATATTTGAGTAATTATTTCATTAAATATTTATGACTCTAGAATGGCAGAGTGCTTTCGCTGGCCAACACGCGAGTCCATAGTACGGCCTAGCAGCATCAACTGGTTAGGACTGTTTCACAAAGTCCGTAAAAGATTTATGACTGTTGTGCTTTTGTTTAAGCCACTCATTCACGGTCTAACTTAGAAGGATTACAATTGGATTCATTCCCCCACTCACGGTCCTACAAGGTATCCGTAACCTGTAGTCATAGCTCATCAATGTTTTAAAAAATAGGAAAATGTCGGCGATTTGTCTTGCTATGGCGTTATTGAAAAAAAAAAAAAAAAGTTTGGGCAAAAAATATGTTTATTAACTGAATTAACTACAGTGATTTGAAATTTTAAATAGGAAGGGTTGTAAAAATTACTTAAGAATGGATAACAAAATTATCCCTCTAGTATAAGATAAGGATAAATGATAAAAAATGTACATAATTGTGTTCTGGATCGTTCTCATCAGACTTGTCAAATTGGCCCTTCTAACAAGATGATTTTTAGAAAAAATAAAAATTAATATATCTTTCTCAAATTTTTTGTGTATGTTCCCTATAACATATCTGCTATTAGGATCAATATCATTTTTGCGATTTCTTCAATTGTTAATATTAAAAAAAAATGTGAATTGGAAATTTTTTATTATTTTTGCTTGTGTATGTTATTAAAGATAATTTTTTTTTTGTTTACCCCTTGATAAGGAAATATCTTTATTTTTGAGTATTTATATTATATAAAAGAGGTTTCAAGCCTTAAAAGAGAAATGACGAAGTAAAATACATATATACACATATGTAGTTAATTTATAGTACAACTTGTTTAATTAACTTGTCTTAAAAAAAATAATAAAAAAAAAATAAAATGAATGATAATAATCAAAAGAAAGAGAATTTCACGGATAAGTGACGAATCCTAATTCTGTTTCTTAAATTGTTACTAGGGCTTAAATAAAAGTGATGAAAAAACTGGGAGATTTCACAGCTCCGACGATTTGGAGTTGGCAGATCGAGACGAGATGAGTCGCGTTTAAAAGATTTTAACGCGGGCATCTAGATGATATATGGTCCTATAGAACGTATTGGTCCAGTGTTTTAAAGCTCTAAAACCTACCGTTTTCGAGATAACACACGATATAGATCCGCACGGGGTCTGGTGCCATCTTGCGTACGTGCCGTTGTCATGGCAATTTTATATCAATTTGAGTCTGTATTCAAAAACTTTTAAATAAGTGGGAAATTATATATTCTTTCCCATGTCTAACCCTAAAGATGAATACTATATAAATAATATGATATAATTGAGTCTTATTGCTTAACTGTTAATTTGAATGGATATAACCCGGTGGGGCAAGCTAACTACTTATCAAGTATAAACTGTTACTTCAATATAGTCATTATAAACTGTTACTTCAATATAGTCATTATAAACTGTTACTTCAATATAGTCATTATAAACTGTTACTTCAATATAGTCATTATAAACTGTTACTTCAATATAGTCATTATAAACTGTTACTTCAATATAGTCATTATAAACTATTACTTCAATATAGTCATTATAAACTGTTACTTCAATATAGTCATTATAAACTGCTACTTCAATATAGTCATTATAAACTGTTACTTCAATATAGTCATTATAAACTGTTACTTCAATATAGTCATTATAAACTGTTACTTCAATATAGTCATTATAAACTATTACTTCAATATAGTCATTATAAACTGTTACTTCAATATAGTCATTATAAACTGTTACTTCAATACAGTCTGCCAAACTTGGCAGAACATCTTTCTGAATTAAAAAAAAAAAAAACGTTCTGTAGTTTGATTGATGAATATAATGATAAAAATCTCATTTTTGCGTATTCGGATATGTTGGACACGGTAGGGACGATATCTTGAATCTTTTAAATAACATTTTGTCTGCATGTTTAAGTGTACAAATTGCATTTAATGATAATTTGAGTGTGCACATTGTATTTAGTGATACTAACGTTCTTAATTTATTTTTAGGAAACTAATCCTTGTAGATTGGTAGTTTAATCACCAGCTCTTAGCTAGGAGTGTTTAAAGAAGGCTGCACTTATATCGGACGCGTGCCTATATTTCCAGATCCGATCCCACCCGACAGCTCCCGATATTGGGGTCCGATTACGTCCGACGATAATAAACTTAAGAGAACGGCGCTGAATGACTACAGTACCCGCACTGCACAACCATCCCTTAATTTAGTCAGTCACCTCTGTCATTGAATTGCATTCAATTGTATTGGCAAAACAATAATTAAAGCCCCTAATTATATCGAATAAGTAAGATAATAACTTAGAGGGAAAATCATACGTGATAAAATATAAAAACAAAATTACAAAAGTCATAGTAAATTAATATGTTATTAATTAAAAAATATAATGTAGACCCTCCTCTCTAGTTGTTCCTCAATATGTCATATTAATTTAAAGGACTGGCATCCTATTATTGATTTAACAGTTATGACTACACAATTACCTATTTATGTAATATATACTAGGATATATTAAAAAAATAGATACTTACATAAAGTTACTCACACAAAGATAGCCATCTAGCCGCTGCTGTTACACTCATAATCTGATACTAATAACGCCTAGGTTATTTCATATTTATGGCTTTTGAAATTACATTTCATTAATATTAAAATACCTTTTAAAGAAAGAAATAGAATAAACCAAAACTTTCATTTTGAATTATTTTTTAATAATACAATTACTAACTACAAATAATACATTGTGATATTAAATATTCGGAAAAACACTAATTTAAGTGTGAGAGTACCTCCAGCGGCGTCCTTTAGATCAAATGAACTGAATTTTGGTATGTAGGGTTTTCGTCTAGGCAGAACAATATCATAAAACTATGGATAAATTTCTGTCAAAATTTCGGTATGTTTGCCTGAAATTTCGGAGCTTATAAAGATTTGCGAATTTCCACAACAGCACCAAATTTATTTATAGGATTGAAAATTTCTAGGTAAATTGAGTTGGTGTTAGGAAGCGCGTTTTAGGGGGGTCCAAATTGTTTCCCTCACCCCCAAAGAACCCATCCAAATTGTTTTAGGGGAATAAAAAAGTCTGTTTCATTCGAAAGGAAACTAAATTACCTGTAAAATAAAAGAAGTTTAATCGGAATCGGACAAGTATTAGCAACGATGGCTATTTCAAATTTATTTAGTCGTATTTTTCCCCGAATAAAATAGACTGGGTCGAAGGTCGGCGGTGAAGGGCGGTAGTGCCAATTCTATCAATGTCATAATCTCTAGAAAACGATTATGGAAGTTTTAGATATGTCTGACCATAAACGTATGGTATATATATATATATATATATATATATATATATATATATATATATATATATATATATATATATATATATATATAAGTTAAGCGTCAGCAACTCCAAACATCAAAAAAAAGGGAAAAGGTTAAGTAATGACACGCACAATATCCGAAATAAGACTGCCTTTATTGAGGTTTTAATTCTCCTTATATACAATCTGGCTGTTGTTTACAGCCGTATATGGTATTAAGGCTAATACTACTGCACTCCGGGCCTTAACTCCCCCCTACCAGTTTACGAACATTTCGTAAACTTTACAAAAGCATAAGCACGAAGTGCACAGGATTCAGCCGTTAATACCTCACATTCCAAACTTACTAAACTCTGGCTATAATTACACTTTACTGTTCCCAGTAATCACTGCACTCATACCTTGAAACTATGTACATAATGAAAAAGAAAGAAAGAAAGAGAAAAAAAAACAACATCTAAAAAAAAATACATTTTACAAAATAGAAACTATACATCTGAAAACAAAAGACAAAACTAAAATATATCTCTCTTAACTCCCAATTCGCCAATATACATATTCTTGTGTACAATAGTTCTGTGCGCTGAGACGGGGGCACTCCAGCTCGTTAAGGTTGCTCTGGCTGTATTATTGGCAGCTTTAACTGCTCGATATGAACCGTTCTCCTCTTTTTCGGTTCGCTGACACTCTCAATGGTGACAGTGTTATGTTCCCTAATTATAATCACCCTGAATGGCCCCTCGTATCGCAGCGGCTCCTTTCCCCTATTGGAAATTATCTTCCGATAAACGATGGACCCGATTCTTATGGCCCCCATCACGCCCTTTACCCGAAGATTTTCCCGCGCTACCCTACTGCGCTTCTCCTTCTCAATTTTCGCTCGGACTTTCTCCCAACGTTTCCCTAGTTCAATTCTGTTGTTCACCAGATCTCCCGCAATTTCCTCGTTACCCGTCGTACCTCCGTAATCCCTACGCCGTTCCCTTAACCCGAAAATTATCTCGAACGGTGAGAATCCTGTTACCGTGTGGATGGAGTGGTTGTATGCCACTATCGCTTTCCTCATCGCCGTATCCGGTTCCAACCCTTGTTCTACCTGGTACACCCTCAAGTGGTCGCTCAGAGTGCTGTGTAGCCTTTCGATGTTCCCTCTACTTTTAGGGTGTCCTGGTGTATTAAGATGCCACACTACGTCGAGTTTTTTCATTTCTTCCCTGAGCTGAGCATTGTCGAACTCTCTCCCCCCATCCGACGATATTCGCTCTGGCACCCCGTAAAATTGGAACCACGTCTGGAGAGCTCTCAGTACCGCTTCCGCTGATCGTTCTTGGGTCTCTTGCGCCATCGCTACTTTACTGAAGAGATCGATGATTGTCACCCACTTGTACCCTCTCCAGGTGAACGTATCCACCTGTAATTCCTCTAACGGCGCATCCGCTGTCGGCGTCTCCTCCTGCCTTCCTCTTGGGGGATGTCTGTCGTACTTGGTGGTTAGGCATACAGAACATGCACCGATGGTCTCTGTGATGGATTTCTTCATCCCCCACCAAAAATACTTTCGCCGCAGTGCCTGCAGAGTTTCGGTCACCCCGCGGTGGTTAGTCTTCCCTTGGTGGTATGCAAGGGTCAGCTCTTTCTGACGTTCCTCGTCTCTCACTGTCTCTACCATTAGTTTACAGCGGATGAAGGTCCGGTCCATACCGATTTGCTCTGACCGCCATAGTTTCTTGATCTTATCCCAGATCGTGGCGTTTCCCACGTAGAGATGGTATGTCACTCCTGGTTTCGACGCGTCCTTCAGCGCTTTGCAAATTTGGTCCTCTCTCGCTCCTGGTTGCGACCATATGGAATTAATCTTGCTGCGTCCATAACGGGAGTATTCCACCTTCATGAGGCCCGAAGTCCTGGTCTTCCAGATTATTTGCCGCCTTTTGTCATTTATCACCTCTTCTATTTCTTCCATCTCCGCCGGTCTCTCCTCGGTCGAGCTCGTCTCTCCTAGGGACTCTTCTTCTTCGCTTGGTTCTCTCGAGCCTTGTTCTCCTTCTCTTTCGGGTGTCCATTCTGTCAGAAATTGACGTACGTCTCTCGATGGTCCCCCGATCTCCTCCTCTATGGCATTTACCATGATGGCCCTAGACAACCAGTCAGCGACCACATTTTCCTTACCGGGCTTATACACGGCTTATTCCTTATACCGGGCTTCCATATTGTACTGGGCCAGGAGCTCTTTCCAACGCGTAACCCTCGCTGAGGATTCCTTCAGCGTCCCCACCCATTGCAGCGGTCTGTGATCTGTGTGTACACGGAATCGCCGCCCGAATACATAGGGTCTAAAGTGGTCAACGGCCCACACAATTCCTAACAACTCCCGTTCCAGGGCGCTGTATCTCGTCTCTGCGTCCGTAAGGCGTCTGCTGGCGTATGCTACCGGACGTTCGCCGCCGTCTGCTTCCTGGGATAACACCGCCCCTAACGCATATTCGCTAGCATCTGTGGTGACATTGAAGATTTTGTTAAAGTCCGGATATGCCAATACCGGCTCCTCTTGTAGCCGCTGCATACATTTACGGATATTACTCTCCATGAGCGGCGTCACTATGATTTTCGCTCCCTTTTTTAGTACTCTATTAAGAGGGACAAGGTACTCTGCCATTTCTGGCACAAACCTTCTGTAATAATTAAGAGTCCCCAATAGCCTACGGATTCCCTTCACGTCTCGCGGAACTGCCATCTTCCGAATGGCCTCTACCTTATCGTTGTCGGGTTTGACTCCTTCTTTCGTGATGGTATGGCCTAAAAATTTGATTTGGTCCTGCCCTAAGAGTGATTTCTCGCTCGATAACTTTAGACCGAACTGGCGGACTCGTTCGAATACGCTACGCAGGTGCCTCGCGTGCTCGGCTTCCGTTTTACTAAACACTAAAAGGTCGTCCATGTACACCTGACAAATTGTTTCATCGATTCCCCTTAGAAATTCATCCATAAGGCGTTGAAACGTTATTGGGGCGTTTTTCAATCCGAAGGGCATCCACGTAAATTCGTAGTGCCCCCTCTCAAAATTGAACGCCGTTTTATGTTGGTCCTTGGGGTGCATTCGGATTTGGTGGTATCCCGCCTTTAAGTCCAGAGTACTAAATACTGTCGCCCCACTCAGTCTGTCCAAAATGTCCTCAAACCTGGGGATCGGGTATTTTTCATCCACCGTATTTTCGTTTAATTTACGGTAGTCTATCACCACCCTGTATTTTTCACCCTCTGCTCCCGGTGCACTCTTTTTCTTCACTGCCCATAAGGGGCTATTATACGGTGACGTACTGTCCACAATTATTCCCTGTCTCTTTAGACTAGCTAATTCTTCCCGAATATGTTGCCGTAGCGCTTGTGGGTACCGTCTTTCTTTTATATAGGTCACCATCTCCTTTTTCAGCGGGATCTCGTGTATCGTTCTTCCCGTTATCCCGAGTGTATCTCCCTCCCTAAAGAAGATGTCCCTGAACTCCCTCCTGATCGCCTGCCTCCAGTCCTCCGCGTGACTAAGTGCACCTATCTGCGCCCTGCCGTCTTCTATAAGCTTCTGGCACTCGTACCTTCTCGTCCCTATTCTTAGATACCACCTTCCCTTGCGGATCCTAGCGCGCGCGCCCACTCTTCCCAACAGGTCGCATCCGATAATTCCCTGGTATTCCCTAGGCATGCTCCCTACTATATGCACCGCTAATGTGCCTCTCGACTCCCCACCTATTCAATGCTATCTCCGCTTCCCCCTCTACTCTACATGGGCCATCCAGAGTGATTAGTTTGCAAGTACATACCTGAATCCGGGGTGCCCTCTCTCCGCCACACAGCTTCTCCAGCGCTCTCCAGGTCATGATGGTGTTGGAGCTTCCTGTGTCCACCAGGCACCTCACTCCTCCGACTACTCGTATGATAGGCAACCAGCAAGCCTCCTTTGCGATGTTATGGCTCACTAAAGTACGCTCACCTCTCTGCTGACACTCCCCTCAGATCGCCTCCTCTGCTCTCCAACGTCTGCTTCCTCCGCTCTTCCAGCCGCCTCTGTTTCCTTCGCTTCTTCGGACTACTGGTCCGCCACATTCTTCTTCTGATTCGGATGAACACGATACCTCAGAAGCTTCTCGTGATGACCCGCTCCTTCTTGGCGAGTCTTCTCTCTTCCTTACTCTCTGAGCGTTCACTTCCATAGGTTCCGCTCTCGGTGGTTCCTTTCTTTGGTAAAGGTATGGACAATGTCTTGCGATGTGTCCCTCCGTCCCGCACTCGAAGCACCTGGTGCGTGGGCACTGCGCTACCAAGTGTCCGTTCTTCCCACATCCGTGACATTTCCTATTATCTCCTCCTCTCGTCCTGGCCTGGGGCCTGGCTTGACCTGGCCTTTTTCCTGACACCGCTACTCTCTCTTGGTTACCGTAGATCTGACCCTTTTTCCTCCAGGTCGACGGCGTGTTTCCAGGGCGCCCGTAGGTTACTTTGCTCCACCCAGCCTCTTCTATTTCCATTCGGGTCTCCTCCTCTCTTGCGCTGCTGTCCATCATTTCTTGCGCGCATTCCATGAATGAGCGCTCACCTGGAAGGCCTCCTTTAGTTCCAGTTTCCTTGGCTAATTGGACCTTTAGGATCGTGGACACAAATGCCATCCTTCCTGCTGTCTCGGCCGCACTCACCGTTTCTCTCATCTTTTCGGTGATTTGATTAAATTTAGCCAACAGGGCTCCGGCGTACTGCCCCTTCGACTGCTGTGGCGATTTTACTTTCCTGAATAGCTGGAAGATATCTTCCTCTGGGGTCCATCTGCCGCCGCCATAGGCCTTCTTCAACCTCTCCTTCACCACTGGCCACGGTGTCTCCTCGTCTGCTTGTATCTGGTTCAGGATACTGCGCTTAACTCTACACACCAGGGCCGCTTTCAATGCTTCCGCGTCTCCGGGGTTCACTAGATCTTCCCCTAGTTTGGCTTCTATTCGCGCAATTAGGCGGTCACCTCCTTTTATAAAATGGTTTAACTCACCTACGTCCCCCGAGAAGCGCTCCAGATCTGATATGGCATTTCTCAGGTCCCGCGACGTAGCCACTCTAATTTTCATCCATTCCAACGCATTCGCATGCGCTGCTGCTAGCGTGTCTTGGGGCAATGGCGGAAGGTTCTGTACGTTGAGGACCGCTGGTTTCAGTACTCCTTCGCTGGTCATTACTTAATTCTTTATCCGTGACGTCTTTTAAAAATCAAAAAAAAAATCTTATACGAACACTTCGTCCCGGGTTTCGGCACCAGTTAAGCGTCAGCAACTCCAAACATAAAAAAAAATGACACGCACAATATCCGAAATAAGACTGCCTTTATTGAGGTTTTAATTCTCCTTATATACAATCTGTATATGGTACAATCTGTATCCGTATATGGTATTAAGGCTAATACTGCTGCACTCCGGGCCTTAACTTATATATATATATATATATATATATATATATATATATATATATATATATATATATATATATATATATATATATATATATATACATATATATATACCATATATATATATACATATATGCATATATATACATTATATATATATATATATATATATATATATATATATATATATATATATATATATATATATATATATATAGGGCTGTATAGGACTTCAATGGAAGTCTTAAGCCAAAAAATATATATATATATATATATATATATATATATATATATATATATATATATATATATATATATATATATATATATATATGTATATATATATATATTTATTTATTTATTTATTTATATATATATATATATATATATATATATATATATATATATATATATATATATAGGAGGAGCGGGGTGGCCGAGCGGATTAACGCACTTACTCACAAATCCAAAGGTTTTGAGTTCGAATCCCGGCACCGGCATGAATTTTATTTAATCAAATTAAATAATTCAAGCAATCTATCCCGCCCCTCCGGGGGTATGTGAGGCCCGTCAGCCTACTTGGAGGCAACTCACAAAAATGGCCGGGCGTAGGAGTGATGACCCTACCCAGTGTACCTAAATTCAGAATTGCGTTGTGGTCTCCTTCCTGTGTATGAATACCACATCGCGCGGCCAAGGATCTCCACGGTCTACAGTGCCAACAGAAAAAAAAAAAAAAAATATA
The DNA here is from genome assembly GCA_948150685.1 of Rhaphigaster nebulosa. Lineage (NCBI taxonomy): Eukaryota > Metazoa > Arthropoda > Insecta > Hemiptera > Pentatomidae > Rhaphigaster > Rhaphigaster nebulosa. The sequence goes on along the minus strand of OX411306.1, from coordinate 247,407,391 downwards.
TATATATATATACTATAGAATAGTTTATATTGTCATTTATATTATCATACTATGTTAACAATATAATTTCTAACAATAAGAAAACAATAGTGGTTGTGTTTCCACACCGAAGTCAGGATATTTTCCACAGCGCACGGTCCTTTTCCTGGGAAGTTGAAGATTGTTTTGCTCAGTTGGCCAGCCTGTCCCAGTTAATATTCCAGGCATGGAAAGTAGCGATTTTCATTTAGCACTGGAAGGAGAAACTCTTTTCATTAGTTGAGGAACTTGATGACACTGGCACCAATAAGAGCTTCATTCTTAGACTTTGCCCAACTTCCAGGGTCTAAATGATGCACTTAATTGAAACTCTTTCTCAAGATCGATATTAAAATGAAAAATTGACAACTTTGTGATTCTCCATCGAACGATCCTAAACATTTTATTATTAACATCCTAAACAATATTATAAAAGCTACTAAATTCACTGGATATGATATATTTAACTTTGTGAAAAAAATTTAAAACATTTTTACAACTTTTAAAAGGGATTTGTATTTCTCATTCTTACTTGGTAAGGCCTGGAATTGTAATTGTAATTGTAAAAATCATAAGTGTACAAATTACAGTATAAAAATCGTCTTCAAACTTATAAATTCAGCATATAGACAATATTTTTAAAATTTTTGAAACTTATAATATTAAGTTTCCTTACGGAATTTGTAATAAGATGGGCAGATTTAACATTTCCTTAACGATGATACATTAATCCAGTTAAAATTTGAATCGGTTTTAATCTGAAACGTTAAAGATTTTACAGAAATCTAATAAATCTAACTGGATAACCTTTTATATATTTAGTTGACATCCGCATGATGATATAGAAGGATCAATCTAATTAGGGATTGATAAATTATTTGCCACTTCTATAAATTTGTTTTATTGAAAACTAGTTTCGAATGTTATACATTCATCTTCAGTTCTAAAAACACACATAAAATCCAATCCCGATTTTTGCTTAAATGATCAAATAAATATCTCCAATAGTCCAATCTTAAATTTATTCCCATCTATAACAGAAAAACCAACTACTCACCGGCATTACTGGAAAAACCCAGATCTCTAAACCGTTTATTTATAAATATCCTACCTACCTTTCTTTCATTATTAGTACAATGCGAGAAGGAACCAGTACAAACTTTTCTGTTTGATATAATCCATTTAAATCTTGGTGATTGATATGATCCATTTAAACCTTGGTGAGTACCAACATGTATTTGATTTTTTGTCTTAAATAAATTCATAATTCATAAATATTTTATAATACTGATTTATATTGCATCTAATTTAATATGTTTAATAATACCAAACCGTATTTTGATTTGCTTATTTTTGAATTTTTTGTGTGTTTTTAGAACTGAAGATGAATGTATAACATTGGAAACTAGTTTTCAATAAAACAAATTTATAGAAGTGGCAAATAATTTATCAATCTCTAATTTTATATATTTATTTTATTAGTGGTCTTTGTGTATTTCAGTTTTTGCTTAGCAGCCGTTTTGAACATGACCTTTCTCTGGATTTTACCTTCCTTTTTATTTAGTTTAATACTTTAAAATTTTATCTATTTTAATTTTTATTAATTTTATTTCTTTTGTTTAAGTCCTTTTTAATAATTAATTACTATTTAAAACCTATTTCCCCCACCCCCCAAAAAAGAGAACCTTTATCGTTAAAGATAAAAATCTTTTCATAAAAGGAACAACAACTTCTTGAACTAGTGTAATTAATTAAATGATGCGAAGGACAAAGGGTCTTTCTTCCATTAAATGAATTTTTTAGTAAGTTGCTGGATCATCTATTGTCTTCTTCAACTTCTTTTTTGTTGAGAAGAAAAGATTGCTCTAACTTGAAGAATGTACTTGAAAATGGCATCTTATAACGAGCACACCGCCCTATGCAATTTAAAAAACTTTTAGATAACCTTCTTGCTTCTTCATGACATACCTAATTTAATTATTTGTCTGTTTATTTATTGACCGCACCTCCAACCAAGATTCTGCTACCTATTACAATTTACGTAATTAGGGATTGATAAATTATTTGCCACTTCTATAAGTTTGGTTTATTGAAAACTTGTTTCGAATGTTATACATTCATCTTCAGTTCTAAAAACACACAAAAAATTCAAAAATAAGCAATTCAAAATATAGTTTGTAATTATTATAGATATTAAATTATATGTAATATAAATCAGTATTATAAAACATTTAATTAAGACAAGAAATCAAATACATGTTGGTACTCACCAAGGTTTAAATGGATTATATCAAAAAGAAAAGTTTGTACTGGTTTCTTCTCGCATTGAACTAACAATGAACGAAAAGTAGGTGGGATGTTTTTAGGTAAACGGTTTAAGGGTCAGGATTTTTTTCAGTAATGCCGGTGAGTAATTGTTTTTTCTGTTATGGATGGGAATTAATTTAAGATTGGACTATTGGAGATATTTATTTGGTCATTTATGCAAAAATCTGGATTGGATTTGAAGGATTTTATTGTTTCAAGTGCTTCATAGATATTTAATTTGAGGCTGTTTTCAACGTGATGTATTAATTTAACTCCTGAGTCTTTGATGAATTTATGATTATTTTCATTTAAATGAATTGCAAAGTTGGAATTCTCTGTTTTATTATTATATGCACGTATATGTTCCTTTAATCTATGATTTAGATATTGGAAGATAGTTTTTTCCGTGTATTTGGCTGCACAATCATTACAATTTAGTTCGTATACTCCGCTTTTTTGGAAAGGGTCTATTTTGTCTTTAGGAGAAGAAAAATATGAGGAGAGGGTTTTCTCTATTTTAAATGCAGGGTTTAATCCTAGTTTTTTCAATTCATTTCCGACTTTGATGGATATAGGGCCGTAATATGGAATCAAAACATAATGTTTCGGGATGGGCCTATCTTCGGGGGTTGTTGAATAGATATCACTAATTGTCTTTTTTTGTATTTGTTTTTTTTAAATATGATTGATAGTGTTTTTATTGTACCCGTTATTTTTTGCTATGGAATATATTATGTTGTTTTAAATTAAACTATAAGGTACTTACTTATTCCGTTAGAATGAGCTGCAGATTAAATAAAGTTCAATCTTCACACTCTGGCTAGAATAAATAGAACAGTATTGATTTGTGTCTAGGATATTCCTTTAAGATATCCCTGCCTAATTCCCAAAGGTGATATACCTACGGACGTTAAACACCAAAAAAACAAACATTTTTTAGCAGCACATGAAAAAAAATTCAGCCTTACTCAAAATTTGGTATTTTACGTTTCAAGATACGTAGAAACCAAATATCGAAAACTACAACATCCTCAGGGTCTATATCTGCATTATTAATTAATACATATTTAAATAATAATAAAATTAAAAATATTACACCATTTACATCATACAACAAATTGCAATACAACATTGCAATCAAGCAACTATACTTTAACAATCAAGGCTCAACATTTTACAGGCACCTGCAAATATTGCTCCTTCGAAACATTATTTTATGATCCATACAAAGTTATATTTTGTCATATTTTTTCTTCTATTAAAAAACTTAAAACTTCAATGTAAAACAATTTACAGTCAACATTTAATTTTTCACCATAACATACAATATAGACTATCTAATTATATTTCCTAATCTATCCTATTCCCCATCTCTGTGCCTATTCTTTTTAACTGATATTTAAATTTTGCGATCAATTCTTAATAGTTCAGTTTTAAATATTAATTTATAATTAATATTAATTAAATATTAGTCAAATACTTAATTTATTTATTATATCCGCATAGTGACTATTGATATTTTTCGTATCTGTCTTAAAGTTACCTGTATTTTTTATGTTTTTGGTTATATACACAATATATATATATATACTGTTTCATGCATTCTTCATTTTTTTTTATATATTTTTAAAATAATCATGCTGTAAAGCTGAATAAAATTACAATAAAGAATTATCTCACTGTAACTTTGGATAAACTGATGATTTTTTTTTTTGGATTTATAACTATTTGAAAATAATAAACAATTGTGTAATGATTTGCGACGTTTTTATTTATGTAGTTATTATTGCATTCATTCCCTTTTTGTAATTATTAAAATAGCTTAAAGAAAATAATTCACCCGTAACAGCCTAATATTTAAAATATTGGTCTTGAAGCTTGAAGACTCCCCCTTGTTTGCACGTTGTGGTAGATCTCCTTTCTTAGGGCTTAGTAAAAGGATGTTTAAATATACAATTGAGTAATCAAAAATAGAATAGCTATAAACTGTAGAGACATAAAAGGGGACTTGACATGAGTACAGCAGAAGGGGCCCTGGAAAGGGGACTTGACATGAGTACAGCAGAAGGGGCCCTGGAAAGGGGACTTGACATGAGTACAGCAGAAGGGGCCCTGGAAAGGGGTCTTGACATGAGTACAGCAGAAGGGGCCCTGGAAAGGGGACTTGACATGAGTACAGCAGAAGGGGCCCTGGAAAGGGGACTTGACATGAGTACAGCAGAAGGGGCCCTGGAAAGACAATATATCAAAAGGGCAATATACCAAAAAGACAATATACAGGGCCCAAGGCCTGAGAACAAGACCCTCAAGTTATTTTCAAGAATAAAAGGTGACCTTTTACTCTTTCAGGGCCCTATTTCATAATAAAGTACAAAAGTACTAGCATAAGTGGTAAAAATAATAATGGAAAGATTTGTTTTTAGAGCTTGCAGGTTGTTTATCCTCTTTAGATAATAATTATTTTATTCAATGTTTTTACTTCCTTCTACGCAGTAAAGGAAGTTTTGTAATCGCGAAAATTTTCGGTTTTCAGATTTCACCGGAAATATCCATTTTGATCATCCCTGAATCCATTTTGACTAGTTTCGTCGTGGCGTCTGTACGTACGTACGTTCGTATCTCGCATAACTCAAAAACGGTTAGCTGTAGAAAGTTGAAATTTTGTATTTAGGATTGTTGTAATATCTAGTTGTGAACCTCCCTTTTTGGTCACTGCTTGATCACCGGAATTTGTACTTTACTTAAAGGTCATTATTGATTTTTATCAAAAATTATATTAAAATATAATGCAAAATTTCTCAAATTAGGTATATAAAACTTACATATTAATATAAATAATATAATAAATTTTGTTTAATATTGGCAGACCGGAGTGGTACTTTACTTAAAGGTCGTATTTGACTTTCATCGAAAATTACATTAAAATACGATGTAAAGCATCTCAAATTTGGTAAATAGAAATTTTATATCAATGTGAATGTATTTACTAAATTTTGGTTAACATTGGTGAACCGAAAAGGATTCTTCAATTGAAGGTCACAATAAACTTACATAAAAAATTATATCAAAATTAAAAACAGAAATCATATGGTTCGGTATTAAAGGTTACAAACGCGATTTTCTTTACACTTAAATTAAGCATTTTTATTACTTGTTTTAAGTGTTAAAATTGAGTGTAAAATACTGGTTTTCCTCCGCATTTCTGAGATGAACAAGTCTGCAGTAGGAGAATAAGATATTAGTTATCAGGGTTTTTCCGCTTAAAATGTCGAAACTGTCGATTTCCAATGCTTTATTCAGCATTTGAATTGCTTTAACACGAAGAAATCTCTTGGGAACTTGTTACCTACTGAAAGAAAACGACATATAATAACGTAATGAGACCTCCAGAAACAAGAGTATGTGTCAATAGATGGATATCGTGAGGCCGAATGTCGTTTTTGAGATACTGCAATCTTCGGAAACTAGTGACCAAATTCAGGATCTCTTTTTGAGTCACCGATTTATAGTTTAATAACAGTACAAGGAAGTCATGTGTTGTCCACATCAGATATTTTGTTTTAATTTCTATTTTTAATGTAACTATTTTAAATGTTATCGTGTTTTAACATTTTTCAGTCTTAGTCACAGGAGTAGTAACTCATAGGCTCACTTGTACTTATACTTTATTATGAAACAGGGGTTGTCTATAAAGTAAACTATAAGATGCTATATATTGTTAAAACATTCTTATAATGTTGAAACACGACAATATTTAAAGTAGTTATATTAAAAAATAGTAAAAATTTAAAAATAGTTTTATTTTTAAAAAATGAATAAAATTGCCTAATGACGCTATCTAAAAACGAACCTTTCCAGTTGTACTTTTCTCGCTGGTTCTTGAACTTTTTTTATGAAATAGGGCTCTGGTGATGCTTAGCCAAAAGAGGTCTGAGGAAGGGTAGTTCGGAAGCGGGGCCTAGAGAGGGGGTCACCGTCCATGGCCAAAGACAATATAAATAAATGACTTATACATTATACACGAATCTACAGTTGATATTGAAGCTTACCCGCGAGGTCCTGCACAATAGACAAAACTAAAATAATATAATTACAAAATACAGACGAATGCAGTTCACATGATAGTGCCTAAAACTTAACTGTCTGATCGCAGGGCCCCACTAGCACTAAAATAAAATTTGAACTATACAAATTGGCTTTAGAACAAAAAAAAATCATATAATTTGGAACTAAAATGCAAAATTATAAGCTGAATACGTTAGTTTTGAGAGTAAATTTAAAATGCTTAACTGGCATTAAAAGCTGCCATTTTGTCTTATTTTTTTTTAAAGGATCCTCTTTTCACTAAGGAGGTATTCTACATGCCCACGGACTCGTTCCCTCCTCCACCAGTACCCCCCCTCCAGTACCATCCACCCCCTTTACTATGGGGGCCCGCAATATCGTATCGCTCCGCAAGGACTAGATACGCCACTAGCATATTTTAGTGAATGTAAAATGAAATATTTAATAATAATTTTTAAAAAAATATTGGTAATAATGTATTATTCCTTCAGCGTAAACGGGCACGATTCGCACCCATAAGAGCAGTTGAAAGGATACTATTTTTTATAAATAACTTTTGAAACATTTTCCTTTATTTTATATTTCTTATTAATGCATCACCAAGGTTTCGAGGCTCTCCACCTCATCTTCAGGATCCTTACTCTATCGGAATACAATATTTTATTGATTCTTATATTATTCCTCACATTCATTATATTATATAAAGCATAAATATTAGGTCAATATGTACAATTTTTTTTTATATAATGAGGATTGTAATAGAGATGCATTATTGCCTTTGTCTATTATGAGTCTGATAATAGACAAAGGCTACATTACACAACAATGTAACTCTATTACAACCTCATTATATAAAAAAAAAAAAAGATATATAATATAATGACTGTGAGGAATAATATAAGGATCAACAAAATATTGTATTCTGATAGAGTAAGGACCATGCCGATGAGGTGGAGAGCCTCGAAACGTTAGTGATGTATTAATAATAAATATACAATAAAGACAAAATGGCTGACAAGTAATTTATAAATTTTATATTTCCTTAAATAATAAAATTACTATCATGATAATGGTATTATACATTATAACATTCAAGAGCCTGACAACTAACCTCTGAACTATCCTCTCAATTAACCTCACCTTCACTTTCTCTTGAAATATATTTTCTCTAGTTATTGTAGACGCCACATAATAATCAGTAAAGCTAATAACTTTTCTCCTGGTGTAAATATAAATCAAAATAATATATTGCAATTGAATTAAATCTAATAGTAATATGATTCGGCTGGCGGTGTTATCATGGCAGCACACCGACAGGACACTCCAGCACGAAGAATGGCTGCCTGGATTTTAATTTGGACAAACTGTGGAGTGGCTGCCGATTGATGGAGCCGATTCCAGAGGCAGTGGCCAGCGGGCCACAATGGACCGGAAGAACAATGGCCACGTGGATGCTATTACTGGGCGCCCCCCTCCTCCCCCGTTCCTTCACCTCTACGTATGTACTGTATCGCTATTTAATATACTATATATACTAAGACGTGAGTTCCATCCCAAGGATCAACGAGAAAAAATACATCACTTAACATCTATTTCTTTAGTCTTAATTTATTGATTGGTGCATTTAGTATTTATTTAGCCTTAACTTGTTATGACCCCCCTCCACAATAAAGTTGTGTACAGCTATTCCCTATGTTCACTATCAGATATTCATAAGTTCTATTGGTATAACATAGAAATAGGCACGGGGCAGGCTATACAGTACCCGCAATAGTGGACAGTTGTAAAATTTAGCGGGTCTAAGCAACGGCGCAGTCGGACGCACCTAGGGGTTTTATTATAATATAGGCGTGTAATAATAAATAAAACTAAAATCGAAAATAATTAAATTTTTCTTTTTTTAACTTATTGAAATTAGATTTTTTTTAGATAAAATTCATCTTGACGTCGAGTTTTATTACGAAGTCGTTTTTAGAAAAAGGCTCAAGCGCCAAAAATTCTAAATTTAGGTTTCAATTTATTATGAGTCGTAAACACCATTTAGATCGATTCCCACTCGCGATATATCCAGGAAAAAAATTGGAAATGATCTAAAAATCTACTATTGATGACGTAAGCACCCAATACCACCGACTCTCAGTCGTCACACTGACCTTGACCAGTGTTAGAAGCCTTAAAAATATATTGTAATTATAAAAAGTTTTCCAACCTAATAAACTGTAAACAATAAAGAATAAATTTTAAAGAAATATATTGTTATTTGGGGAAAAAACGTTTCCTTTGTTTCCTGTAAAGTTTGCTAAATGCCGTTTACGCTTTTTTCAGAATTTAGGTTTCAATTTATTATGGGGCGTAAACACAATCTCTATCGATTCCCACTCACGCTATATCGAGAAAAAAATTGGGAACGGTCTAAAAATCGACTATTAATGACGTAAATAGCAAATACTAATGACTCTCAGTTTTCACTCTGGCCATAACCAGTGCAAGAAGCCTTAAAAATATTTTGTAATTAAAGGTTTTCCTACCTTAATAAACTATGTATGTAATAAAGAATAAAATTTAAAAACATATATTGTTATTTGAGGAAAAATCGTTTCACGTGTTTCCTATAAAAGTTCGCTAGATGGCGCTTAGGTCTTTTTTGAAAAACGACGTCGATATAGACGTGTAGTTTTTAATAAAATTAATATTTATCAAGATATCTCTTTTAAAAAATGTATGAGAAAAACTATTAAAAGTAAAACTGTTTAGTATAAAGTTGTATAATACTATACTTTTCGTATAAAGTTGTATAAAACTATACTTTTAGTATTATAACAGGTCTTTCAGATCAAAATTCATTAGTGTTTTTTCAAAAGTTTAAATGCATCGACTAAAAATAAAAAATATGCAAGAAAAGTAGTTTGTGGAAGAAGTGCATCCGTTAGGCCGGGTTTACACATGCGTGCTATGCCACAACATGAATGCATTCCCCGATCCTATTACTGGGCCTCCCCCATTCACTGAACCTATACGGGCACTTAATATATTATATACTAAGGTAGTGAAGGTCCCGTCTCAATCACTGGGAAAAAATACAAAGCATAATATTTATTTAGCCTTCATTTATTTACTAATTTACCATATACGTACTTACCTCCACCCTTTTTCAACTTACTGTTAAATTTTTAAAATCGTTTATCATAAATATTCTATTGATATAAGTTAGAAATGCACACGGGGCAGGCTATACCGTACCCGCAATACTGCACTGTTGTTCGGGCTTAGAGATACCTACAACAGACACCACCTACATACCTACGCATGCTTTTTATTATAAAAAAAGATGTGGTAGAATTATAGAATATAAGAAAGTAAAAATGTTAAAGTAATTTAGCTCCACAATAAAATATAAGAATAAAAAAAATAATTTTTTTTAGTTTTGAAAATCCACGAACGGTTTAAGGTTCAATACTTACTGAACACCACGTCTAAATGGAGTGTCTGCAATTTTGCTATTTTGAGGTTTGGCTCCATTTTCAGGTGTGGTCTTCTATTCTCTTCGCAATGCCAAAAATATCTAAATGAATGTGTGACGCCACTAATGCTGGATACGAAATATAATCAATTTAATAAATTAACTACCTTACTTTTGTCACTATTATTCCAACCCAATGTTCGCAGTTCCAAAAATTTACAGATACGCAACTTTGGCATTGCACCGACGATATTTAAATCTAGATATTCTACAATATCTAAAACAAACTAAATTCGAGAGGAAATAAAAACATATTTAATAGAAGGAATTGTCCCAGCACTCGAAAGTAGAAATTTACAAAACTAATTACTTCTTTAAGGATGCGCAACGTGAGCGCTAACAAACGATTTTGAAAAATAGTTTATTAGAATATTTGGCCAGGATATTGAGGAGTCAACGGGGGAATTTATTATAAAGGTGTACCTTTCTGAAAAGAATTCGGGATATTCTCCCTCCCCTTACCTCACCAAATGCCCTTCCCGTAAGGACTTTAAGGGATGCATAAAGAAGGGTTGTTTTTAATAAAAAGAAGAAATACTATTGTTGTTTTTCAAAAATAAATCATACGGTTTATTAGTTAAAAATATATTTTGGCTACCTCTAATTTAAATAAAAGTTTACGACTTGAATAAATTATTTTTGCCAAATCTAAAAACTTGAGCAAATATCCATCTCAAATGACCCTCTAAAAAAATCAGGACTACACTTAATTTATGCGACTACACTGCAAATATAAAATTTTTGAAATGGATAACGAACGGTTTACTAAAAGGGAAATCGGTGCTGACTCGACGGTTAAACGTTTCAAGATTGGGCCGAAACGTAAAGGGAAGATTTGCGTTTATATATATACATATATAACATTAAGGTAGATGATGTATGTTACCTATATTAGCTTGTATAGTTGTATAGTAACTAATAACATTTTACCTTATAGAGCAGTGAAGACAACTTTATTAATGATGATATTGGTAAGAACTGACGAACGCAAGGCATGAGGCTCAGAATATGGTTTTCAATATACTTAGTGATTAATGACGTAGTGGCTATGGTTCAGTTTTTGCTCACCATTATCTATCGCACTATCGCTTCATTTTTTGAGAGAGCTTTCAACCTTCAAACCCCTCCCCCCTCCTCCCCCTCCCCCTTCCCCCTCTCCCCCCACCCTTCCAACATCATGTTCGATAGAATGAGTTCCATTCTGTACAATAAGTGTCCTATGTTCAAGCTCTGGAAAGAGATTCACCCTGTACAATAAGTGTCCCCGTTTCGAAATTTAAATTTTTTCCATATATTTTGTTTTAACATCAATAAAAAGAGCAAAAGAATGAATTATATGAATGTAAATAAAAATATCTGATGTGGGCACCCCATGACTTCCTTTTACGCCTACTAAACTATAAATCAGTGGCACAAAAAGTGACCCTGAATTTGGTTACTAGTTTCCGAACATAGCAGTACCTCAAAAACGACACTCGGCGTCGCGAAATCCACCTACTGACACATACACATATACATACAAACACCTACGCACCCACACACACACAAGTTCTTGTTCCATAATTAAATGTCGTTTTCTTTCAGTTGGTAACAAGTTTCCAAGAGATTTCTTCGTGTTCCTTGACTTTAGAACTGTCTATGTCACTAGATAAAGCATTAGAAATCGACGGTTTCAACATTTTAAGCGGAAGAAACTGCTTAAATTATATCTTATTCTCTTACTGCAAACTTATTCAGCTCACAAATGGGGAGGAAAAAAGTATTTAATACTGTATTTTAACACTTAAAACAAGTAATAAAATTGTTTAATTAGAGTGGAAAAAAAATCGCTTTTATAACCTTCATCACCGAACCATATGATCTCTGTAATAAATGTCAATATACCTTTTGATGTAAGTTTCTTATGACCTTCAAGTAAAGTACTCCTTTCGAATCTTCTATTCCAACCAAAATGTATTATGATATTTATGTTAGTATGCAAGTCTTAAATACTAAATTTGAAAAGTTTTGCATTATATTTCAATATAATTTTTGATGAAAATCAGTAATGACCTTGAAGTAAAGTACCACTTCCGGTAATCATGTAGTGACAAAAAAGGGAGGTTCACAACTAGATTTTATAGTAATCCTAAATACAAAAGTTTAACTTTCTAAGGCTGGCCGTTTTTGAGTTATGCGAGATACTTACGAACGTATTTACAGACGTCACGATTGGATATTTCCGTTGAAATCTGAAAACCGAAAATTTTCGCGATTGCAATACTTCCTTTACTTCGTACAGGAAATAAAAATTAACAAATGAGTAATTTAAAAAAAAAATAGTCAATTACTGTTCGATAAATAATAGTGATACTGAAATTATGATGAGTAATTGTTCCGACACCGATGGCTCAGAGACACGGTGGGTTAATATGCTAAATGTTACTAAACACTAATATATTACCCCTTCGTCCCTCCTCACTGGTTGAGCATACAATTTGTATTTTTTTTATTATTCCTAAGTTCTCTATTCAATTTCATTTTTTAAATATTGTTAACTACTTTTTGTCAGATCATTTTGTTATGCCACAATATTCTCTACTCAGTCTTCCCCCCCCCCTCTCTAACTGTCTATAAATGTCAGGAAGGGGCACTTTTTCCGCTCTTTGCACGCAGGCGCAAAAAATCTGGCTACGCCACTGCGTTACATGATCATTAAATTGACTACATCCTCGACATTCACCTGGCTCACTGTCATTTTTCCAGATCGCTTGACGCACTTTCAAAAAACAAAATATTCGAAAATGAAAACGAGGCAATATTTTAATTTCTGGCGTTTATTAATTCAAAGCCCAAGATTTTCTTCGAAAAATGGATTAAAAAACTTATTGGTCGTTGAGAGAAATGCTTTTAAGTTATTTTGAATAAAAATAATATTAAAGTAGTGAGAGTGTGGTTGACCGTGGAAAATGTACTCGTACGTAGGAGAACCTTGGTTAAGGGTGCGCTAAATAAATATGGAAATTATAATAAGTTTTTCTTATTTTTGTGTTTATTTATTGACCAGAACTCAAGATTTATTGACCGGAACTCAAGATTTATTGACCAGAACTCAAGATTTATTGACCAGAACTCAAGATTTATCGACCAGAAGTCGAGATTTATTGACCAGAACTCAAGGTTGTGTTTATTTATTGACCAGAACTCAAGATTCTCCTGCAATAATATTCAAGTTTATTTTTCTTTCCTTTGCCTTATACCCTAGGAACTGACGTTTCACATGTTCCAACCCTATCGTCATTCCAATGCTATCATTCCAATACTATATATCATTCCAACCCTATCATCATTCCAACCCCATACACATTCCAAAATTTTAAATAAATTTAAAAATAACTACGCCTTTATCTTATACTGAAGACGTTGAATCGTTTAAGATAGAAAACGTTATCTATGAACTTCTCTGAAGCCTCTCTGCTTGATTATTGCCAAACAAAGTAATAATTATAGATTATAAATTATCATCCATCAATAATAATTAGTCGGACGATTTACTATGTAATTCGAAAATTACTAAATAAATAACAATAATGTTTCGCTATTCGTTGGCGAATGTGTAAACTGGATATTTGTTTCTGCCTACCGTTCGAAGTTCTTCCACAAGCTACTTCTCTTACATATTTTCCATTAGTCGATGCATTTAAATTTTCAAATAATACTAATAAATTTTGATCTCAAAGTCCTGCTATAATACTAAAAGTAAAGTGTTATAGAAAAAATTGTTGAAAAATTCTAATTTTATTAATCTAATAAAATTACACTATCATAAAATAACACTATAATAAAATTCGGACGTCAACTGATTAATTTTATTAGTTTTTTTAAAAACATTTAGATAATGTTTTTTAATATATTTCAGTTTTATTTAAGGTTACACGTCTATATAATCAAACCCACAGGTGCGTCCGGCTGCGCCGATTGTTTAGACCCGCTAAACCCTCACAACCGTTCAGAATTGCGGGTACTGTATAGCCTGCCCCCTGACTATTTCTATGTTATATCAGTAGAAAACATGAATATCTGATTTAGTGAATATAGAGAACGCCTTTAGACAACTTCATTGTGGGGGCATAAATAAATAAAAAGGTAAATAAAAAATATCGTTTGTAGTTTTTAAATATTTACCACCAGCATTAATGGTATCATATTTCCGACATATTTATCTAAGTTGAATCTAACCCTAAGAACTTATTTGAACTCAGTGCAAAAAATAAAAGAGAGATAAGACATTTCACAACAAGAGGCTAAAAAATACTAAAGGAGTTTATATTGAGCTGCTTTGAAGAGACGCATTATCTTTATCCGGTTAATCTTTTTATAGACTGCTGACGTGAAGTGTGCTATCACAGGTTTGTATTATGTAATATTATGTTTTTCAATTCGGTCGGTGTTCTTATCGATAGAAACGTTTGCGACCTCGATGTCGGAATTCAATATACTCAATTGATCTGGTGAAACGTTGTCTGTTCAGTTATTTATTGTTATTTCAGAGACTAAAGGTATTGTTTTGGAAGTAGAGTTTTCGCTCTCATTAATTTTAATATATTTCATGGACATAATAATGCATTTTTTTATGTATAAGGATGTATTAATTATAGTTTCGATATATGCTATTGTTCAGCGGTTTATCTATTAAATGGTCAAAGCGACAGATGGTGTAAGATGTGCTGCAATTAATTTACTTTGAGAGCAGCGGAGCGAAGAGGAGTGCTAAAGGACGCCAATACCCCCCCTCTCCCCCAAGACAACAGATCTATTGATGCGATAAACTAGAGCAGTTTGCTGCTTCTCCGAGCGTGATATTTGTCCTTTGTCTCCTCCGATAACCTGTGATTGTATTTTCTTGTCAAGATAAATCTAGAAATTCAATCTAAAAATATCTGGTGTGCCCACTCACACGATTTTCATTACCTCTATGGGAGTCAAGTCAACAGTCAAGACAATACCAAAATTGTTTGTTTTATCTTCGCTAATATTGGTCTGATAATAAGATGTTTTTAAGTTTAGTTAGTTAGACAATCTAAGAATCTTTCAAATGAGCATCTAGAATGTTTAGAGAGATATGTAGTTTTCGATTTATTCGAGAAACTAAAGAAAAGCGAACGAGTTTCCATGGGTACAAAGTCAAATACCTCGAATCTTTGGTAATACTGGTGCAATTTAGACTATTTTTTTGTTTTGTAAAGACTTTTTGAGTTGTTTAAATAAAATTTTCTTTTCCTCTTTTCCTGTTTTTTTTCTCGGTCATGTACTATAGAAGCGGTAGGAAAGCATGGCCACAAAATCCAATACTCTGTATCATTGCTAATACTGGCCCAATTTTGACAATTTATATTTTATTTTGAAGAGAATTTAAGTATATTTCAAATAATTATTCACCTTATTTACCATAAAATGTATACTTATCGATTTATACACAAATAAAAAATTATGTTCATCATAATTGTTTTCCTGCATGTACTATGTATAAATGGCTTGTCAAAGAGCTTTAGGAGGAAGAGTTTAGGCAAGATTCATCAAAATAGTTGGAGTAGTTTTGGCAATTGGACAGCCGCTAATGCGCGCAGGGTGCCCGATTTGGTGCATAAGCATCAGGGGTCGAAACCCTACAAAGCAGAAAACAATCAGTTCATCCGTTCAAGCGATAATTGTGGCAAAAACCGAAGAATAGCTGAAAATGCATTTTTTGAATCAGGGGGCTCATTACCGCTTTTAAACATTTTCTATTTTTTTATGAGATTTGTCACATATGTTTTATATTTTCTTTGTTGTTGTTTTTTTCCTCAATTATCTACTGATTTTCTTTTTTTGAAAACACTAATATTTTCTTAAATTCGTAAGCACGAGATGTGGGATATCGATAAGGATTAAGGATTACAAGGAGCGCCGCCGTCAGTTGATTCAGGGCCCGGGGCAAAATAATAAAGCAGGCCCCTCCCACTCAATATTTTGTATGTTTTATTTTGTTCATTCATATTAATATATTCAGGCACGTACCCTGGGATGTGTGGTATATGACATACAGTTCTATTATTCAAATTTTCTGCCAAGTTTATTGATATATATTTTTTTAAATAAAGTTGTTATATAAAATATTTAATTTATGATTTTTTTGTGAACAAATATTTAAAAAAAATAATAATTATCACAAAAAGTGTTCTGCGAAGCTAACGGTTAATTAGAGATTAACCGTAGCACCATGCGTACGTCAACTGACTAATGCTTAATATTTGTTTCGTGGTGGCCCCAAGAAATGAATCTTGAAACTCTACTGAACGCGGGGCGGCAACCTCTAGGGGGCTGGAAAATAGCACTAAATGGCCCACTTGACGGAATAATTTTCTCCCCCAGTACCTGCACCAGTAATTGAAGTGTTGATGATGACACTAGTAGAAGTTGCACTATTTTTTATTTACAGCAGTTATTCTCGATTAGCTAATCAATCGAGTCAAAATTCAATGCTCTTACAAACTTAAACTCTACAGACAACATTCCCCAATGCTCTTACAAACTTAAACTCTATAGACAACATTCCCCAATGCTCTTACAAACTTAAACTCTACAGACAACATTCCCCAATGCTCTTACAAACTTAAACTCTACAGACAACATTCCCCAATGCTCTTACAAACTTAAACTCTACAGACAACATTCCCCAATGCTCTTACAAACTTAAACCCTATTGACAACATTCCCCAATTTGCTGTCTCATAGTCGATATTAAACAATTTGTTGATTCAACTAAGGGCGTTCACTGAACGAGCGTTCTGCCTATGCTGCCGAAAGGGGCAGTGCAAAATATACGAAATTAGCGATTGATAAATTATTTGCCACTTCTATAAATTTGTTTTTATTGAAAACTAGTTTCGAATGTTATACATTCATCTTCAGTTCCAAAAACACACAAAAATTCAAAAATAAGCAATTCAAAATACAGTTTGGTATTATTATACTTATTAAATTAAATGTAACATAAATTAGTATTATAAAACATTTATGAATTATGAATTTAATTAAGACAAGAAATCAAATACATGTTGGTACTCACCATAATTTAATATGTATAATAATATCAAACTGTATTTTTAATTACTTATTTTTGAATTTTTGTTTTTAGAACTGAAGATGAATGTATAATATTCGAAACTAGTTTTCAATAAAAACAAAATTATAGAAGTGGCAAATAAGTTATCAATCCCTAATTAGATTGATCATTCTATACCATCAAGAAGATGCCAACTATACTATATACTATATACTATATACTATATACTATATACTATATACTATATACAGAGCGCTGTACACGCGTTAGCAAATACTTTTAGCCCTAATATTTTGTTCAGCAACTTTAGGAGTGGCAGAAGAATGGCCGAGATGTTAAACTTAATTCAGGGCTAACTTTCACTCCGTATTAATTTGAGTATCCACTATATATGTCTTCAGTTTTACCGTCATTTATTTTTTGATATCTCCTCAAAAATTAGATTTTTTTTTTCTATATTTCTTGTATAGCCTTGAATCTGGTTGTAGAATAGGCCCCTAGGCCTCTAGGACCACAATTGATTTCTAGAATAATTCGAATCCAAACCGTCCTTCGAGAGCAAACCTGGGTTGGTCAGGTTCCTTCTCTCCGTGAAAATGTTTGACCCTTCTTGCACGGACAGCGGGGGGAGGGGGGAGGGGGTATTCCCTTTTTACTTCAAGCTTGCAGCTGTAACCAGTTTCGCTTCTGGCATAATTTTCTCTAAGCTATTTCGTAATGTAAGAAAATCACCGATAAGGCACACTCGATACTCCCAACAAAGAAATGTCTTTAGATGTCCGAATGTTGAAATATTATTGATTTTTGTTGTTGTTTTTTAAACAATTCCAATATCTAATACGTCAGGAGAATGATCGTTTTCTGTTTTAAAGTGAATAAAATATTACTTAAGGAGTACAATGGGAGAAGGATTAAATAATATGGAAGTTGTATGTATAGAGCAGGAAACTTTAAGCAGCATTGGTATTGCCCTAACAGTTAACGAATCTGCAAGAAATAAAGGAATACCGTAATTCATGTAAAATAATAATGAACGTGTGTTTTTTAATAAATATATTTAATGTCTTATTGTACGAAACTGTTCTTAAGAATAATTAAGAAAGCAAATACGTTTTAGTTACCTTATTTCTTTGTTTCATAATGAGAGTTTTCTTAACTTATTTTTTTTTAATAAATAGTTTATTTATTTTTTTGTTAATATAACCTTCTTTTTTTTCTTTTCAAGTCATCACTTAATAATTCCATAACATCTTAAAATTTAATATATGATCAGAAATATAAAAAAAAAAAAATTAAAATTTAATATTTTCGTCTCAAGTCTTCACACTGTTAGTAATACGTTATTTATTTACAATATTTTTTTTTAATTTATGTTGAACACTTACAGTTAATTAGTTAAGTCTATAAGACTATAACCAAAGCCCCATGGTCCATAAAGCCAGCCATTCACGGTCCTACCTTGTAAATACAAAACTTTAACATAATTATTAACCTTAAGTACATTTTTTATCATTTATCCTTATCTTATACTAGAGGGACGATTTGTGATCCATTTTTAAGTAATTTTTATAATCCTTCCTATCCATTTCATCTAAAATTTGAAATCACTGTAATTTATCCGGTTTATAAACATTTTTTTCGCCCAAACTTTCTTTTTGTTTTTTTCAATAACGCCATAGCAAGACAAATTGCCGAGCAAGACAATTACGGGACAATATGATTATAGATATAGACAATATGCAAGACATATTTTCCTATTTCTTAAAACCTTATGCCAAGTTAACGAGCACATACGGGACCCACTACTAATGACTTCACAATAACTTGGACATCTTAACTCTCATACAAGACATGGCTACAACAACAGGCCTGACAACACTCGCAGAAGGCTAAAAAGGAGCTGGATGAGGGATCCCCTTGCGTAACTATATACAATAATCAAGAAAGAAGAGGTGCCGCTGGGTATTACTCCCTGTCATGCCACAATATCAACTTTTTAGCTAGCAAATTCACTGGTTGTCAACACTTGACAGGTGTGAATGCAAAAATAAAACCAAAAAATGTATAAATTTGTATTTTTTTTTTTTTGTGTTCGATTTTTAATGTAAATAATTATGGTTATTTTTTTAATGTAGGCATTGAATTAAGCATCCACTAAATGCAGTTTTTACTTATTTGATAAACTATTTAGGGATTTGATCATGAACTTTATTTGTCTGAAGGATTAATTTATATTAGGGATTGATAAATTATTTGGTACTTCTATAAATTTGTTTTATTTAAAACTAGTTTCGAATGTGTTCCAAAAACACACAATTTTTTTTTTTTTTTTTGTGTGTGAGTGGCAAATAATTTATCAATTCCTAATTAGATTGATCCTTCTATACCATCAAGCGGATGTCAACTGGTTAATTTATGTGTTTTAATTTCAAATTCTAGCAACCATACTTCCAAATTTCCCAAATTAGAAAAAGTTCCTACAAAATTTTGTAGAATACCATATTTTAGCTTATTATTAGGAGAAGAAAATATGTTATAGAGTAAGGATTATTTTTTGAAATTTCATATACAGTTTTTTTTTCACGCCTTTTACAAAACTGACCAATAGTGTGCACGTTTAATTTGATATCGATATAATGCAGTCTAGCAAAATGCTTTGTAATTAGGGATTGATAAATTATTTGCCACTTCCATAAATTTGTTTTATTTAAAACTAGTTTCGAATGTTATAATACATTCATCCTCAGTTCTAAAAACACACAAAAAATTCAAAGGTAAGCAATTCAAAATATGGTTTGGTATTATTATACATATTAAATTAGATGTAATATAAATCAGTATTATAAAACATTTACGAATTATGAATTTAATTAAGACATATGTATTTGATTTCTTGTCTTAATTAAATTCATAATTCATAAATGTTTTATAATATTGATTTATATTACATCTAATTTAATATGTATAATTATACCAAACTATATTTTGAATTGCTTATTTTTGAATTTTTTGTGTATTTTTAGAACTGAAGATGAATGTATAACATTCGAAACTAGTTTTCAATAAAACAAATTTATAGAAGTGGCAAATAATTTATCAATCCCTTATTAGATTGATTCTTCTATACCATCATGCAGATGTCAATTGAAAATGCTTCGTGAAAAAGGATTTGTATATACTTTTTATTGAAGAAAAGCTTGGAAGGTTAAATTATAAATCAAAAGAAGAAAATAGAGAGATCCTGTTGCCTGCCCGAAGCAGCATGCGAATCGTTTTCTTTTTGCCATGAGGTGGGGGGGGGCGCATGCGCGGAGCCAGCGATAAGGGCCCATTGCTGTCAAAATGGTCGAGCTCCAGTGAGTGGGGTTAATAGAATTATATCCATGTTACGCAGGCAAACTGCATTTATCTTAAGTCAGTTAAACTCTGTGCCCGGGCGTTCTCGTCCATGAGAATATGTCATCCTAAAATATTTCTATTTCTCTGGGTGAACCCCGTACAAAATCTTCTAATGATAACTTTATCATCAGGTACATCCCACACTGCATGTTTTTAATGTAGTCCTGTTTCTTTTTCTTTTTACTCTTATTTATGTATATGAATTTTATTTTTTGTTATTAAAAGCTTACCGATTCATGTACTTTATTATAATTTATTCAAATGATAAATTTTAAAATGTTCCTTTATGATATTTTAATTTATAATTTTGAAAAAAATAAAGTTGTATCCTTAACCATTCATATTTATTTACCGTGTTTTTAGATATTTGTTATTAACAATGCAATTTGTAGTGCATGAATTGTAAACAAACATTTTGTTGCTAAATTAACTGTTTTAAATCGTCAATTACTTGTGTATTATTAAGAGAGTAAGATATTGTAGCTGTAAAGCTCATTAAAGTATATTTTTACTTGTGGAGTCATTCGCTGTTTTCCTGTATTTATGCTTGATCATTTACTATAAACAACCGGTCATCTAATGTTTCTATTAATTTTACATGCTATAGTTGACTTCTAAGT
Source organism: Rhaphigaster nebulosa (assembly GCA_948150685.1). Taxonomy (NCBI): domain Eukaryota; kingdom Metazoa; phylum Arthropoda; class Insecta; order Hemiptera; family Pentatomidae; genus Rhaphigaster; species Rhaphigaster nebulosa. The sequence continues at coordinate 247,386,378 of OX411306.1, read as the reverse complement.
TTAATCGTTTCTTAAGCTGTTAAAATTTTGAAGTAATCGACTATAGTTATTGATTATATAAGGTGATCCTGTTACTATGAATATTAAAATGCTTGATTATCAAACCTTAAATTACTTGATTTGTTTTTATGTTCATCCTTTTCTATCTATGATATTTTCATATTATAAAAAAAAATATAAAAGTAAATAATTGTGATTGTCGAGAGTGTTGCATGCAAAGCAGTCTCCTTGAGAATAACATTGATGTAAATAAAGTGATTAATTATTGAAAAGTTGTCTTCAAATGCTAACTAACTTTTCTTTCACTAATTGTCTAAAATATTTTGACTTGTTCGGTTAGCAATCAATGAAACATAACTTTTTGGGTTTATTTTCCATTCGTTTTTCGTAATGCAGTTGATTTCCCATGCTAAAAAGTATATTTTGTTTTCCTTGGAATTATATTGCATTCATGTAATTTCAAGTTGTTTTAATTCAAAAAGGATGCACAGGAGGTGTGATATCATAATTTTAATTATTTGAATTAGTCTACATTAAGTATAAGAGCATATTCAATGCCAAATATCTCATTTGTGGCAATTTCTTTATTAAGACGCTATTTTGGCAATTTAAGTGCATATAAAAACAATGAAATTTGATATAAGATAGTTTAGATTAAAATATAGAATATATTAAATAAATTAAATGATTGATTTTTAATGTCCCATGGTATTAAAAATATAATGAAAGCAAATGAATTAAGAAGATTTAAAAAAAAAATAATAGAACCATAACATAATTTATTTATACTCTTATTGGTATTTATTTAATTATTATTGTGTATGACTGTATATCTTCAATAATTGAACGACTGACACAGTAGAAATATTTTGAACTTTATGATCATGTCATTGTTTATAAGACTAGATTTTCTATTCCATATTTATTTATTTTGTTTTTGTTATTCCTGTTGTTTATTTTTTATTGTTTTAACTTTTAGAACGTCCAACATAAAAATATTTCAGAATTATTCGAAGTTTGAGAGTAAGTACTATAACTTCCAGTATTGTTTTTAATTTGAAAACAACATTCTTGGGATTTTCCAATGTTCAATTGCAGTGCACACGTTTCAAATTATCAGGAAAAATTAGCTTACACTAATAATTACAATATGTTAACTATTTTAATTAAATTATAAGTTACAAAAATAATTAAATTGTAGATTAAAAAAAAATGCACTTATAATATTTTTTGTTTATTTATTTAAGTTCTAGTTAACTTATTATATATCATCTAAAGAATGTTAAAGTAATGATAAGTTAAGTCTGCTCATTATGTTGTTATACGAAGATATAATTTTTACCTTAATCAATCATAATTACGACTTATTGCCTGAATGAATATTAGGAATTTTCATCAATAACATGATGAATAATTAAAAACAACAAATTAAAAAGAGTTCTTCTCCTCTCCCCTACACAAAAAAAAAGTCGATGGTTGCTCTTTTCCTGGTTTATACAGTAGCCTACTCTTAGTTGCTGCAGTTCTGAAAATGGCCTACAACAGTTGGTCAAAATGTTGATTAATAAAACAACTTTAAATTTTAATTATTTTTTTATTATATCACACTGGCTTAATTATCTTATATCCTCAACCACAAATTATCTTGATTTTACCATCACAGTCAACCATAATTCATCATTTCAGAATTAATCATTATTAAAGAAATTCAACTTCCTGATTTTTATTAATATTGCTTATTATTATATTTATCTCCATTGTTATTATTACTAATCACTATTTTAGAATTATTTTCCAATATTCATAATCAATTAAAATGTTAATGTATTAATAATATTCATCAACTTTTCCTACATCTGCCTTAAAATTTCTATTAATATAGATTTAATAATTTTTCTGTTTGATTTGTTGAATTCAAATTTGTGTTGTTTTCTATTTATGAGCTACGCAATTTCACAATTTAAACATTTTAGCTCATAACTTGAGTCTTTTCATTCATTAATGTCCTTTTAATTATTCTCAAGAATTTATTCGCATCATGCATCCTCTTTTTATATCTATTATGTCTATTAATCTTAAATTATGTGAAGTTGTATTAATTAATTATTGAATATTATTGATTTAATAGTATTTTGGTAAGTTATCTGAAACTTGTTTTATTGAATTTATTCAACTTGTTCAATCGAATAAATTGTTATACAACACCATACTTTTATATTTATGCTAAACAATTTTAAAGTATGTGAAACTTTGTTGGTTAATTTAGGAATACAATTGATTTCAGAATATTTAACCGACATGTTACATAGCGCCAGAAATGCTTCCAAATGCAGTATACCCTTAATTTTCATGAATTATTGAACTGTTAATCGTGAATTAGAGACCGTGACGTCTGAGGATGTTGGGGCGACGGTCCTAGAGTGCCCAATCTAGAATGGTGTGGGTTCGATTCCCATCCAGGGTCAATTCACATTTTTTTTGCGGAAATCCCGAGAAATGAATTTTGACACTACCACTCTCGTACGAGGTGGAGACCTAAAGGAAGCCATTAGGGTCTGGCAAAAACATCCACAAGGCACATTTGCCAGACTAGTTCTCCCACCAATACGAGTACCAGTAGTCATGTATTAAATTAAGAATCAAGAAGACTTTTTAATTTTTTATGGCCAAAAAATACCAGTATAATTTATTAATTATGCTCATATCTGGTTAATTTAGCAGATAACATAAATTTGATGCAAAAGTTTATCATATTACACTTTTAAACCAAACTAATTACATAGAAGAATATTAAGATTAGCGAAAAAATCAAATTTATAAAATGGTAACAATGGGTTAACTAATTAAACTTTGTTTAAGATTTATAAAAGAATGCATCAGTATTTTCTTTACTTAAGTACATGTTTACAATAATTAATTATGGTTGAACATGTTACCATTTATAGAATCTAGGAGATAGTGGCTGGGGGTGTGATGAAAATACTAAGTTGTTACAAAAGTCTTTGTGCGTTAATTCATTGTGGACATTAAAGTCTATATTTTAATCCTTACTCGATTGTGATGTAAACAATGCATATATTGTTGTTTACTTTGGCTAATCCTTTATTAATTATGCATAACAACCATCTCAGCATTTCATTCTATTTTATAAATTTCACCGAAAATGTCGGAGAAATAAATTGTCATTTGTGGTCTTTTGAGACACTTCTAGAAAAAAGAACTAAGTGCAAAGGCAGCAGCCGACGAAATTTGTGCAGCGAAAGGTGAAAATATGGTGTATTATAACACAGCAGCGTTTTGGTTTAGGTGGTTCTATTCTGGGAGCAGCAGCCTTCAAGATTATGCTTTGTGTTTGGTCGAATTGTGAGGCTGTTTGGTCGAATTATGAGGCTGTGTTTGGTCGAATTGTGAGGCTGTTTGGTCGAATTATGAGGCTGTTTGGTCGAATTGTTAGGCTGTGTTTGGTCGAATTGTGAGGCTGTTTTTCACTTTGAGCTGGTTCCAGATGGCAGGGCTATTGATGCTCAACTTCACTTTGAACAACTCGATAGAGTATATGCAGTTTTAAAATAAAAGTACCCTGCTTTTGCCAATCGGAATAAAGCAATATTTCAGCAAGACAATTTTCCTACCCATCGTTCACGCTTAGTAAAAAAAAATGATCAGAAATCGAAGTTGTCAGCATTTTTCCACATTCTTCTTTCAGCTCTGACATTGCACTGTCTGACTGCTATTTTCCAAGGCCAGCACTTCGAAAACCATGAAAATGTCAAATCAAGATGTGAGGAGTTTTTTGCCTAAAATACCAAGCAAGGAATGGTATTGTCTTCAAATTCTGATAGAAAGGTGGGTTGGACACAATGGTGTCCAATATTTTGAAGAATAATTTTAATGTGTAGATTTTAAACTGTAATTTTTATTAAGCTTATTTTATGCATAAAGACTTTTGTAACAAACTAGTAAAACACATAAAAAAATAAGTGTTTACTGTTTTATGTGCCTTAAATTAGGTTGCTTGGACCCACCAAAAAAAAAAAAAAATTTAATTTACACCTTGGTCTCTCATTGTGAAAATATATTGACAATTCATTATAGCTACACCAGTTAGCAGCACTGTCACTAGGTCCTGAGGCACTTCTCCATGTTCCAGCTATTTTCCATTTTGGATCCAAGTAGCCCCAAGTTCCAGGTTACATTGCACTCTTTCTTCACGGCAATAAAAGTTGAGCGACAATGGGTCACATGGACAATGTACCTATTACGCTACCTATTATGCAATTATATCTGTTACTTCCTTGGTGGCCTCATCTTGCCCTGAAGAAGGGCTGCGATGTAGGCTAAAATGTTAGCACACTTAAAGCAATAAAAAGTTATTGTTGTTTTATTAGTGACCACTGCTAACCATCTTTTTCTCTATAGTTTTTATTGCTATATATCTTGGTATTTTTGTTTTCTTATTTGATTATTTTTTTATTAAAATTTTTAGGCTGTGAAAAATGACAAAAAAGTTTGAATTCAATTGGCATATTCCCGTACCTGAGCCCTTAGTTCAGGGTTGTATATTCGATCGCTGGAATGAAGAGAAAGACTCTTCTGAATTTGAGCCTAATTGCCTATTTAAAGTAGACGAGTATGGTTTCTTCATTTACTGGAAGAGCGAGCCAAAAGTAAGCTATCTCTTTGTCTTATTACAATATTTTATTCATATGTTATAAAAATTGTTAATTTAAATATCTTTGAATTTTGTTGATAGGAAGGAGATGTAATTGAGCTGTGCCAAGTTAGTGATATAAGGGCGGGAGGATTACCGAAGGTAACTATTGATTATTTCTTTAATTTATCAGTTTTATGATAATTCCTCACATTATATATAAAACAGTATAATAAAAATAAAGCGACAATAAATCACTTATGGCAGCCCATTAAAGCTACCTGATACTGAATTTTACAATATCTTGGAAGATAGTTTAGGTTACCCCAAGAATTTAATATTGATTCGCTTCTAAGCCTGCCATATATGAGCCCTAACAGCTTTGTCAGATCCAAAACTCACCGTGTTTGGGGAAGCGGTTGAATTGGTGTGGCTCGGTTTGATATCCAACCAGTCGAAAATCAAACGAACCGAGTCAAGGCATAGCTCTACCGGTTAGCGGCAAATCCTGAGCCAAGCTATTAAATTTTTGCTGACTGTACTGTTGAACTCAGAGAAATTGTAGTTGAGTCACTTCATAAAACTAAAATGTTACTAAACTTTGTTACTGCTATATTCACAAACAATTAGTTACTTATTTCATTTATGCATTATTTTAAAAATATAAAATGTTAAGGATTTACTAATATATAGCGTTAAATACTTGTTTATAAGAATTTCAACTAATTTTTCAACATTTTTCATGGTAGATTTTTTGGATGAACCTCCCAATTTTTCTAAAAGAGCCCCTTTTGTCCTCCAAAAAATCGTATAACATCTTCAATCAATTCACCTTAAAAAATAAATAAATTGAAAACTACCTTTATACAAATAAAAAATACAAAACTAGCTATATTAACTACTAATAAAAGGTAAAATAAATTTTGAACTGTATTATCTATATACAAATATTTGACCAAAACATATTTTTAATGTTAGTTAAAATATTGCTGCACATTTTATTCATGTATTTTTAATTAATAATCATAAGATTTTTTATATTGTAATTCGCTGATTAAAAATATTTTATATTTTTTCTGTTTAATCGGAATAGTTATCTTAACAACAAACGAAACAGCTCCCTCAAAATCTTTTTTCTCAGAAATTTCTCTGAAAGGCTCAATCGTGAATGACCCCCTGTTTTGTACGGAGTCCTAATGTACCCAAAAAAGATACTTATCCCTTTTGATCAGATCCGCTGCCTAGGACTCCATCTTGACAAACAACTAACTTGGAATCCTCATACAAGACTGAAGCGATTAGAAATCACTTGCCATTTCCAGCTACTTCAACAGTTACCAAACAAATGCTCTAAAGGTTCATTTATGGCCTATCTGGGCTTACGGAGTCAAGCTTTGGGACTCCACTCAAAAAACCATTGAATACCGCTCAGAAGCCTTATGATCCAAAATCTTTCATGAAATTCTCAATATTCCTTACTTTGTCATGAATAAAATTATCCATAATGGCCTTAATGTTCCATATATTGCCGATTTGACCCAAACTCGGTATCTGTCTTTCCAGGACAAACTCCATTTCCCATTCAAACCCACTAGTTTCAAACCTTGCTTCCTCATTGATTCCCGATAATTCTCCCAGGCTTCTGAAAAGATGATGCATTGGGACCTTCTAATTTAGTATTGTTATCGGGGTGCTGCCAATGGCTAGTTTCTCTGCATGCCTGTGTCATGTCATTATATCATAGTTCACATTTACCTAGTTAATACAGTTGTAAATTTCAATGAATAAATAAAATAATTCTGTTTATTCTTTATTTTTTACTTATGTGTTAATGTACAGTTATGTTGCCTCCGGCATTCATATAATGCAATGTACCTTAAATAATGTATAAAAAATACAAAAAGGAGTATATATTTTTATTTTTATTTCTCTCAGGATTCTAGGCTATTAACACAATTAGTCAATAAACATGGGGACAACTTGGAAGAGAAATCGCTGACAATATGCAGTGGCACTGACTATATAAATATCAATTACCAGCATGTAGTCTGCCCTGACGGTGCCACGGCCAAGGTAAGTCGGCTTATTTAATGGTAGAAAGCTTTGAACCATTTTAGCTTATTTCTGACAGATATCTTGATGACTTATATCTGTAACTTAACCACAAATGTTTTTTGAGCTTCGCACACTCACTTCTGCACTCAGGTTTTCTGTGCAGGTGCGTTTTTTTTTTCCCAAACGTGTTGCTTACACTTAGTATATTTAACCTAACTTCCTTTTAAAAATTAATAATTCATTTATGTAATAAAATCATAAATATCTTAGGTTTATGTTGTTCATTTACGTATTTATAATTTTCCAAGTAGGTTACCCCTTAAGTTGTTTAAAAACTAGTCCACTGTTTCTATATTTTTCTAGGCATACTTTCTCTACCAGCAGTCCTTTAGTGCTTATTTTGGATATCTGCAAAATTATACATAAACTATTTTATACCATCCTTATCTTACAATGTATATCTTCTAATACATTCTGAAATACCTCTACTACCTTTAAATTAGGTAGCTTACCATCCAAAGTTTCTATATAAAAAAATAAAATAGAGTTGTAGACCAAATTTCTATTCCTTATTTGTTCTCATCATCCTTTTATTTACTGTCTCGTAATTTCCCATGGTTGTTGGCTATATTTATTTGGATCTATCTAAACAAAAAACTTTACGAGTATAATTTGTCATGACTGAATTAATCTTTCTCTTTTATTATGTTTTTCTAAAAATTGTCTATATGTAATGGGTATTCATTGAACTCTTGAGACTAGTAATTTATTATTAATCTATTGCTCTTTCAGAAGCTTTTATCTTCTCAAAAAAAAAAAAAAAAAAAAAAAAAAATGTTCTATTATAATAATACTTCTGTCTTATTGCTAAAATATAATTCCTAATATTTAATAAATTTAAGTCTAGAGTACATTTAATGCTGTGATGGCCAAGTATGTAATACCAAAGGCCGAAGTTTTATGAAATAGCAAAGCCTTAAACGTACAAACTTTTCTCAGTTTATAAAAACTGATCTGAATATAAAACAAACAACTTATTTTAGGCATTTAAAATTAAAAATATGTTGTAAAACGAAAGTCAAATTGGAAATTTCACAAATTAAATCCAAGATACATTGCAAAAGTTAGAATAGTATTTATTGTTTACACAACAAGCCTTTTTCTAAGGAGTTACCCACTGATTATGTTCTTTTTTCTCTCTATTGTTGATTAAAATACTTACATGCTATAAATCTGTTTTCTGTTGAAGATTTGTTTTTCCCCTCAGGCATTTATAAATTTAAATTTATCATCTACAAGCATTGGATAATGTTTTTTTTTTTTAAAAGTCGAGAAACTACGCTGTTGAGAATGACTAAGTTCAGTAAAACAAAAAAATAAAAACCTGACTTTGTGACTACTATTAAAAAATGAACGATCGTCTGTATACTTAAATAATCATGTGCTTATCTAAAGAAATTTTTATTTAAACTTGTAATAAATTTAACTTGAACGTATTTTAATATGCATATCATGGAGTGAGGTCTACAACTAGGTAACTACATTTTTGCTAAACATGTGTAATTGTTCTGAAAGGTTCCATTAGATTAGGTCCAAAACATATTACAAGTAGCTAACTTGTTGACAATCTCAGATGTATCCTTTACAAAAACTGATTAGTTAATTATCGGGAAAAAATTACTAGAAAATTACAAATATCTAGTTTTCTTGAAATGTTGAATTGTTGTTATCTATTTATAGGGGGACGAAGGTCCCAGAGTACCCGGTTCAGAATGTTGTGGGTCGCCTCCCAACTGGATCAGTTAATATTTATTTCGAGACGGTCCCGCAAAATGAATCTTGACACTCCCAGGCTGGTTAGTAAATTGCGGCAACTTAATGGTAGCTGTCAACCCTAATGGTTTTGGCAGTAAGGACCGCAAGGTTACACCAATGCCAGTATCTAGTTGTAGAATTCATTCCATGATAAGACCAATAGATTGTTTTGTATTCCATTTTATTTTTTAATTAGTATACAAGGTTAATTAATAGTGGGAGTTTTTTTATTTTATCCGCTTAACTGGCGATGTCTTTGCCCCATCCAAGGTGGATAACCAGGAGTCTACTGTATCTCAAATTAATCAAAGTGAAAATGGTTTTAATTGCATCTAAATGCTATTGGATAAATATTTAAACTGCAGCTTAAAAAAAACAAAGAAGTAAACTAAATTTTCAATTGTATAAAAGTCCGTTCCCAGGTTGCGAATAAGATCCTAAAGCATCTGGTTTAGTGGAATGGACTGGGTTCAATTCTTACCTGTATCAGTTACGAAGCATTTTTTAGTTTTCCTGTATTATAGATCCTGATATTCTCATATTTGGTTACTATTTTGGCATCTAATTTGTTGTCATACTGTTTGTTACAATAATGTCATTGATAATATAATGTTCTGACATTGAACTCCAAAACTGTCTTCTGAATCTCCTTTATAGATTCTACTATAAATCATTTACAGATTCTATCTCCAGCCAAACCTCCCTCCCCCTCCTCTTTTCCTTCTCTCAGGAATCTAGTGCCTTAGGGAATGATCCATTCAGCTACATTTGCCAATAAAAGATGGATATTTGCCCTGTATGGCAATCAAGATATTGTATATTTAACAACTTTTTCTTACTTCTTCATTTAATTGATTATTTTTTATATTGTTATCAAAAATATAACTTTTTGTCTTGCTTATGCATATATTTCTAACTCTCAACTCATTGACCTTTCTTATTTCAAAATTCCTCAATTTTTTTTACCAGATTTTGAAAGAAAAAAAGAAATAGTGTTTCCATTAGGATAATTTGATGTGTTATTTTGTTTTGATAGGCAATGTTCAAACATTTGAATCTTTTCTTTTCTTTTTAAAACTTATATTACCTTTAAATTATCCTCATGAATATGTTAAAATAGTGTTAATTCTGTAATTTGCGCCTACAATTTAATATTTAATTTTATTTTTTTTTACCCCTTTCGTTAATAACATATAAATGTCGGTGTTGGGTTAACAGGCCTGGCTAGACGGTCTCAGGAAAATTACGCACAATGTTAAAGCGAACAACGTTTGTCCAATGACTTGTTTGAAAAAGCAGTAAGTTAACGCCGTTCCGAAAGCAAGCATTTTGCATGATCGTTGCATGCAATAATTCGCAAGTAGTCACTAACATTTTTTTTTTCTTTCGATGCATCATTGTATTGTATTGGGGAATAGAGCCTGATATTTGTTTAGCATCGAGTGATTTGCCTAATCAATTTTTAAAAGATTCAGTTATTGCTTGTGATCCATTTTTTTTTCCTAACAAACATTTTATTTATTATCATTTGTGATGTTGCTTGTTCATTATAATTTCAACGTCTATCATGGATAATATAAATGTTTAGGAAACATTTTTTAGAAATAAATAAAATAAAGATAAGCATGTGCTGATATTATGCATCCCCTTAAATTTTAAAGGGGCGAGGAAAAGATGTATGCGTCTGCATGAAAAAATATTTATTATATTATATCATTAAATTTAACAGATCACACTTCATTCTTTTATTATTTCTGATTGATTTATTTCATTAAGCACTAAATTCAGTATTAGTTTAACATTAGATTGATACACCGTTAGCTTAATTGATTAGGAAGGGATATTAATTAATTAATTTTTAGTCGATTAATGATTGTTCTTTCAATTAGTAATTAGTGACTGTGTTTTTTAATTTAAATTATTAGCTTTTTTTTTAATTAATAATTATCATATGTAGTATTATTTTTTTTGACTTGTCTAATATTGTGGCCCTGCTAACAGCTAGGTTAAACTATCACATGGCTCCTGAGAATATTTACTGATATATAATACCATAGGCAGTCCGCAAACAGGATTATCTGGCAATCTGGGCTACCTGCAAAGAAGCAGAAAGCATGTTCTTTTTCTCAAACATCCTAAATTGTGAAATTTTAATTTATTATATTAAAGTACGGACAACTCATTTGGAGCCACACTTTTATATTTTCAAAATAATTATTCGATCTATTTGGAAAATATAGAAATATCTGTTGTTATTTGAATATAATAATTTATCACTGTGGTAAATAAATAAAATTAGTTATATATAAATAGATCTATAAATACAAACACAAACGATTTGTTTGTTCTATTATATTCTGTTTGAACTTACATTAGGAATTTTTTTCAGATATTTGGTTTCCAAAACATAAAAACTAAAGCATCCAAATCATGATATAAATTGTTGCATTATTGCCAACATCTAGTTGTTTTTTGTTCTTTATTGATGTTTGTTCTTATTTCTTTGTTTAGAATATAAATACTTCTTTATTCACACTTTTCTCTTGCCCTAGAGCCGGCATGCAAAACGTTGGACTCATTAACTCAAAGCTAAGACCTTTTACAGTACCACGAGAATAAACTAGCTCAGAAATATATCCTAGAACTAACAGCTCAAAACATTTTTAAAACTGAAATTGAAAATATCTGGTGTTCTATTCACACATCCTTTCTTGCGACTTTGGGCGATAATCCAAAATAAAAGCTGTTTGCTGTATCTACGCTAATTTTAATCCGGTTAAGATTTTTTTTAAGTTTAACTTTATTGACAATTTAATTATCTTTCAAATGAGCATCGGGAATGTTCCACCAGATGTATAGTTTTCGGATTATTTGAAAAACTAAAAAAATGTAAACGGGTGAGAAAATTCATGATTAAAGCTTAAAAATGGACATAATCGACACTTTCTTGACTTATAGATCGTATACTTAATCTTGACTTATAGATCGTATACTTAATCTTGACTTATATATCGTATACTTAATCTTGACTTATATATCGTATACTTAATCTTGACTTATAGATCGTATACTTAATCTTGACTTATAGATCGTATACTTAATCTTGACTTATAGATCGTATACTTAATCTTGACTTATAGATCGTATACTTAAAAAAACAAAAATTGTCTTTTTGATTTATTATTGTAAATAATGAAACTTTTTTATTGTCCAAGAAAAAACAAAACATTAACACCCCCTCAAAATTTGACTTTTTATGTTTCAAGATACGCGTCAAGAATCCAAAAATCCACGGCTTTCCTCCTCCGAAGCTATCAAGCTGATTTTTTTCAGATTTGGCACCAAAATCAAATATGATCCCAGGATTGTCCTCAGAACTCGACATTACCATCAGCCGTTTTGTTTCAAAATAAACTCATTCACCCATGACTCAGCTATTTATGAGAGAACATAAATATTAAGTGTTTTGGAATCATTATATCAAAGACAAAAAAAAAATAATAATAAACAATTGTGAATTATTTTGCAACATTTTTTGGTTTATTATTTTTAATATTAGTGCCCAATAAATAATTTTGTAAAAGTCTTATTTCTAATATAAAGTTTATCTGTATCACCGTTTGATAATTTCTATTAATAGTTAAAAATGATTGAATGAGGTAACAAATATCATGAAAATTTTGCTATTTTCGGTCAGAGTAAACTTATAAAAATGTGGATAAGCCAGGAAATTTCTTCTAGCTACTTTGCTTGGCACCTTGAAAACCCTACAAAACAAAAAAAAACAGCAAAATCAACTCACCCATTCAAAAGATAATCATGGCAAAGACACAGCGATGGCTGAAAATGCATTTTCTTGGACTTAGTGGTGCTTTGAAACGTAACATATTTTCAAAACCAAACACTGAAAATGTGATACGATTACTACATTTTCCTTATCTCATCTTAGTTGCATTAAGAAAGCAATAAAATATAATGTGACAAATTAATGTCTACCTGTGTTTTTCTTTTGTAAATTTATTATAAATGATTATACAGTTAAAAGCCTATGATTGTCCAATTACAATTTTTGCACGCCGACCTCTCGGGATATTCACTCGGCTTGTTCAATATACATTTAGTTGATTTTTAACATTTCTTTTGAATAGATATTAATGGATGATATAGACAAATTTCTGCCCAGGATAGAAACAAAGAAATTAGTTTTATTTTATTGCATTGGAAAAAATTTAATGTGCAATGATCTTTTATTTTTAATTGCATGAAATATTTAGCTTTATAGATCAAAGAATGGATCCAAATAAAGAAACTATGGCTGCATGATTTTCTTTTTAATATTTTAACCTTTATTATTTTATAAGTTCATTAATTTATTTGTTTTTAAATTTTGATTTATTTCATTTTTCCTTGTTTATTTTTTTATGATTTTATTTTATATTATTTACAAAGCCATGATTATAATTTTTTTTAATTTATAATTTCTTGTATGTTTAGTTTTTGATGTTATCGTTTTGCATGTTTTACTTTTTCACAGGCGTGGCAAGACGGTTTAAGAAAAATCACTCATAATAACAAGATGAACAATGTCTGCCCCAGCACCAATCTTATGAAGCAGTGAGTAAATATAAAATTTAGGGCATCATTCTTAAATTAATTGTTTAGTTTAAAAAAAAAAAAAAAACTAATCACTAGTCTGCTTTTCACGCCTTGAATGTGTTTCTATTGGTGCTCGGTGTAAACTGCTCGCAACTGCAAAGGCCTTCACCTCTCAAGTTCAATTTCTAATTCGGTATTATTTTGAAATTTTCAGTTGGATGAGGCTTGGAATGCTAGTGGACCCCAAGGGCAAGGTTCCCGTGAAGGTCGTCGCAAGGACTTTCGCTTCGGGCAAAACCGAAAAAATGGTTTACCAATGCCTTCAAGATCTCGGCCTGCCATCTGGGAAGGTAAGTCATAACAGGAAGGATACTTTCTGAATTTTGAGGCCTCTGGTATTATAATTGTAGAAAAAAATATATTTTCCTTAACCTTCTAGTAGATCCATGACACTAAGTACGCCATCTTCATTTCCTTAATATTAATCAAAATTATCTTATTATTTAAAGATTATTATTTAATTCTGATAATTAGCAGAATAAGAATGACATTATTAAAAAAATATATTTAATAAATTTAAAAAAATCAATAATATAAAAAGTTTTATATTACAACTCAATATTATGACTTAGTTCCAACTAAAGCAGTAGTTTGCCATTAGTTGAGTGGTAATTTAATAAAAAATCTTGCTATAATTATTTCATGAATAATAAACAATTTTATTCACGTTAGATTAAAAATTTTCCATTAAAGGAACACATGATAGGCATGATGTTATTTGAATGTTCCGATTTGTAAATTTGAAAAATTCCTACAATACAATGAAATAATAGAAAACTAATATTTTATGATGCTCTAAATTATCATTACATAAAATTCAAAATATTCTGGAAAATGAAAAAAAAAAAATGAAATGTCAGTTGAATGTTCCATCTCAAAAGTTTGAAATATTTCTTCAAATGAAATGTCTACGTAGACTGAGTAGAAATAATCTACATACATTGGTCTTGTTTTTTCAAATAATGACGATTGTAGAAATAATATTATCCTCTTGAAGTGAAATAAAGAACTCAACACATGCACAAACAAACCAAACTGAAAAATCAAAAAATATTTCACGAACAGGCTCGCGACTTACTTAGTGCACCACTATCTTTGTCGTCGTTTTCACAAAATAATTAATAATGTGAGCGACTGAAAAATTGTAAATTCTCGGAAAAGGCATAGAGAACGAATAGAGAGAAGAGATGAAAATGAAAGTTGAACCACCAGGTGAATATATTACAATGAAATCCCCAAATAGTGCACTTTATACAACCACCAGGTGAATATATTACAATGAAATCCCCAAATAGTGCACTTTATACAACCACCAGGTGAATATATTACAATGAAATCCCCAAATAGTGCACTTTATACAACCACCAGGTGAATATATTACAATGAAATCCCCAAATAGTGCACTTTATACAACCACCAGGTGAATATATTACAATGAAATCCCCAAATAGTGCACTTTATACAACCACCAGGTGAATATATTACAATGAAATCCCCAAATAGTGCACTTTATACAACCACCAGGTGAATATATTACAATGAAAGTTCAACCACCAGGTGAATATATTACAATGAAATCCCCAAATAGTGCACTTTATACAACCACCAGGTGAATATATTACAATGAAATCCCCAAATAGTGCACTTTATACAACCACCAGGTGAATATATTACAATGAAATCCCCAAATAGTGCACTTTATACAACCACCAGGTGAATATATTACAATGAAATCCCCAAATAGTGCACTTTATACAACCACCAGGTGAATATATTACAATGAAATCCCCAAATAGTGCACTTTATACAACCACCAGGTGAATATATTACAATGAAATCCCCAAATAGTGCACTTTATACAACCACCAGGTGAATATATTACAATGAAATCCCCAAATAGTGCACTTTATACAACCACCAGGTGAATATATTACAATGAAAGTTCAACCACCAGGTGAATATATTACAATGAAATCCCCAAATAGTGCACTTTATACAACCACCAGGTGAATATATTACAATGAAATCCCCAAATAGTGCACTTTATACAACCACCAGGTGAATATATTACAATGAAATCCCCAAATAGTGCACTTTATACTTTATGGTGCACCTGCTGGAGGATAAGGCCTAAAGTGGTTTTCAGGATTTAAAATAAAGATATGTGAAAATATTGATAAGTGATAAACAACATAATA
Organism: Rhaphigaster nebulosa; assembly: GCA_948150685.1. NCBI lineage: Eukaryota > Metazoa > Arthropoda > Insecta > Hemiptera > Pentatomidae > Rhaphigaster > Rhaphigaster nebulosa. The sequence continues at coordinate 247,371,003 of OX411306.1, read as the reverse complement.
TAAAGATAACTATGTTTATTGCTAACTGATCTACATCAATCAGGCATTGTCAGGACAAAGGTCCTATTTAGATGCTAAAGATCATATTGAATACCAAAGATCATATTGGGTATCGAAGATCATATTGAATGTAATCCTTACGAAATAATTTGTCAGTTGCTGTATTACGTGTAATTGGTGACATAAATGCCTAATGGCTAGAAGACTAGGGATCATTGCACATCCTATTTCATTCATTCATTCATTAAGCCAACCTCGCCACGGGTTGGTCATAATCCTGATGGCGTCTCAATTGTTGGAACACAAGCCAATTAGTTATTAATTATATTTTTAGAGATTGGAGGCTTTTGTTTTGAAATTTTCCAAAAATTATCTACCTTAATAATATAAAAACAAATTTGAATTTTTAATTATTTTTCTTCCTCATTGTAATACTAAGCTTGTTGCCTTAAGCCAGGATGCTTTTGTTGCTGGATTGTTGCTGCGCCCGCCTGATTTCATATTTGTATTAATTATGACAATTATGCCACCTAACCTAGCCAGTGATCAGCAACTGTTTTACCAGGCTTCAATGAGTTTTCAATAAAATTGTGTGTATATTTTTCTTTTTCAATAAATAATAATTGAGTGGAATAATTGACTTTAATATAGAATTATTGATTCATAGCATTTTAATGGTTTTCTGTTTATAATAATTGTTTGGTTTATTTTCTTTTTTAGTAGTAAGAAAAATTGAATGATAGTGTTCATAATACTGCATTCAACTTATTTTTTACCTTTTTAAATATATATCTATATTGTTGTATATAAATCTTTTTATTCTAATCTCAAAATGTGTGAATCTTATCTAATTTATAACTAATGTATAATTTTAAAAACAACTGGGAGGAATCATAATGCTTTTTAAATTTCAAAGATAAATTTGTTTGTTTGTTATGTGGTAGTAGTATTGCAATGTCGAAGAAATATAATCTTAAGTGCCACTTCCAAGTGTTTGATGCTACCTTTGATACCCAATTGATGCTACCTTTGATACCCAATTTTAATTGAATGAAAATGCATATAGTACGTCTTTGTGACAGATAAAACTTATAACCTTATAAATATTTTAGCCTTATAATCTTATAAATGTGCTCTCTGATAGAAAAAGGTTAGGGACTCCTGCCTTAAGTGGTTTCTTCCATGTTCTATTGTTATCTCTAGACTATATAAAATTAGCTCTTTATAAAAAATAAGTATTTATATGATTATCATATAATCATTAAATGACATTATGTTATTTAGTGCTTTGTTTTAGCCTTTGTACCAATATAGTCCCCTTGTTTACAGAATGATGTGATAGAACCAGCAGATTTCACTTTTGACAAATTTTATGAACTCTACCACAAGATATGTCCTCGTAATGACATTGAAGAACTTTTCCAAAATATGTAAGTTTTTTGCAATTAATTCTTTTTTAATTTTATCAATGATTTATTTTTTTTTACAAATTTAGCCCTAGATTATGTCATTAGAAAGTTCGTAATTTGGTTTTGTTAAAGGAAGATTCGATAGTTTCTTCAGGGATTAGTGAAGAGAAATTTCCAATTTTTAATTCTTTATTGAAATTACAGTTTTAGCTTACAAGATCTTCATAACTTATGACCATCATAATTTAAAATTGGGATTATATATTAGGGACTTGAATAAGTTCTCGCTGTTTTTTCGTGAAAATAAATGCTTTATTTAAAAAAATTAGTAAAGAACATGTCATTGAAAGTATTGTCCATCGCTAGCCACTACTTTCTCTCATCTTTCTGGCAGCATACGAATACCATATCGAAAGAACGACTCATCTTTTGAAGTTATCCACGAATCGATCCATTTTTTGGCATCTTCATAAGATTGGAAGTGCTGCTCAACCAGGCCATGAGTCATCGATTGGAACAAGTGGTAATCGGAAGGAGCAATGTCCAGTGAATATGGCGGGTTGGGTAGGACTTCCCATGTGAGCGTTTCCAAGTAGGTTTTGACAGGTTTTGCAACATGTGGCCGAGCATTGTCATGCTGAAAAATTACTTTGTCGTGTCTTTCCTCGTATTGAGGCCGTTTTTCCTTCAATGCTCGGCTCAAACGCATTTATTGTAGTCGATAGCGATCTCCCGTGATGGTTTCGTTGGGTTTGAGGAGTTCATTATACACTAAACCCAGCTGAGCCCACCAAATATTCGGCTTTGCCGTCGATGTTGATGCATGGCCGGGCTTACGCCACGATTTTTTAAGCTTCGGGTTATTGTAGTGATCCACTTTTCATCGCCAGTCACGATACGATTCAAAAAACCTTTTCTGCCGTTGGAGCAGCTGTTCACATGTGAAAAAACACTGTTCGACGTCTCTCGGCTTTAATTCGTACGGCACCCTATTTCCTTGCTTTTGAATCATTCCTAATGCTTTTAAACGTTTGAAAACTGTTGTGTGATCAACTACTAATGATTCTGCAAGTTCATTTTGCGTCTGACTTGGGTCTTTGCGCCAGAGCGTTCTTTATCTTCAATATTAAAATCATTATTTTTAAAGCGTCTAAACCAATCTCTGCATGTTGTTTCCGACAGAGCATGGTCGCCGTAAGTCTCCACAAGAATTCTATGTGCTTCAGATACAGATTTTTTTTGAAAAAAGGAATGCAGTAAAATTCCCCGCAAATACTCTTTTTTTGGCATGAAATTCGACATGTTTAATGCTATGAAAAAGTATGTTGTTTACACTTCGGCGGAATAACATATATTGTGATTTCGAGTCTAATGGTATAGCTTCACGATAAAGTTGGCTATAGTATTGCCTGATGCAAAAAGACTAAGATAACACCATCTGTCGGGAAACAGCGAGAACTTATTCAAGTCCCTAATAGTAATAACAAAATGAAGGATATAATAGCTTCAAATGTTAAGCAAAATATAATTTATAAACTGAAATTTCAAGTCTGCGAGAGAATAGTCCGTCTATTCACAGGACTTTTTGTATTGCTTTGGTTTACAGCAGTCACACATCACGGCCATTGAAGAATGGTGTCAAAACTGGAGAATTAAAATTAATCCCATCAAATCACCTTTACCCTCCGTCGTTAACCCACTACATCCTGTCCTACAGTATCCATTAATAATATACCATTTATCCCTGTTGAACAGATCCGCTACCTAGGTCTCCATCTTGACAAACCTCTGACATGGAACCCTCATACAAGACTGAAACGACAAGAAACTGCTCATAGATTCCGACTATTACAACACTTACTTAACAAACGCTCCAAATTACCAATTTTCTATAAAAAGCTCATTTATATCACCATTATCAGACTTATTTGGACATACGGAATAGAACTTTGGGGCGCCACTAAACCATCAAATTCCTCCCGCATCCAATCCAAAATCCTTAATGCTCCTTATTTTGTAACAAAAAAAATTATACATAAAGACCTCAATATCCCATTTGTTGCAGATTTAGCCCGATATAGATATACCTCCTTTAATTACAAACTCCTTGCCCACACCAACCCTCTTGTTCGTAGCCTTTCATCCCTATGTATTCCTGATAATCCTCTGAGGCGTCTGAAAAGAAGATGGTCACGGGACCTTCTAACTTAAAATAGCCATTGAAGTACTACCAATGGGTGGTTCCTTCACAAGTCATTATCATGTCTTATATTCTAACTTCACATTTACTTATTGTACTACACATTTACATGATTGTAATACAGTTGTAAATTTCAATAAAAAAATAAAAAAAATCTTTCAAATGAGCATTTGGAGTGCTTCGGGAAAGGAACATGTGCAGAATACATTATAAAAGATATTTACCAATGTCAGCATAGAAATTAAGCAGTAGGGGCTTATGGAGCAGAAATTTTAAACTTGTCCCAAGGTAAAGTGCCTAACTGGTAGCATTAAGAAGAAACCGTGTCAATGCAAATAGGCTGAGATAGTTAAAACATCTAATCAGAGGGTAAAATGGTAGATAGGAAAATATTGGATGTGCACTTCAATGGGAAAAGAAAAAGGAAAGACCAAGAAGCTAAAGGAAGTGCAGAAATAATCCAAGGAAGGATGAAGTAGAGAGATGCGAGGAACTCAGGAGGCTTTAATTAATCAATCAACTTATTAATTATATAATGGTATATTGCAGAAGAGGCCTGATATGGGGCAGTTGCCCCAAAACTCTTATTTCAATTAAGAAATGAAAATTGAAAGATTTCTCTTCAATAAATCATTAGAAAGGTAATTTGTACAAAAAAAGTTTAACTCCCTGGTGGTAACTCGCTGTGCTGAGGAACGCAGATACACTCATGGGCAAAATTAGCATACCGCTTTGTTTATGTTATAATTATTCTATTTCTATAGTTTTTTAAAAGTGTATTGGAAGATTATAGAAATCAGAATGTAAGTATAGTTCAATCGAAATATGAATAATCCCTGATTTATATTTTTATCTCTGTTTAATCCTTTCATTCATTATAATGCCAAAATTAGCATCAGGAGATTTTTTCGCTACTAAGTCTTAATTTGGTCTCCTTCGGGCGTTGTGAATCTGCTCTCTCACAGCAGTATTTTTTAAAGACATTTCAATGATTGAACATGAATTCACGTTATTATAATTATGTAAGATCTGTTAGACTGTATTATTGTTATAGTACTAGATACTGTATTATTGTTATAGTACTAGATACTGTATTATTGTTATAGTACTAGATGCTGTATTATTGTTATAGTACTAGATACTGTATTATTGTTATAGTACTAGATACTGTATTATTGTTATAGTACTAGATACTGTATTATTGTTATAGTACTAGATACTGTATTATTGTTATAGTACTAGATACTGTATTACTGTTATAGTACTAGATACTGTATTACTGTTATAGTACTAGATACTGTATTACTGTTATAGTACTAGATACTGTATTATTGTTATAGTACTAGATACTGTATTATTGTTATAGTACTAGATACTGTATTATTGTTATAGTACTAGATACTGTATTATTGTTATAGTACTAGATACTGTATTATTGTTATAGTACTAGATACTGTATTATTGTTATAGTACTAGATACTGTATTACTGTTATAGTACTAGATACTGTATTATTGTTATAGTACTAGATACTGTATTACTGTTATAGTACTAGATACTGTATTATTGTTATAGTACTAGATACTGTATTATTGTTATAGTACTAGGTACTGTATTATTGTTATAGTACTAGGTACTGTATTATTGCACACAGCCAGCGTGAGGTACCCTGAAGAGTCTGTGTTTATCACAAAACTCTTCGTCAGGCTCTATGATGCTTTTAGGAGGCATGCCCAAACTTTAGAAGACAAAATCGAAAGCGACTGAGTTCCACCAGCGTGGATGATAGCCGGTCAAAATTTGGATGTGCAGTTTTGAACGAATCTATGCGTTCTATAGACTGTAGTTCTGGAACGGCTCTAACTATTTTGATTTAACTTGCCTAAAATCTTCTCCTTAAAGCTCTTTAAATTTTTATAAATAGTACCACCCCGAGAAAAGCAGAAAGAAGTTATGAAGAAAACAAAATTCTATTTGTAAATAACTCAGAAGTACACATTTTTGGCTTGATTCAGAGTGTCCAGCAATCTTGAATTCCTTGAAGATAGGAATTCTGCTTAAATTTTTTGTGTTGGGAAAAAATCAGGAATTATGCTTGAAAACGACCGGTCATCATGAATTTTTAGTTTTTAGCCTAATAATTCTATTTTTCCATTAGTACTTGGCAACACGTCTATAAAATATTGAGAAGAGGAATGACTATTTCTAATAACAAGAAGCCTTCTTCCACTAATTTTGTCGAACAGGTACTCGTCCTATTTCCTTTCTCACCTTATACGACTCATTTCAACTGTCGCTATATGAACTAGAGATATTTTGAGGAAGAAGTTGGTCGGGGGGTGTGGTCAGAAAGTAATACTTAATTTTTTGTGCCAACGTTTTGGCCTAAGTATTAGGCCATCTTCAGGGCTAAAAGAAAAAACAAAATAACAACAATGAAAAACGACAGAGGCAGTACCAGTAACAGTAAAAAATGATAAAAACAGAAATTACAAGTAAGATAAAAAAGTATGAAGTAGAAAAAAAAAAAAGATAACACTAAATTACATAATACAAGTTACTAACGAAAAAATAAAATAAAATAACAATGTAAAAATTAATTGAAATTAAAATATTTTCCCCGTGTTATTTACAGAGGGAATAGGAAAATATATGAAGCCTATTAATTAAAAAGACAAAAAGTATGATAATAATAGTCATACTATTTGTCTTTTTAATTAATTGGTTTCATATATTTTACTATTCCCTGTCTAAATAACGCATTATTTTAATTTGTTTTTGTTTTTTCATTAGTAACTTGTATTATATAATTTAGTGTTTTCTTTTTATACTTCATGCTTTTTTTATCTTACTTGTAATTTCTGTTTTTTTACTGTTACTGGTACTTTTAGCCCTGAAGATGGCCTAAAACTTAGGCTCAAACGTTGGCACAAAAAATATATAAGTATTACTTATTAAAGTGTTACTTTTTGACCGCATCCCCCTCCTAACACCTAAAGCCACAACACCATAGATTTTATACTTTTTTATTCTTCTATGTAGTATTTTTGAGGTCTAATGAGGGATTAATTGTAAAGAGTGATATGGCGTTTTTGAATAGAATTAAGTAATTTTCCAGGAAGTGATAACATTTTATCCCCCTCTCATCTCTGCGGTTTTCATATAAATTAGCTCATCTCTGCTCATCATGTTTTGTTTTTTAAATAGACCATTTATTAAAAGTCCACTATACCGCAGTAACTCTGAGAGCTCTATTGCAAGTTTGCTTCTTTTTTAAATGGGGAAATTGATTCCAATAAGGTAATACTATTTATTTAAACTTGAACTTATTTTTTCTATGCTGTATTTTCAATTTTTTTTTTTTTTTTGTGATGCATTTTTCCCTCAATGTAAGAAGTTAGGCAACAATAGGTGATTGTCAAACAGAGATACAACCTTTATAATTATTCAAATTTATTCTCAAGTCCAGCATTGTTCATTTTATCAAAAGCCGACTAAATACAACATTTTATGGTTCCGATTTGGTTTTAAATTAAATCCAATAAATTGACAAAAAGTGCCTTGAATTTTATAGTTTATAACCTTGAATCCTTGAATTATGCTTGGAGTTCTTTCATGCCTTTGTGGCGGACGGAGCAGTCAGCTGAGCCGGACGGTAGTGGGGAGCGTCACCTCCCACTCCTGCCGGCCGGCTATAAGCGAGCAGGCCTCACAGCAGGGGCACTCCTGGCCCAGGAGCTGGCCTCACAGCAGGGCCACTCCTGACCCAGGAGCGGCACAGTGCCTTGACTGCTCTATCATTCCGCGCCGCCCATCCTTCTCCTCTGGCTTATGGCCTTCTTAGTCGGAAGCTAATAAAAACTTGTTTACCCTACCTGGTCTACCTTTTCTTTTTACCTTTCTCATCCTTTTCTGAAGGCAGTGCGGTCTTAATTGGCCAAGTCTTCAACCCGCCAGTGAGGCTCTGATAGGCTAAGGCGGGGGTTCCTATCTCGGAAACAGTGCGGTCCTAATCGACCTAGTTCCCAACTTACTGGTGAGGCTTTAATCAGCTGAGGTAAGGTGCTCCCCTCCTAAACCGAGACAGTGAGGCTCTGATCAGCCGAGTCTCAAACACGGTCGTGAGATGCTCATCCACCGAGCCGTGGGAGCTACTTCGGGTTGCTCATCTCCTCCCTGAGCGGATTGCACGAGCACGCATACTACCTGGGCCCTTCTGGTTCTAGAGGAAACCAATAAACATGGGCCCAGAGTACACCTTATCGCTGGACACCCTGTTGATTGTATATGTGATCATAAAGGTAATTAAATTCCTTAAAGAACAAAAGAATTATTTTAATAGAACCAATATTAGCTTAGATATAGCGTTTTGAACTTTCTACACATGTTTAAAAAGTATTCTGCACCTATTCCTATGGAAAACAATTCACCTTTGTTTAGTTTTTTGATATTTCAAAACTATGCATCTCCCACAATATTCCAGATGCCCATTTGAAAGATATTTTTTATATTGGGCATTTATCCAAAGCGGTAAGGAATTTCGCGTGAGGGAACACGCTAGATATTTTTGAAATATTCGTTAGTAACTGTTTGGAAATTATTAAACTTCGGTGTCCAAAGTTTCCTGACTCAAACCTCATCCACCTCTCTAACCATTTGGCGGGATGGCCTTCATCAGCTTTTTCATGTTAACTTTCATGTCTTAATGTTTTTTGATTTATAAAATTGTATGTGTTGTTGCTTAAAGTAGCTGATTTGTTTTGCTGAGGCACATACTCTGAGTATGAATTGGAATAGTCCACACATTAACACTTGCTGGATCCATTGAACTTTAAAGTTTTACCGATCAAACTTACAAAATCATTTCACCCATCAACAAGTACACAAACCAAAACCACATGCTTCAATTTTGAACTTGATCCACTTTAGCAAGGAAATTTCATGAGTTTTTGAGGGTGGATCATAACTGCTACCTTCTCTTATGAAATAGCACGAGTAGGGATTTCATTCTCTAAGGATCTGAAAATATACACCATTATCAAGTATTTATCCACTACTTACAAATTTTTTATATGATTTGGTGATGAACCAAAAATCATTTCATTATCGACTCGTTAGCCATTCCTGATTATCATACTTTATATTTTCGAGTTAGATTTTTTACTTTTCTACCACTGGTAGGTAAGGGTAAGAAAGTATTGTAATCGGGTGAAATTTTCTATGTGTAGTTTTCAGCAGATCTATACGTTTCATAGCCTTCCGATTCCAAAATACCCATTTTTGGCCATTGGGTCTGTCTGTGTACCTGTGCCATGAATACCTGTGCCATGAATATCTGTGCCATGAATATCTGTGCCATGAATATCTGTGCCATGAATACCTGTGCCATGAATACCTGTGCCATGAATACCTGTGCCATGAATACCTGTGCCATGAATATCTGTGCCATGAACATCTCTTGAACGGATGGACCCATTTTGTTGGTTATTTATTTTATTATTTTATTATGTAAGGTTTTGTTCCCTAATGCCTGTGCACTAAATTGTGTACCCAGTGCGCAATATATGAAAAACGTGTGTTCTATAGACATTAGCACCAAAACGGCTCTAACGATTTTTGATAAAACTTGCATAAAGTCTTCTCTTTAAAGTCCTTTAACTATTCATTTATAAATTACATCCCCAAGAAAATGTTGGGAAAAAAGTTATGATGAAAATGAAAATAGTGCACATTTGAATGATAATTTGATTGGCAAGAAAACTAAACATTAAAAACAAAGCGCTAAGGAAAGTCCAGTGAGTGGACACACCCGATATTTTTATTTTAAGTTGATATTTAATTTTTTTTTTTTTTTCAGAACTGAGGGTAAAGCAGATTGCATTAACATTGACCAGTTTATTATTTTCTTGAACGAAAAGCAGCGAGATCCTCGGCTGAATGAAATCTTGTATCCTCTCTACGATGAAAAGAGAGCTGCTGAGATTATTGCCACCTACGAGCAAAATGAAGAGGCTGTGAAAGAGAGTGAATATTATTTATATATTACAGTATTTTTACTTTTGTTTTTTTCATTATTAATGTGTAATATTTATAATAATATGGCTTTAGTATTGAACTTATATCCTAAGTTACAAATTATATCTAAATACTCCAGAAACATGTATACAAAAATAATTTAAATTATTAGTTTTTATATTTTTGCAAGTAAAAGTGGATTGGTTTAATAATGTGGAATATTAGAAAAATAATAGAAACAATTTCTAATATATCTTAACTTAATAAAAAAAAAAATATATATATATATATATATATATATATATATATATATATATATATATATATATATATATATTAAATTTGATATACAAAATAAGATGCTCCTCTTTTTGCTTCTTAATTTCAATCAATGATGTTTCCTAGCCAGGAGATGTTGATATTTAATTAGGCCTTTACAAACTGACTATCATTTAAGTTTAACTTTTAAATTTGCACCCTGACTTAACTTCACTGTATCATGGACTTGACTCATTTAAGACACTAATTCATTCTTAATTCCTCTGCCAACCAATGACTTGCTAATTAAGATGACGACATAAAGTAGTGTGCCAATATTTCTTTTTTTCATTTTTTACAATCATTTCCATGTTCGTAGTATGAGATTATCTAAATTTATTTTTTAATATATATAAAAAATTCTAATTTTTTATCACTTTAACAAGTGCCTGATCCACTGCTTATTTGATTCAACAATTTAATATTTTTAATGTTTTAAAGTTTTTCTCTTTAAAATAAATTTTTTTAAAGTCCATTTCTTTCTTATAAAATATTAAATGCCTTTTATCTTATTTTGGAGTACAGCCTAACTTCATTGTACTCATTCACCTTTTCTTAAAAAGAAAGCTACCAAATGTCATGAGATTGAGATGAGGCTAACATGTTACTTTTTGACCATGATTATTATATTTAATGGCACATCATATTAAAATTTAATTCCAAATAAATTTTATCATTACAAGATATTACAGTGCTTATGTGCTAAGAAATATTCTAAACTAATTTTTTTCTATTTTTCTAGAGAAATTGACTAAGGATGGTCTGATCCGATACCTCATGTCCGACGAAAACGCTCCAGTCTTTTTGGACAGACTAGACATATATATGGAGATGGACCAGCCTTTGTCTCATTATTACATCAACAGTTCACACAACACGTATCTATCAGGGCGCCAGTTTGGAGGCAAATCCAGTGTTGAAATGTATCGACAAGTCCTCTTAGCAGGTTGCAGGTATTGTTTCAGTTTTCAAAACCTGAAAATTGTCCTAATAGTTAGTTTTATTTGAGCTTAGTCAAATAAATGTTTGAATGAATAGAGAATAGAAGGTAGGAAAGCCGCAGCATTACTGAGTTACATCCTCAGGAATTCTAACATTCTTCACACTACAAATAATTAATATATAAATCTATATAAGAGCCCATCACTGTATATACCTTGGAAAAATGAACATTATTGCAAGATACCGTAAAAGACTCTAAGCTGCTAAAATGGCTGTTTTTAGATTACATTTTATAAAAATGGGACTTTTGCAGGTATACTTTCGATATTCTAATCCCCATTTCCTTTAAATATTAATTGAATAAAATAAATGTTTTTGCAATCTATAAAATAATTCCATTATTTTGTAGAGGAATAATAGTTACCATAGTTGAGCTTGTAGGAGTGGGGAAGATCAATATGTAAGGTCTTTGTTTGAGTCCAGCTGTCAGCAGGAAATTTATTTTGTTTTATCAGCAGTGAATCAACTCTGAAGTTGGGCATGCCTTGGCCTCAAAATTATCTGTTTTATCCTTTCCACAAACTTAATTCTTTTCGAATTCACCATCTATTTTATTAATATTAAAAAACCTTCTTTTTTCTTGTTTTTGTGAATATTATTTCACGAATGGCACCTAACATTTTCAATAGTTTTTAATGTTCTATAAGGAATTTTACCGTTAAAGAAATTTTTCTTTTTCCAGATGTGTTGAATTGGACTGCTGGGATGGTAATGATGACGAACCCATAATAACTCATGGAAAGGCTATGTGTACTGACATCTTGTTTAAAGTACAATAACTCTTTACTTACTAATTCTTTTTGTATTAGGTAATTTCTTTATCTTATATTCATTGTTATTACTACTATTTCATCTTAACTTTCAGGATGTGATATACGCTCTAAGAGACACTGCTTTTGTTACTTCTGACTTTCCCGTCATCCTTTCCTTCGAAAACCATTGTTGTAAAACGCAGCAGTATAAATTGGCCAAATATTGTGATGATATATTGGGCGATCTCCTCCTTAAAGAGCAAATTCCTGATTTTCCAGTATGTATGTCTTTTTTTTATATTGATTGTAATATTATTGGCTTGTACAAAAATATACAATAAAGATGCTACTACCTTGATTCTATCTGAAATTCGAAGTAAAATTACTACAAGAAATATAATACTACTACTACTTTATTATCTCCTGAAATTCAAACTGTAATTCCTTAATTTGAAAACTATAGTGTAGTAGTTTAAATATTAATTTAAAAAATTGAGATTGTGAACTTGTAATATTTCTTTTTTAATAGTTTTAAAACTAACTTTTCAGCTGGAGCCTGGTGTAGCCTTACCACCACCCTCGGCTTTAAAAAGGAAGATTTTAATAAAAAATAAAAGACTTAAGCCCGAAGTTGAAAAGAGGGAGCTCGATTTGTTCCTCCAGGGTCAGTTTGTAATCGACGATGAGGAGAAAGAGGATGCTTCTGCTCCAGTTGGGGTTAATTTGGATGAGAAGAAGGTATTTTCTACTTTTTTATCTTTTATTTTTATTGTAAAGTTGATAATTTCAGTTGGTATAGAGAAGTGGCGGCTCCATCGCTCAGTCTTCTGACTGCAATCAGCCACTGGTCCTCTTGCTTGGGGGAAACCCGGTCACACTTCCTCCTGAGGGTTCACAAATATTCAGGGACCAGTTGTCCCGAGGATATGGGCCCTCTCCTACTAGGTCAATCACCTATAGAAGAGACTAAATCGATTCATAGAAATCTACATTGCCTCCGATTTGATCAGTCTCAGCGGTTTGCGACATGGGGCTAGAACGGATATTAGACTTGGAACCTGAAATATAAAGACTTTAACTGGCAAAGAAGTTTAAGTAGTGGATGAGATGGAGACATTCAGGGTAGACATCCTGGGAATTAGTGAAGTGAGGAGGAAAGGCCACGGAGAAGTGCGCCTGAACAAGAGCCATGTGCTTATCGACTCAGGAGTGCAAGCTGGTTTTAGAGCCGAGGAACCAAGATATTGGCATCATCATGAAAGAAAACCTCTTCGCTGAAGTAGAAGATTGGGAGCCCATCTCTTCGAGAATAATAACAGCAAATATGGAACTATCAACAGGGAAGATCGCCCTCATACAAGTATATGCCCCGACAGAGGATGCTGATGTTCTTGACTAAGAACAGTTTTATTCAGATCTTGAGAGAGAAATCATCAGAGAGCAAAACAAGAATAGAGAGATTATAATGATGGGTGATTTCAATGCTAGGACAGGAAAAGACCATTCCAATACTCATGGTGTTATAGGCCTGCATGGAAGGGAACACACTAGAAATGGAAATGGTCAAAGACTCATTGATGTATGCATTGATTATGACCTCCTCATTAGAAACTCATTTTTTCCTAATAAAACTGTCCACAAAATAACTTCTTCAGGGGAAGAAAGAAATGTCAATAGTATAATAGACTACTTTGTATACACCAGGAGAATAAAGAGATACTTCAGCGATGTAAAGATAATAAGAGGCGCTGAAATTGGATCAGACTAACTTCTTCTGATTGGAGACATCCAGATCCTTCAACCTAGAAAGAAACAGTCCAAAACATACAGAAAATCTATATTGCAAAGCTACAGATTCCAAAAAAGAAATGTTAATATGCAGAACTTATGGATGAGAAACTTAAAGCTTTTAATATAGAAGATAATATTGACAAAGTATGGGCGAAACTGAAGCATGCAGTTCTCAAGGCAGCCGAAAGAGTATGCGGAATGAAGTTAGTCTCCACCAAAGGTAAAAGGACTAAGTTGTGGAGTGACCAAGTGAAAGCTGCGATAGCTAGGAAGAAGGCAACCTGGAAATGATATTATAGAGTCAAGAGTGCAGCCAATTGGGAGCTCTAGAAGAAGAAAATAATCTAAAATGGTTGTTAGAGTGGCAAAGAAGAAAACCTAGGAAGAGTTTGGTCGGGGCCTGCAAAATGACTATGAGGAAAACACAAAAATCTACTGAAAAAGCATTGAGAGGAAAGATAAGTAAACCTATTAGAAATGTGAGGGATGAAAAAGGATAATTAATGACTGGGAATGAGGAAATATTGGAGAAATGGTAATGCCGTTATGCTCCAATATTCTCTGATGATGGGGAAGAGAAAATGGAAGAAGAGCAAGGAACAGGAGAGAAAGAATACGATGACGTGATGTGGGAGAAGGATGTCATATGTGCTATAGAGAAGATGAGAGTTGGCAAAGCAGCAGGTAGAGATGGTATTGCGCCAGAATTTATAAAGTTTGGTCGTCCGGATCTTCAAAAAGGTTTTTTCCAAAATATTTTTTCTGCTAAAGTTATATCCAAGGAAAGGAAGCTCAAGTGACTGAAAACTGTCGACTTATATGTCTCTCCCTGGTAGTCTATAAACTTTACTCCTTTATTTTGGAAAAGAAGTTCAGACCAATTGTTGAAGGCAAGCTGGAAGAGGAGCAAGCTGCATTTAGACTCCACCGCCAGACACAGGACCACATCTTCTCGCTCAGGTCAGTCATCGAGAAGTTATGGGACTGAGGGGAGAGCATTTGCCTCGCATTTCTTGATATAGAGCAGCCTTTGACTCGGTTCCTAGTCAAGAAATATGGGCAGCTTTAGCCGCTAAAAATGTGCTCAAAGAATTAATTGGTGTAATAAAATCTACCTGACATGTCTCTAAAGATATAGTTACAATAAACGGAACAGTATCAGGGACTTTTAACATGATTAAAGGAGTTAAGCAAGGTGACAGCCTCGATCCTCTTCTTTTCACCACATTCATGGATGAAATTTTAAAAATGTAGAAGCAGAGGATGACACAGACAGTCGTGAGAAAGTAGAATATGTGGACGATACTGGCCCAAGTTCTAGTTTTTGCAGGTGATATTGTCCTCATTGCTGATTCCCATGAAAATCTCCAGCAAGCTGTCATTGAGCAGGAAGGGAAAGCCGAATTGGAAAGAAAGGACATGGTACTGAATGCAAAGAATAGTAAGGTGATGCACATTATTCGTGAGGAAGAAGAAGTGATATTTCGCTGCAAGGAGGAGATATCGGAAACAGTAGAGTACTACACTTATTTTGTAATTGTACTCAGCAGAAATAGAAAAATTGACCAAGAGCTTTCTAACAGGATCAAAAAAGCAAATAACATATATTATCAGCTTTGCAGCTCAGTCGTGGGGAAAAGGGAGATAGAAAACAGTGTCAAACTACATATATTCAAGACCATCTACCTACCTACCCTTCTTTATGGCAGTGAAAGCTGGGTCCCGCTGTACAGGCACTGGAGTAGAGCTATAGCTACCTCCGGAGAGTGGCAGGCCGAACAAGGAGAGATCAGGTCAGAAATGAGCGGATACATGGAGACCTGGGAGTACTCTTCTTGAGGGGCACTGTCGAAAAGAGGCAGCTGAAGTGGTTTGATCATCCATGCCGAATGAATGAAGACTGGGATCCATGAAAGCTTTTCGAAGCCAGGCTCACTGGACGTCACTCTCGAGAAAGACGGGATCGTGATGCCTGGCTGCCGTGGCATTGCCTGACTAAGGCATTTCCACGCTGAGAGCCACAAAGTAGGAAGATGAAGAAGATAATTTTAGAGTTATCTTAGAAGAGCAAACAGAATTAAATGAATTTTCCATAGTTTTTAATAGAAAGAAACAATCATTAATATTCTATTCTGGCAAGGCTCTTGTCAGAAGCAAAGGGCAGTTCGATTCTGACCTATGAGGATTAAGTTTTATTTCCTGAACAACCTAGAAATTAATCTTGACCTTCATTTCCTGGACTGCCAAGAAATAAATCTTGACATTCACATTTTGTATTGGTCAGTGGAATGTAGAATAACTTATTCTTTGTGCCCTAGTGAAGTATTTTTTAGGACATTAAACCCAATAAACAACAATATATTACTTAATTATTCTCAAAGCTTTTAATCATCTAGATAATAAATAACAATTGCGATTGCAGCCAGTCGTAGCTGAAGAGTTGGCAGAAGTGGCGGCGGTTGAGGCTCCACCAGTGCAGATACAATACACCGGCAGCACTACCAACGTCCATCCGTGGCTCTCGTCTATGGTCAACTACGCGCAGCCCATTAAATTTCAAGGTTTTGATGTTGCTGAACGTAAGTACAAAGACAATTTTTTGTCGTACAAAGTTTTTTCTATGATAAAACATGAATTTGGGTCATTCTTCGAAAATAAAGAGATTTTCTAATAATTTTCTTATTACTTCAGATAGCAATAGCTTTGTAATTTTGTTTTATTGATTTTAATCACATTTCAGATACTGTTTTCAAAATATTCCATCATAATTGTTTCTAAAACGGAAAATAAATCAAAATATTCCAATTTTCAAAAGTGAGGGAGTGAGCATAGTAGAGTGATAGAGTGAGGATGTGGGAATATTACAAGGAAATAATAACAATAAAATAACAAATGGCCCTGAACGGGGTGGTCGGTTTTCCTCATAATATCCAGTGTTCGTTATTACATAATATACCAATTCAGGGAGATGGAAATTTTAAAAGATGTAGAAAACAAATTAACGAAAACAGGAATTTACTTTTAACTTTTTGGTATTTCACACTACTTGCCTAAATTATTATGTTGTGGTACTCATTAGACGC
Organism: Rhaphigaster nebulosa; assembly: GCA_948150685.1. Lineage (NCBI taxonomy): Eukaryota > Metazoa > Arthropoda > Insecta > Hemiptera > Pentatomidae > Rhaphigaster > Rhaphigaster nebulosa. The sequence goes on along the minus strand of OX411306.1, from coordinate 247,354,434 downwards.
AGAAGTTGATGCTCTTTAATTTAATATATATATATATATATATATATATATATATATATATATATATATATATATATATATAACTTTTTTTATAGAATGCACCGTTTAATAATTAAAGGTAAAAAACCAAAAAAAGTTCTAAAATTTCAAATCTTTTTGACCACTATTTTGAAAACCGCCCAATCCTAATATTGGCAGACAAAGTTTTTTAGCATCTGGGGTATCTTTAGTTTTTTGTGTGCTTGAAATAAATCTGATTTAATGTAGAGCCACTGATATCCAACTTTTTTAATTTTTTGGACATTTTTGCAGATTTGCACAGCAATATATCTCAGTAGCTATTCCGAATATTCAAAAATATTATACACAAACTTGCAGGAAATTTAACATCCCTTAAAATTGGTTGTGTTAAATTTTTACTTTAAATGCACTGGAAGTGAGTTATTTTGGAAAAACTGAAAAAAAGTTTTTTCGTTGTGGTTTTTCAAGATGGCAACAAATGCACTTGAAGAAGGAGATCTTTGAGAAACTTGGATTTTTTACTAAATGCATGCAATATACCTGAAAATTAAAATTACTCCGTTGTTTGCAAACCAATCTGGGCTAAAATGCCAATTAGCAGAGATCGAGAGATTGCTAATTTCGAGAGGTTTACTTGGCCAAATTTAAATTTTTTTTGTGCTCAACAGGCATAGAATTTGATACAACTTACATTTTATCAGTTTTTTTTTTAGAGAACTCATTTCCAAGCTGCAGACTCATATATAGTATTCTGTTACTGTTTTAATCCAAATCGTTGTTTTTGACCGTGGTTTTCAACAACACCAGGTAACCAAATTATTATCTTGTGGTACTCATTAGATGCAGAATTAGATGTTTTTTAATTGAATATACTATAGCTTTTTTTATGGAATGCACTGTATAAGAATTATAGGTGAAAAACTAAAAATAGTCTTAAAATTTCGAGGGTTTTTTTTTGGCCCTATTTTTTCAGGTAGCTTGATCCAAATGGCAGACTCTTTTTTTTAATGTCAATATTTCAAGGATTCAAAAAATTGCTATCAAAGGTTTCTTCAGATAATGACAATTTTTTTTGCTCGTGCTCTCAGTCTAATAGAACGATGTTTTCTTCATTTAAAGTTTTTTTTTTCTTAGCAACTGGTTTTGGCCTACAATCCTTAATCAAGCTAAAATAACAAACAACAATCAATATTAAAACAATGTAAAATGTTATCGTATCAATTGATCATTCCAAAAATAGAAATCATTCTTTGTAGAGTAAGTTTTTCCTGGACCATAGTTAAATTTTTTACAGTGTCCGGATAAAACTAACGATATTAGCTAATTATAGTTAGATATTTTTATTTATTTACAATACATGGATACAAAGAATTTATCAATATTTCTTTCAATGTTCAGAGAAAAATATTCATCATAACATGAGCTCTTTTGCTGAAAACACCGGACTTGGCTACTTGAAATCTCAAGCCTTGGAGTTTGTGAACTACAACAAAAGGCAGATGAGCAGGATTTACCCGAAGGGGACCAGGGCCGATTCCTCCAACTACATGCCTCAGGTAATCAGCGAAACTATTCTCTTTCTATATCAATTTTACTCTGGCTCAACTTTACTAATTATAAAGAAAAATATTACAATATACGTGAATTATGAATACAAAGTAACTTATTTCAATATTTACTAATTATTAACTTCTAATTATTTTAAACGGAGAACTCGCAATCTTATTTAGCATGCTTACTTCAGGATTCTTAGCAGCCCCAGTATAGGTACTGTCCTCTCCTCCTAAATAGATACAGGGATACTGTCTGTGGTACCATGGTGCAATTTTATTTTATATTACTAACCTTGTTTTTATGAAGCCTTTACTTTTTTTGACAGTTGATGGATATTTTATAATTATATTTAAACAAACTCAATCAAGTAAACCAATAACCACTTTACATTTTGAAACCTCATGCAGACACTTAAGAGTTGGCAAAACAATATGGCAGCCATGTAGGAGAGTAACACTGCATTTAGCACACAATCCGGTCTGTTAAACTGAGACTGTTCGACTTGCTTTCTATTTTGATATTTAGCATGCTATTGTTGAAATGCAAAGAATAAAAAAAAAAACAGCTCGATTTAGCATGCTAAATGAGAAATTGTGAGTATTCCTTATATCTATTTTGTGGTGTTGTTAATATAAAAATTATCGACAAAAGAGATTAATTAACTTACTTCGAAAAATGAGTTTATCATTTTGACTTTGTGTTCTATTTATGTCCACTCATAACTGCGGTATTCTTAAACTGATTTTTATTACTATTTTTTTAATCAAAATTAAAAATAAAGGGTACAACAATATGAATTTGATGGAAGGAAATAATTAATAGTATCTATTGATTAGTATTAGTATTGTTTTTAAATAGTTTTTTGTTTCTCAGATTGAGATTATTAATTTAGCCACCACCAATATTTTAATTATAAATAATAGTGAAATTAAATTTGATATTGTAATGTAACTATATAAGTAGCGCCCAAACTAGGACTTTTAATTGAAAAATATATTATTTTTATGCTTTATTATGAGTACTATAATACAATCATTTATGATCTTTATTTGGTTAGGTTTTTTGGAATGCGGGCTGCCAAATGGTTTCATTGAATTTCCAAACCGCCGATCTTCCTATGCAGTTGAATCAGGGAAAATTTGAATATAATGGAAACTGCGGCTATTTACTTAAACCAGATTTTATGAGGCGTGCAGACAGAAACTTCGATCCCTTCGCTGAATCTCCTGTAGACGGAGTCATTGCCGCACAGTGTGCTGTTCAGGTAAAAAAACCGATTTATAAAACAGGTTGTCCTAATCGATTCAATAGAAATTCGATTAGTTTTAATCTAGTAAAAACAATATTTTACAAAGAAACAGTTAGGAATGAATAAATGCAACATAGGTACTGTGTGTGCTCCTATCTCATGGGCCCGGGTTTGAGTCCAGCTGTGGCAGATAACGCTGGCCAACATTAGTTGTGGAGCTGATTTTAATATAAATTTGGTGCTTTGAATTCAAATATGGCATTAATTTTTATTTAGAAGCTCAAATTTCTAAGATATAATATTTTAGTGAGATGTACGTTTTACTTTATATTAGGTTAAACATGGGTTTAATTCATGGGAGTCAAATCTAAAAATTAAACATGAAATTTTTATTATTAAATTATACAAATATCATTTTATTATAAAAATATTATTATTATATCTACAAAGATAGTAGCAAGTCATCGATAGAACCAATTAGTCACTCAAAACTTCAGAAGCTTCTTTTTCGCGACCTTCTTCAATATATCTTGGAACAGTCCCTTTCTAAACTCCAGCAATAATCTCATCATCTTCCTTGATAGCGGTCCTCCATGATTTTAATATCTTGATGAAATCTTTCATCTTGCTCCTCGCTGCGGTTTCCTACATTTTCAGGAAAACGATCCAGGTGGCTGAGTAAATAGTGCACCTTAATATTCATGTTGCACCCAAGGGATTTGAAATTTTTAAGTATATCGTTTACCAGTTCAACATGGGTTTTCTGCTTTTTGTTAGCTAGAGCAATGCGCTAAAAATAATCTGTACCAGGAACTCACATATCGAACTCCCATAATGAAAGGCTGCAGTTCGAATAAGTGTTTTTGTCAGAATGAACATTAGACACAGTCTAAGTTTAACATAGAAGCTCCCAGGGTGTTTCCTCTTACTGATGTTGCTGGAAGATCACCAAAACATGGTTGTGTCTATTAGTTCGGTCTGATATTTGAAGGCTGGCTGCTCTTTAGGATGGTAGTGGTCCAAATATTGAAATTTGTGTTATTAGAAATTTTGAGTTGTGCCTGTTTCATTCCGGATGTGCGATATAGCTTCTTTCTATAAACATGAAGTTTCTGGATCAGCTTTAGTTTCCTCGGATTCCACCCAACTTATGGGAAGTTATAGAAAGTTGAAACTACACCAGTTTCTGGACCAGCTGTAGTTTCCTCCGATTCCACCCAACTTATGGGAAGTTATATTAAGTTGAAACTACACCAGTTTCTGGACCAGCTTTAGTTTCCTCCGATTCCACCCAACTTATGGGAAGTTATAGAAAGTTGAAACTACATCAGTTTCTGGACCAGCTTTAGTTTCCTCCGATTCCACCCAACTTATGGGAAGTTATATTAAGTTGAAACTACACCAGTTTCTGGACCAGCTTTAGTTTCCTCCGATTCCACCCAACTTATGGGAAGTTATAGAAAGTTGAAACTACACCAGTTTCTGGACCAGCTTTAGTTTCCTCCGATTCCACCCAACTTATGGGAAGTTATAGAAAGTTGAAACTACATCAGTTTCTGGACCAGCTTTAGTTTCCTCCGATTCCACCCAACTTATGGGAAGTTATAGAAAGTTGAAACTACACCAGTTTCTGGACCAGCTTTAGTTTCCTCCGATTCCACCCAACTTATGGGAAGTTATAGAAAGTTGAAACTACACCAGTTTCTGGACCAGCTTTAGTTTCCTCCGATTCCACCCAACTTATGGGAAGTTATAGAAAGTTGAAACTTCACCATTTTTTTAGTAGCATCTATATCGCAGAGGTGAATGCGATTATTCCAGGATACTACCAACAAAGAATATCACCATGTATTTATTTATTTTTTTAAATAAAAATTTTCAATTAAGTATACGAATTTCTTGCTAAATTTTCCAATTAAAAATGGGTTTTGTTGTGTTTAATTCATTTTGATATGAGCTTTAAAAAAACTGTTTTAAAACATTATTAAGAGCTTATTGAAAGTACTTAGTATGAATGCGATATCTTAGCCTTCCTTCGACAGGCTGCTGCAGCATTTGTGTCGAGTCTTACTTAAAGTTTAAGAATTGTTTGGGTTAATATGTAAGACCTAATATGTTTGATTATAACTTTTTTTTTTTTATTAAAGAATATTTTATTGGAAATAAAGTTTCCAGATCAGCTTGGAGAGCCTTACATGGATTTTTTAACATTTAGCAATATGTTTAACAATTGGCAAAGGGAGGATATAGTCATACAAGAGATATCCCCAATGATGCTTATTGTTTATAATTAGGGAATAATCTTAGATTTATAAAATTCATAAATAAACTATAATACTAAATTAACTAGAACAGAAAATGCAATTATAATGATAAAATGAAAAATTACAAAATTATTACATAATATTGTAAGGCTAAGAAAAAAAAAAATATATATATATATATATATATATATATATATATATATATATATATATATATATATAAAATAAAAAATAAATAAAAATAAAATTAAACAATTAAAAGAAAATAAACTAATTTGAAAAAAATAATAATAATAATAATATTACTAATACAAATAACATAAACTAATAATAGACTTCGCAACAGAATATCTTGCATTAGTCTGGGATTTAGTCTACGGGATAATATTGGAATTCCTATGTTGTAAGTTATCGCACCTTTAACTATTGATAACTGGGAATGGTATTTGATGAAGCGTTATTTAATGAATTCTTCTATTGTTTCAATTTGTAGCTCTCAATGTAGTTGACTATTTCTTATCAACCAAGAGTCATCTATTGCAATTCTTAGAATCTTATTTTGAAGAGTTTGTAATTTTTTTTGTTTTGTACATGATGCTGCATCCCACACTTGACAACCGTACATCAGTAATGGTCTTAGTATTGTATTATATATTAGAATACTTGTTTCTGGTTTTAGATTGGATTTTCTGTTGTTCATAGGATAGAGCATTAGATTGCATTACAATATTATATAACTTTTAGTATTAATTAATGATAGGAAGAGGTTATTAATGATAGGAAGAGGTTATTAATGATAGGAAGAGGTTATTTAGCCAACGTGGTCTTCTATTATTTATATTTATTGATTGAAAAGTAACCATAGAATAAATACAGTTAAATGTTATTTTATAATCTTATCATCATTTTAAATTAATTTAGTTATTTATTGAAATATCATTTCATTCTAAGAAATAAATTCTCAGGTGATTGCCGGTCAGTTCCTGTCTGATAAGAAAGTTGGGACGTATGTGGAAGTGGATATGTACGGCCTACCAACTGATACAATAAGGAAAGAATTTAGAACACGTGTGATTCCTAGTAACGGCCTAAACCCTGTGTATAATGAAGAACCATTCCTATTTAGAAAGGTAACTAAGTGAATTTTAATCGTCATATCTAATTCTTTTGATAATACAGCAGTTACTGATCCATTAATAATGTTTTTCCTCTTTATTAATTTCATAACACTCATTATTGTAATTCCTGATAGCATTGGCTTTATTATATTTATGATCATGAGCAACAATATAATAATATACTAATGATCCAAGTAGGTGCTACTCATTCATAGAATTGCTACTCATTCATAGAATTGCTACTCATTCATAGAATTGCTACTCATTCATAGAATTGCACTTTCTAAAAAAATTTTGGTTGGATTCTATTCTTGTAATAATTGGCATTATGAAGCTTTCTAACAACTTTTAGCTTGATATTGAATGACCTTCTTGTACAGCGGCTCCTGAACTATTAAAATAAGTTATAACAATCGTTCGTCTGCGAGGGCATCCTTTTATAGGAAGGAGAAAAGGGAAATCCTTTTATAGTAAATCCTCGTTACAACGAACTTAAAGGGACTAGAAAAGCAGCAGTTTGTTATAACGGAGTTCGCAATATCCGAATAAAAACAAAAATGAATAGGTTAATAAGGTAGATATAATTTTAACGTCGACTTTGGAATTCTATGCTTCTTCTCGGTCCAAATCTTGTAAGATTTATAATTTAATAAAGAGGCATATCGCGTTTCTTTTTCTTGACATCTTTAACGAAATAAGAAAATGAAAAATTTCGACACAGAACCTTTCTTTAGCTTATATAATACAAAACTGAACTGAGAATTTCTTTTATGTAGGAAGAAAAAAACAATTCTGAGTGTTTACTGTTACGAATCATTCTTGTTAAACCATTATCGAGGCTGTTAATGCATATGCTTTGCTAACAATGAAAAGTTTTTCTTCACAATCAACTGGTACGAACTTGGAAGTTCGTTGTAGCCGAATTATTTCTCACTAGAGATCCAAAAGTAGTTTTCAGTTCATGTTCGTTAAAACGAAGGTACTATAAGAAAATCAATGTATTTTTCGAGGGTATTCGATTTTGGTTCGTTTTGACGAGGAGTTTGTTTTATTGGAGTTAGTATTAATGAGGGAAACTGTATTGGGTTACCCCAGAAGAAAACGAAAGAATAAAAAAAAATATATATTTCATGTTTTACCCACCAGTACATGCGATGCAAATTGAATTAACAACATACAGCATGCAAAATGAATTATTTGACAAAATTAATTTAAACTTTATTTTCTTTAAAATCTTCGAAAAATGCTTATAAGATCAATGAACGTTTGTAATATGAAAATGAGCAATGTTGAATCCCAACAACGGGAACACAATTTCCTTTATAAAAATTTAATCAAGAAACAATCCATAAGAGGGAAATGTGTAAGAGTAACATGACTATATAGATTTTTGTTACATATTCTTTAGCATAGGAAGAGGAAAATGTCATGTGTTGTTATAATTAATTTTTCTGTTTTTGATAAACATTTTCACAAAATATGATACAGAAATAAATTAGATTTTTGCTGCACTTAAATACTTTTTCATTATAAGGGGAGGTGATAATTTAAAGTGCTAAATAAAAATATACTTTATCCATAACATTTTTGTTCAACAGATGCAGCATAACATGTGCAAAATATATCATAATTTTCAATTTTTCTAGAAACTTTTAATCTTTCATAAATATTTTTATAGTTACAGTCTATAGTTGTACTCCAACACACAAAATGATGATAAGATGCGGGTTTTCAAGATAAAGAATTAACGGAATAGAATTGGCAAGATTAAATTTAGAGAACATCTCATAAAGCATTCCAGAACACATCTCCGTAGTTGTAATGCATCAACAGCATTATAATGGGTCAACAGCTACCTAAAGGGTGCCCCTTTTTGATAATTTTATGATGTTTTATTTTTTTAATAATAAAATACCGTCTAATAACAAATAAAAATAAAATTTGTCTGAATATAGGTCGAGATTTTTTTTCTGAAATTTTTTTCCCGCAAAATGATAATTTGACTTATATTGGAGGTCGACTTATATTCAGATTTGGTCTAGAAAAATTTGAGTCCGAACAAACTCGGAGCTTTTAAGTCATTTCATAGTTTTATTTTTGTTTCTACTTTCCTGGTGGGAGACTTAATACAGTTTATATTAGTTATAAGTGATAACCTCATTCACTTATTATCACACATTTTGGTATGAGAAAATGCAATGTTTTCAAACTGAAATCAGGGATGATACATGTATCAGGTGCATGGCCTTTAGCCAGTCACATTGATCTCTGTCCCGGGTAGTTTCCTTTGATGTTCCAGACTATCAGGGCCTGTACCGCTGTATCAGTTTCATGGCCTTGGGCCGAGTATTTTATTTTATTTTTCATATAAAAGATTTTAGAACATAAATGGAAAATTCCAAACAAGAAGCCAAGAGTCTCAAAAATAAGAGGAAAAAAATAAATATATTTCGCCAATTCAGATATCATCAGGATAGCAGGAGAGAAAGAAAAAAACCTATATAACGAACAAAATGCAGCACATCTCACATCCACAGTCAAAAAAGGCACTAACCGGAGACAATACCCCACACACACTGACACAAGACAGACAATACCCCACACATACTGACACAAGACAGACACCTAGGTACATACTGAGGGGAAAAGGGAAGTTACATGACAACAGCTGGGAAAAATTAAATTACAAACAGCAGATCATAAAAAAAAAAAAATACTCTTACTAAAAACCGAAAAATGTATAAAAGATCATTAAAATAAATCAAGTAATTAAATAAGAAAAAATCAACAAATACAAGAGGAAAGGGAAAGTATATATGCACAGGAGAGGAAGGTCCTTTTATAGAAAACAGTGCATACACGGCTATTCCGTTATCGTCTCATTTTGAGCTTTTGCTCTTGTATATTAATATATTTTTGAAATAGTCATGTTAAAATAAAATACCTCTTATAAATATGAACAAATTAAAAACAGTTTTCTCATTTAACAACTGATCTGCAATTTTTTTTTTACAAATTGGTCGGGAGGTGTGGTCAATTAAGAACACACTAATAAGTAGAACTTATTTTATTGTTTACCAATGTTTCGATCTAAGTTTTTGGTCATCATCAGGGCTAAGAAAAAACAAGATAACAACAGAGACAATGCCAATAACAGTAGTAAACATAAATTACTAGTATGATAAAATTGTAATTGGTACTGTCTCTGTTGTTATCTTCTTGATGATGGCCTAAAACTTAGGCTAAAACGGTGGCACATACTAAAATAAGATACACTTATTACTGTGTTCTTCATTGACTGCACTCCCCAATTAACCTCTTCTTACAATTACATCTACGGTCAACAAAATTCTCACTAATATGAATAAAGTATCTTTAGTGTAATTGGTGGTCGTGGTACGATGTACACTAAACAATTGATAATAATTTAAATCAGTACTTTTATTTCCCAAAACAATTGGTACATAAGAAGTGTAATATAGCAGAATAAGAAAACAGCAGAATAAAAAATTATCGGACAACAATACACACAAATGAGAGAACTCTCACGAGAACAACTTTTCCAGGGAGGTAATTAATAGGCTTGCCAATGAACACGCAAGAAAATTTGACTATTGAAATTTTCAATAAGAAAATTAGTTAATTGATAATGTTTAGCGAAAAAACGAAAAATGAAATAATTAATTTTATATACATTGGCAAACCCATTTTACAACCATAACCTCCCTGGCGCTGATATCACTATCACTGCCCTTTCGCCACATATCCATTTAGAATTTATTATCTGCTCTCTTATTATTGATAAATAAAATTAAAAAAGTAATAACTTTAGTAATTATTAATGTTTACTACCAGGTAGTATTGCCAGATCTTGCTGTCCTGAGGTTCGGAGTGTACGATGAGAACGGAAAGCTGTTGGGCCAGAGGATCCTGCCGCTGGATGGACTCCAAGCCGGCTACAGGCACATTTCTTTGAGGACTGAGGCCAATTTCCCCATGTCGCTCCCTATGCTGTTCTGTAATATCGAGCTCAAGATATATGTTCCCGATGGCTTTGAAGGTAATCTTTCACTTAACATATTACCCGGACTTGCTACAAGATTATTTTTAATGTTAAATTTAAAAAAAAGAAATTGTAAAAGTTGAAATTATAACTAAAATTCTTTAAAACACTACTTTTTTCCGATTCCCTTGAGAAAGTTTCACAAAAATAAAATAAATAATAAAATTTCTGAATAAATATTATAATTCTTATTTGTTATTTTACTTTTTTGTTACAATCATCCAATTTTAGTCTTAATTTATCTTCGTAGTTGTTCTGACTGGATTTTCTTAAACTTCCAAATTTTAGATCAATCAGCTATTTAAAATTTTTAAAAATAATTGTCTTATTCACCATGTATTTTTTTTTTTTTCAAGTTTGTATAAAACTCAAGGCCAAGAATGGTAATTAGTTGCCTAATTTACTTGTGTTAACTAATTAACGGAAAATAACATGTTAATTGTTATTATGCAAGTAATGTGCATAGTTAACAGTGCCTTCTTCATTTTATGTCGTCTTTTTTGTAGTATCAAGTATCAACTTATCAAGTATCAACTTATTCTTCATTCAAAAACATAATTTAGTGTATTTTATTTTTTTTGTTCATTTAAGTTTATTGAGCATTGCTCTTATTTTATATTATTACAAAAATAAATAAATATTTGTATACTTATTTCTGTAGATTTCATGGATGCCTTGTCTGATCCTCGGGCATTCCTGTCGGCTCAGGAAAAAAGAGCACAGCAAATGAAGGCGATGGGAATTGAAGAAACTGATATCAACACTCAGGGACTTGCGATAGGCTCCGGCGACAATTCTAAAAAGGCGAACAAAGAAGAAGAAAAGAAAGGTTAATTTTGCATGTTTTTACTTCTTAATTTGATTCAGTTCTTCAACTTCAATATGGATTATGAATTATTTTCCTACCGACTAAACATAAAGTTACTAAAAAGACTTATAAGTATGTTTAATAATTTTCATTACATTCGTTTTTTTCTCTAGTTTATGGCAATATGTAATAGGTACATTAGATATTATGGATGGGCAATACTCCTTAACCAGGCTATGAATTGTTTTGGTTATATCAAAGTCAAACTATCCATTCAAAAAAAGATTTTGTCTTGTTACACATTCTTTTATTAAACAATCATAAAACATATTTAAAATTATGAAATAGTGCTATGTTTCTTTAATGGCTTGTTTCCCACACAATGTTATTACTTTATTTATCAAGATATTATGTATAGTTGATTATCTATTATTTACATTGAACTAATAATAATAATAACAATAAAAATAAAAAATAAAAAGCTTAGTAAAACCGACGGTTCAATGCCGATTGAACTATTATTAATCATTATTTTTTATACAGATTTTTAATCTCCTAAAGATTTTATTTAAAACTTCCTCCTATCTTAAGTACAGGGTGAGTTATTTTAAACCTTACGAATAATTCGTTCGGACCCCAACTGTCCGCCGTTTGGCAAAGCCAAATTTATTCCTGTACCTAAAACAAGTAATAAGGGTTGCTATATTTTCCATAGTGTATTTCAAATTATATTTGATTTTAATCCTACCGGATGGAGTTACAAAGTTTAAAAAATTACCCATGTAAAAAATACGAAACTGTGGATGTTTAATTAGATTTCAAAATCTCACCTTATGATACTCTTACAAAAAATGAATGAACCAATCAGCTATTTACTTAAAATCTTTAAACATTTATACTTACTAAAAAGCTTTTCCTGTAATATGTTTCCTAAATTATATAAGAGGATTATAATATGCAATGGTAAATTTATTATTAAATTTATTACCGAACAACAAATTGTTTATTTTTATAAACGGCCTTTTACTTATTAGAATTTACTTGCCTGGCTCTTATCTGCACCATGGATTATACATCAAATTAAAAGTGCGTCCCAACATAGGATATATCAACCTTCTCCCACCTCGGGTCATATGAATGCTAGATTTTATAAAAAATTGCAATCCCAGTTTTCTGGGCGAATCAGAAGCTCTCTGCGTCTTCTATAATGAGTTTATCACTGAAATAATCTTTTATCTGAGATAAACTTCAACTTCAGAATTCTTCTCAAAAATAATTTAACCTTTATACAGACATTCTTTAGGTGATTCTTCCTTGGGGTACTCATTCGTGGTGGTAATCTGTTTACTCCATGGGCTGCATTCGGCTTTAAAAACAAAACTATGGGTTTTTCTTTTCTTAACCCGGCCTATCATATTAAACAAATGGATTATACTAGAATTGATATAATGATGACTTTGTATTAAGCCATATTCCTCTTCATAAAATGCTTTTATTACCTTTACTTTTATTTATCTTAATTTTTAATTAGCAATTAATCTGGTGAGACCTCTGGTTAATTTTTTACATTTTAATATTATTAAGACTATTGCATCGGCTATTATATATTTTAGTAAGTTTCCTTTCGAAGTCCATAGTCCAAATCTTGTTTTGTCAAGCGCCCCGTATTCCAACCAGTGTGAAGGTCATTTTTTCTTAACCATGCCCCTGAGGTAGTTTCTGGTATCTGCCAGCAACCGCTTGCTCCTAAACAACAAGTGTCTTGGCCTTTTCCTCTCTCCTCGATTTATTTTAATTCTCTTCAGCCCTTTTTTCTTATTTATTTTTGCCAACTTCCTCGGGATTTTCATATGCCGACCGCTTATTATATGATAGCATAATTTTGATTGTAGAGCTCTCTCTAAATTTTTATTTATAATAAGGGGTGAACTTAAGATAAGTGGTGGTATGACTTCCGTTATATTAGACGTGTTGGGACTTGGGTGACTCATCTCTTCTTGGACTTCCATCTGATGGGCTTCTTTAACATTAAGAGATTCCTCGGGGTCATCTTTGAACTTAGGATAATCTTCTTCACCTACTTCCTCTCTTTCTTCTGTAAGTTCTCTGGGGTCTTCAACTTTTATACTCTCTTCGGAAAAGGTTGTTTCCTCGAAGAGGTCTATTTTATTGTTTTCTTCAACAAGTAGGTCTAGTTCTTCAATCTGGTATTCGTTTTTATTATCTTTTGTCACTCTTGCAATATATCCATCTATCTGTTTCTCCAATTTTCTTGCATTTTTATTCATAGTTTTCTCTGTTTTTCTTTCATTTTCTTCCATGGTCTTCTCTGTTTTTCTTGCATTTTCTTCCATAGTCTTCTTCATTTCTCGAATATTTTCATCTGTTTTTCTGGTATTTTCTTCCATTTTTCGAATACTTTCATCTGTTATACTGGTATTTTCTTCCATAGTTTTCTCCATTTTTCGAAAATTTTCATCTAATCTCCTCGTGCTTTCTTCCATAGTTTTCCCCATACTTCTCAATATCTCCATCATGAGTTTTATGTCTTCAGGCCTCATCGTGAATGATGTGGTGAATTTTCGGGGGTGGAATTCACGGTATATAAAATTAAAAAGAAGTACTGGGACAGTCTAACTGCAATGAGGTACCGAAGTAAAGAGAAAATGAAAGAATTTTCCTGACCCCAATATCGAATCGTTACGCGGACATTGATCATATACACAATATATGCGAACATTAAGAATAAAGAATAGAATCAACATAGATAACCAACTACATGCAAGCATATTTACCAAATTGGGAAATTGAGAAAAATAGGTAACCTAGTCCATCTGAATCATTCCATCTATTTGTAATCATATTTATATCATATCATGTTAATTAATGTTAAAACAATCAGTAACTAATTAAATTAATTAATTTTATAATGGTTAATTACTAAACTGGATGGTAAGTCCCCACAAGCCGGATGCCATTTATTTATGCTATGTTTCTCTAACTTGAGTTGATCTTGATTACTATTTAGCTCTAATACATTAGTCTATATATATAGGGATGCCATTGGGAAATCATTGAGGATGATTATCCCAAAATTAAGTAAGCTAATGAATACTTTTGAATTTCTTACCTTGTCCTCTAAATTGGATACCTTTCCAAAGGCCTGGTTTGTGGTTACCATTATTTAATAATTAACCAAGATAATGTTCCTCCTTTTAAGTTTAATACTAATGTTAATCAAAGTTACTGCTATCTTAATGAAATATATTTAAATTAAATATGGGCATGGTTACTAAAGAACTACCTCCTTGCTAACATTTATCTTTATTCTTCAAAATTAAAATAACAAACTATTACAATAAAAGGTTAACCATGGAATGATTCAGCCTAGACTTAGCCATTAATTGTTTTAACATAAATCTCTTATCTGTACTAGTTGGTGTTGATGGTTCCTCAGCATCTCTCCCTCGGGTTCCCCTGCATATCTTCAGTCAAGGAGCCAGAGCGCATTTCTCATCTTCAGAGTCTCGTTGTTCCGCCCTTGAGTCTGGCGAGGTCAGCCTTCAGCCAAGCCCCGTCTAGAAGTCTCTCCTCAGCCTCGATCAGTTCCTAAGTCCCTCCTTTTCACCTCTTTGCTTCTTTCCCCCTTTCTCTCTTATTTTGCCTAAGAGGGGGTCGAAAACGATGTTCATTGGCCGACTAGTTTTATAGAAGGAGGAAATTCTGGGATTTCATCGGATGGCTCCACCCCTTGTCCTGACAGCCGTATCTGCGAACCATTATCCAACTAGTCTAATTTAATCATACCTTTTCCACTTTTTCCTCGAGGCCAGCCAAGCCTAAGGGGACCAGTTCTTAAAATTGATTAGATGTTCCAGCTTTTGGCATTGTTACAATGTTAACTTCTCAGTAGGGTTTTTAAATTAACTTATCCCTTATCACTTATGTGGTGACATCTGTCATCGCCTGTCAGTTACCATTCTCTACCTGCTCGACCCTTATTTCTTTTGTTCGCACTGGTCTGTTTAAATAATGATAATATTTAACAATATCAATACATATTAATAGTAAACAATTCAATTCATTAAACCATGTTAAGTTTTATTAATATATTTATGAATTTATAAGGATTATATATTAGCCTGATGATCAGTCGATGAAGCATAAAAAAAGAAAACCATAAATTTTAGTTTATTTATTTAAAACTATTGTTTCTGCTATCATCTATATGGGCCATCTTGAGGGTTAGAACACCCGTAGGGGCAGAAAAATATAAATCATTGGAGGAACTATCTAGAGATTAGGAACAGGGTTAGACCTATGTATAAGAAGAAATAATGATGAAAATGTTGACTGACAAGAATGGTAAAAATAAAAAAAATGTACATTAATGGAGGGATAGAAACAAAATAAAAACAGGAATTACAGATAATAACTAGAGCCCGAATTTTGTGCAGTACGAAAATTGTAAAATGTGTAATAAAAATGCCAAAATGTGCAACGAAAAAAAAATTCTGCCATTTACGTCATTTATGCTCTTATTAGAATATTTTTTGCTACTTTTCGCATAGTCATACGTGGCAATTATATCATATTATGGCAATGCATTTTCTGCCTGTGTTTTCTATTGCCAACTGATGAATTTTTTAATAATGTATCGCATGGTCAAGTGAGACAATCCCAAATTTCTGCCGATATATCGATAGATCAATTCTTGTCAAAAAAGTTGAACCATTCATCTTTGAGAACTTAACTCTTTGAATTTACGATCCATTTTGGTAGATTGTCTTTCAATTCTGATCATTTTTCCCATTCTGGGTTTATATTTCAATAAGATATAATTGATTAGATTAAAACCATGAGCAGATAGCTGACTAGTTAATATCAAAACTGTTACAGCATGATTAATTTTTTTGCTCGATCAATTTCCGATATTTGTTTTTAATTAGGTTTTACGGATTTTTAATTCCATTCCCTCTAAAAAATTATGTGGGTTGTTGTTTGTTATCATATCCAGTAATTAATTTAAATTATTCAACATGTTTTTGTCCGAAAAACTGTGTATGCATAATTATTAAGCAACCAAAAAAAAGTGCAATTGCACGAGAATCCGGGCTCTAATAATAACAAATACAGGATGCTATAAAAAGAACATAATCACATAAATAAATTAAACTTGGGAAAATAAAGAATTATGAAACAGTATATCAAGATAAAGTTTAATAAAATAAACAAAATAAAAATAATGGAGTTTGATTTCTAGCAAGTTGAAGTGTCCTCGCCTAAAGCAACATGCACAAACTAATATGTCATAGGAATTGAATGGCAACCAAAAGAAACGTAATAAAGGAGAAGGAGTGGGGGGTTACGCTTGTCATCACTAATTATTTACATTTAAAATAAATAAACAAAAGAATTTAAACAAATAAACATAGATAAAATTTTATTAATAATTAATTTGCTTTGTTAATAATTAATATTGACTATTCTGTGTGTAGAGCTATTTGAATAAGTACACATGGTGACTAAATATTAAGTTAAAATACCTTATGCGTAATGAGCAACTTATAATAATAATTGATAGGAATAAAGGAACATATCCAACTTTAAGAATAAAGTTGAAAAATATATACAAACAAATATAAAAATACAAAACAAAATATTGTTAGGGCGTTAAAAAAAAATGAACAAGTTGAGGAAAATTAATTTATAAA
Organism: Rhaphigaster nebulosa; assembly: GCA_948150685.1. Taxonomy (NCBI): domain Eukaryota; kingdom Metazoa; phylum Arthropoda; class Insecta; order Hemiptera; family Pentatomidae; genus Rhaphigaster; species Rhaphigaster nebulosa. Next base: position 247,337,643 of record OX411306.1, on the reverse strand, counting down.
TAAAAGTTTAAAAAAACCATTTAAAAAAAAAAAAACTATTTGATTTATTTCTTATATTATTACTTAAAAATTGCAAATCTCTGCTAATATAATTAAATATGAAACAAACAGGTTTGAGGCAAATTTTAGAAGAAAAATATATTTATATATTAATGATTTCTTTACGAATAAAAGGTCAGAAATCAAAACAATTTTTGTTTGTTTTCTTTTTAATTTAAAACTTTTAAGAATTTTATCGATTATCTAACTAAATTTAATTGAATAACGAACTATTTTAGTTGAGGATATTCAGTTTGAAGTGATCACAATTGAAAACCTGAAGCTGGAAAAAGAATTTCTGAAAATTCAAAGGAAGCAACAGAAGCAGCTAGATGGGCTTCAGAAGAAGCATTCAAAGGAAAGGCTGATGATGCAGAAGCAGCAGTGCGCAGCCGTCGAGAAGCTCGTCAAAGGCAAAAAGTAACTAAATATTATTATCTTTATTATTTATTGTAAAACCCTTTATCAGTCAGAATCTCGTCAAAGGCAAAAAGTAACTAAATATTATTATCTTTATTATTTAGCATTTATTGTAAAACTCTTTATCAGCCAGAATTCCTCCATGATTTTTTTTTTTTCATTCAATTAATTCAAATTAAATTCAACTAACATGTTTTAATTGGTTTTAAGCATATATACATATGTGGCATCGCTTTTGTGTATTGATGGCTGTACTTACCATGCCTATTTAGTGAGATTTTTGTTCTAATAATTACTTGGCAATCAAATTAAAATATATCACCTGGTCTGAATTATAGAATTAAAAATTTATGATCTAGAAAGTAAAAATTAAATTATTACTAAACAAAAAAAGTGGTGTAATAGAAAATGAAAAGGCAGATTATTTAGTTTAAAATTTTATTTTACTATTTTCTAATACACTAAAAATAACTAAATTGATATAACTATATAATAAATTGAATAACTAAAACATAAACATATTTACAATTTTTTTTTTTTAAATTGATTAAGAAAAATTATTTTTTAATTTTATTTTATTTCTATACTATGATAAAATTCTATACCAAAAATCAAGGATAAAAAATAGACTTACTGTATCAGAAAAATCTAATTCGGAAACGCTGGACAGTGTTTGGCTGCAAATCGTTGATGATTTCGCTGATATTATCTCAGCGATAAAATATTTTCATCAAATTTATTTTGTAGAACCCTTTAGAATACTAATATCACAATATCTATGAAGCACAATGTAAAGGTAAAATACAAAAATAAAGAATCCGAGAGAAAACATTTTTGGATGCTGATGGGCACTGGTAGGAGGATAACTAACTTGCCACATACAACTTACTGTTATAACCCCCACCTTCTTCCTCTAATGGGATTACCGCTTATTTTTCTTCTGAGACACGAAAAATGCTTTCAGGTAAAGCCAGTTCCGGTAGATGACACTTGTGTCTTATAACTGGTGGTAGCTATGGTTATCTAACTGGTTATATAACTGGTGGTAGCTATGGTTATCTAACTGGTTATATAACTGGTGGTAGCTAAGGTTATCTAACTGGTTATATAACTGGTGGTAGCTATGGTTATCTAACTGGTTATATAACTGGTGGTAGCTATGGTTATATAACTGGTGGTAGCTATGGTTATCTAACTGGTTATATAACTGGTGGTAGCTATGGTTATCTAACTGGTTATATAACTGGTGGTAGCTATGGTTATCTAACTGGTTATATAACTGGTGGTAGCTATGGTTATCTAACTGGTTATATAACTGGTGGTAGCTATGGTTATCTAACTGGTGGTAGCTATGGTTATCTAACTGGTTATATAACTGGTGGTAGCTATGGTTATCTAACTGGTGGTAGCTATGGTTATCTAACTGGTGGTAGCTATGGTTATCTAACTGGTTATATAACTGGTGGTAGCTATGGTTATCTAACTGGTTATATAACTGGTGGTAGCTATGGTTATCAGTGTTTCTCACTGACTGGCTAAAACTATATAGTGCTTAATCAACTTCCCGGTTTTGCTGCTCAAAACAAAGACTTGTGACTCTTCGACAGCAGTAAATAACTAACCAGTCAGTGTTTCACCACAACTCAGGAGTCACCAGAACTGAAAAACAAATATACTGTAATGATAAAAATTATTTAGAGTTAAATTTTAACATGATGTGTCGTTAAATATAAGAATTTTTTACAAAAGAAATGGATTTTAAATAATTTTATTTGTTTTAAATAGAATTTTATTTTAAAGAGAAAAAAATGTTGACATTAAAATTATTAAAGTGCTAAATCAAATGAACAGTGGAAGTAGAATTTTTAAATAGAATGGAACTTCTCTTAAACGGACATTGCTGGGAAATGATAATTTGTCCGCTTACTAGAAGTGTCCGGTTATGAGAAAACAAGTTTTTAAAATACAGAACTGAATAAAATCTCAAACAATATAAAAAATAAAGAAGTAAAAAGGGAGTTAAATTTGTAAAATGCAGCAAAGATCGTTAAAAGATTTTGAAGTGACTTTTTTTTGTTTTTATAATCGCAGTTTATAAAAAATCGTTTTTTTAATATATGTTCGAGTATAATATATATTACACTACCCTCCTGCTCATGTATTTGTCAAATCATAACCATTCATTCAATTTATTTCTGGTCATCCAGGCTTTTTGGTTAAAACTAAATATTTAATAGGCTCAAAGTAGCTCCCTTTCCAATAATCAAGGGTCTTTCAAAACCCCTCTCTATGTTTGTACACTAACAAATCATGTTTTTTTCTTTAGAAATTTTTTCTCCTTTGCAAGTTTTGCCTTTCAGTACCATTCTTTTAATTGGCAGAGATGTAAAAAAAAAAATAATAATAAGTTCTCGTCGCTATTTGAAATGTCTTTTGCCAAACAGCCATCTCGTAAATTTTCAATTTTTGTCCACGAGTCACTAACCACGTCAGCTTCTACTCACACTTCTTCTCCACTCAAGTTACAAGTTTTGTATCTCATTTCGTATCGAGCAAAGTTAAAACACATTTTTGGGTGCATTCTTTGTTTCTTCTAAACATTAAAAACTTTTAATGTTTTTTTAGACAGATTAAACTTCACTAGCACACATGATTTAGTTATAAGATCGTATGATAACTGAATTGAAATACCAATTATGTCTTTCTTTACACCTTCTGTCCACGAGAGAGGCTTTTTGGAAACAAAAAACGATTAAGTCTGTCCATTTATTAGAAGGTCCGGTTAATAGAAGTTGAAAGCAATGTAAAGTGAATGGTATGACGCCAGAGAAAATAAAACTGTCCATTTATTAGAGATATCCGTCCGTTAGAAGTGTCCGATAAGAGAAGCTCCACTTTATCTTAAAAATTAAATTTATTGTATAAATTTGGACATTTAAAAGAAATGAAGAAAAAAAAAAAAAAAGGCCATGATGAAGTGAAGTTGAATCAGTGTATGAATTTAATTAGTAAAACTTTGATGCTGGTCTGTGAGTAAAGACCTAATTAAATTGCAACATCTCCTAGCTGGGAAACATCGTAAATTTTAATTATGATAAAAGAAGAGGAGCACCAAACAGGAGTTACGACTTCAAATGAAGTATCAAAATAGCATTTCTTATTTTGTATATAAAATTAAAATTTAATATTTTGTTTTTAGAGTGGAGATATGTTTGAATTTATTTTTTTAATATTTCACATTATTAAACCAATCCACTTTTCTTTACATAAATACAAAAACTAATAATTTTAATTCTTTTTTATATAAGTTTCTGGAATCTTCTGATTATTCAATTTTTATAATTTTAAATATATAATTTTGTTTTGTTATTTATAAATTACCTTTTTTCATATTGTATTTTCTGTATTATTCCATAACCAGCCAAATTATTTTTTATTTTATACTTTCATTGGTCGCAATTAATATTAAAAAAGAATTATCAAAAAAAATATTGAACAGTTCTGGATCGATGATGTAATATCTCTATTTGGTTAGTCTTATTTAGACTGTTGATGTGAGATGTGCTATGTTCTCTAGTCTTTATTTATCTGATGTTATGTTTTTCAGTCCTGATGATGGAGAAACGTTTACTGTTTAGCAATTTACTGCTATTGAAGAGGCTCGAGGCCTGGTTTTGGAATTTTAATTTTTTTTTTGGAAATAATAACCTAATAATATTTTTGTTTGTCTTTTAGTTAATTTATAATTTTATTTATGATATAAACCTTGAATTAAAAAAATACATTTAAGTATATATATATATATATATATATATATATATATATATATATATATATATATATATATATATATGTTTATAAAATCGATTAAAAATTTGATTTGATGATTAATCAAAATTTTTTTTGCTTAGTAAAAACGATGTAGCAAAGGAAGCCGAAGTAAAAGAGGCAGTTGCTAGCCAGGTGGAGCAATGGTCCGAGATGATAGAAAAACAGAGGAAGGAGATCTGGGCGATGAAGAAGCAGCACATCACCGAGCAGCAGGAGTCTTTGACGAGGCTGATGGAGCAGGCCCACGCCAGCCAGATGAAGCAGCTCGAGGGCAAGCATGACAGGTATCTTCTCTTCTCTTCTGTCGCTATTAGACGTTAAAAGTTCATGTTGTCTTCTGTCTTCATTCTTGAAGAAATAAAACAAACATTTGACGCAATTACAATTTACTATGAACTTGCAGGAAAAACCTTTTTCATTTTCATAGGTGGACTGTGAAAACCAAATACTCTAACTTAGTCAACTTGTCATGAGCTTTTCCGTAATTATTAGAACTTCTTTCAATCGAATAAAGCATAACATTACTTTAAAAAATAATCAAAATTTAATAATTAAGAAAAATAATACATATTAGGTGTTATAAACACTAACATTACAATATATTCCACTAATAATTTAGTGGCTTGGACTTTTCTACATCAGTGAAATACCTCGATCAAAGCTCATTCTCTTATACTATGCATTTTCATGTTCTTCAAAGTGATTCTATTTTATTTATTTCTCTTCAGGGAAATGAAAGAAATCAATGCCAAGCAGGCCAAGATTTCAGTTGAGATGATGAAAGAAGTGATGAACGACAAAACTTTAAGGACAAAAGGAGAAAGAGACAGGAGACTGAGGGAGAAGAAGCAGAACAACACCAAAAAGTTCCTAGATGAGAGGAAAATGCAGCAGGTAACGTTAAATAATCTCTCTTAAATTTAATCTGGTTATTTCCTTTTACAGAACTGTATTTTAATAATTGAGCTTGGACTTGAAGTGTCAGTTCTCTTCACTATGTCGTACTAAAATCAGTCGTACTAAAATTAATATTTTTTAAAGCTAGAATAGAGTTATATTCCACGCGAGCCAGCTCAAGCAGAGAGGTTGTCTATTAAATCTTCCATTCCTCTAAATTATTTCAAGAAGAAATTGGTTTGGAGGTGCTTTTAAGAAAAAAAAAAAAAGATGTTAATATATGATCTAAATAATGAAAGTTTTATTTATATCGCATTACTAACATTTAATTTTTATGATTTAAGGATCTCAAAACAAGAAAAAAAATCTCCTTTGAAGGCAATTAACACTTTATTTTGGAGATATTCACGTCTAAAGATTTTCATTGTTTTGAATTATTAAGGTTATAATAAACAAATTAATATTTGTTCCAACTACTTTATTAATGAATTGTAAGCATTAACATTCATATTCATATTAACATTTTCAAATTGATTACCGTGAGCATTAGACAGGCTCTGTATCTTTCTTCCACAGTAGCAGTGGCCGAACGGTACTGGATGTGTGTTATTGCTTCACAAGTTTCAATTGTCCTTCTTCGTAAAGAATTAAGATCATTGACCGGGCTTGCATAGACTTTTTGTTCGAAGTCAGCCCAAACTAAAAATTCAGTGATGTCAGATCTGGAGAACGCTTAGGCCAAGCCACTGATCTTGCACGGCCAATCCATCGATTGGAATAATTAACATTTAGCCATTTTGTTGGATCTTTTCCGTAATGTGCAGGACAGCCTGGAAAGTTGGAACCACAACTTTCTTCTCAGTTGTAGTGGAATATCTTCAACTTAATTATAGTAATCATTATTAAAAATATCCAGAAATATGTCCCCCATTGAGCCGAGGTGATAAGATATGCGGATCTATTAAAATATTATCTATTATCCCCAACCACACATTGCAATGATACTCCTGTTGAAAATGATGCTCACGAATTGCATTAGGATTTTCTGAGAGATGATTATTTTTCTGATTTAAGATACCTCTTCTTGTGAAGGTAGCTTCAGCTGTTCAGAAAATTTGTCGTGAAAATTGTGGATTATGATCAACTTGATTTAAATGCCAAGCTGAAAAATTTCTTCTTCGCCGAAAATCTTGCTGTAAATTTTATACCCGTTAATAATGATATGGATAACTTCGATATGCAACAAGAGTTCTCCATACTGTAGTCGATGTACTATTTAATTCTCCTGCAGCTCTTCGTACATTACCTGACGGATTATGATCAAAATTTATGCAAGTCCTTTCTTCATATCGTACAGGAGCAAAAGCACCATCCGCACGTGGTATTATAGCAGTAATTATACCAGTTTCTCTAAAACGTTGAAGATAGATTTGCTTGATGATCTTTCATGAGAAAATCGCACAGAATATGCACGACGAGCAGCATTAGCATTACCACTGCAAAAACCGTACACAGACACCAATGGTATATACACAGAGGTATTAGTATAAATGCCAGGAGAACGACGATTACTCTGCGAAAGCGTCATACAAGCTGATAAATGTTATTGAGAGTTCCCAGTCCGCAGTTTCCAGTAGCAAATTCCAAAAAGAATTAATCCTTGTATTGTCAATATTTTATGTATAGTCAATATTATATGAAAACAAGGTCATGTTAATATTCTATCTTATCTATCTAATATCTCCTGAACAAAGTGTTAGCGGACATACCTTCATAGGAAATTTTTTTGTTGTTTTGAGATCCTTAATTCATATTTTCAATTAGGACACTTAATCCTGAAACACTATTTTAATTTTTTTTTTTATACTTTTTATTTTATTATTATATATATTATTATAATATTTTTTATTATACTAGACATTTCTGATCTGTTACCACTTTTATTAGTGTTATTGCTACTGTCACTGTTGTTATTTTGTTTTTTCTTAGCCCTGATGATGGTCTAAAACTTAGTCCGAAACATCAGCACACCATAAATTAATTCAACTTATTAGTGTATTCTTCATTGGCCACTTTCCCCAATCAACTTCTTCTTAAAATTACATGGACGGTCAACTATACCTACACCAATACTATTATTTTATTGTGCTCCTGTTTAATCTTATTCTTTATATTAGATTTTTCTTTATTGTATAACAATCACAATAAGGAATATTTTTCATGAAAATAATTATTTATTTAGTTGTCAATGTCAATTATGGAACAAAAAAAATAACAATAAATTGAATAGTTGTATTTTATAGTATTAGCCTTTTTATAATATTAGTCATATCTAACCATGTTTGTTTATAAAATGATTTGGATAACAAAGTTAATTTGTTTTTGTCTTAAAATTTATAAAGATTTAGCATAGTGGCATTGTTAGCAGAAAGGTTATTTTTTTACTGCATTAACTTCTATTAGATGGAATAAAAACTTCTCTAGTCAAAAAGATTTGTCCATTTATTTTCTTATCTCATTAAATGTATATTTATTATTTCATTGTATCTTTTTTACAAAGAAATATGTTATTAATATCATGTATAATTTTGTTCACAGATTAAGCAAGGTAGGGAAAAGGAAAAGTTGAGTGTAAAACACGAGAAACAGAAACAAGACTTGTTAGCCGAAGTTAATAGTGTAAGTGAATTAATTCTTTTTAGATATCTTGTTATCCCTCTCACACATCTTGCCATGTGCCTCTAGAACTGTTTTAATAATAGGAAGTAATATTGGCTTTAACTTATTCGGTAGGTTGTGTAAAAGAATTTTTAATTAAAGAGTTGATATAAGCATTTACTCTTATTACCGAGGTCTCCCTCAAAGCTTCAAATGTGTCTCACTGTTGGTTTTCAACTCATTAGTCACTTTCATCTACAAACAAATTATCTTGCACCCGCTCTATCCCCATCTACCAAATTTTTGACGAATTAACAAATACTTCAATCTACCGCTAAATCAGGCGGGGCATCATTATCTTGGGGATACGCTTTATCTGCCCTGGGGCTGGGCATTTTTGTTACTCCTTACCTACATCAGTGGGGGTGTTTTTCATTTGTTGAATTTTTATACTTTGCAAATTTAAGTATAATGGGATTCCGAAATAATAAAAAAAACATTAAAAGAATGTTAATGAGGAGTTGTGCATGTCAAAAGTGCCAAAGCGATTGCTTGTCTCATCTATCCACAGGCCTATCTCATCTATGGGTCTCGCATCTTGCATGCCTACTGCGCCCTATCAGTTAACCAAGAAACAATTATTACCGTTGAGCCTTTACATATTGAATTTGAACATTCCTTTATAGGTCAGTCAATGAGGGGGTTATAGATTGAAATGACTGGTTCTAAGAAGGAGAGGACCCCAAATGTGTCTCCTAGATTTTGATGAAACTTTTTTAGGTGTATCTTCTTCTTCCATGGCACTACAGCCCAATGTGGGCTCTGGCCTCCTCGCTGAGCTTTCTCCAGGTCGTTCATTCAGTCCTATGCAGCTGCTGTTCCGTTGTTTACTTTCAGGATGGCTTTAACATCCTGAGAGACACAGCCTTCCCATCTTAGTCTGGGTCGTCCTCTCCCTCTAGTTCGGTTAAGGCTTCCGTCCCATCGAAGTCCTCCAAATTGTTCAATTTTACCAAATTCACTTCTCCAAACAGCTCATACTGCTCTATATATTGTCTTCTCCTTCACTCGTTGTCAGCCTTGAATGGGCCTAATATCCTTCGAAGAATATTCCAGAGTCCACATCAAAACTGGACAAATCAGACTATTGTAAAGCATCAGTTCCATCTTCTTTGTTATATACTGGCTGTTGAGGTGTTTCCGTAGTCTGAAATAACTCTTGTTAGCTTTCGGAATTCTCCTCCCCACCTCCAGGGAAATATTGTTATCAGAGTTAACTATAGAACCAAGATAAGTGAACTGGTCTACCTTCTGAAACTTAAATCGTCCAAACTCCATGAACCTCCCAGCGGAGGATGTATATCAGCGCTGAATTTACTTCATCTTATCCTTGTTTATTGTGAGCCTCAACTCTTAAGCAGCCCGCATAAGGTCTAGGAATGCTTTTTCCAGTGAGCAGAGAGACCTCACGATTATATCGATGTCATGTGCATATGCCAGTAATTGGACTAATTAGCTGTTTATTGTACCACTGGTTTGGGCGCCAGACTCTCTAACTATCTTCTCAAGTGTTAAATTAAATAGCAGGCATGCCAAAGCGTCCCCTTGTCTAAGCCCTTTATTCGAGGAGATCTCCCTGGTAAGCTCTATCTGAATTTTTACGAAGCCTTTAACACCATCCATTGTCATCTTTATAAGCTGATGATCTTGGGTGGGATCCCGAGTTCTTGAAGAGCAGCATAAAGTTTGGGTCTCTTTATGCTATCATAGGCTGACTTGAAGTCAATGAATATATGATGTGTCGTCATTCTATATTCAGTTGCTTCTTCCAAAATAGTTCTGAGGCTGAAGATCTGGTCAGTGGTCTATTTTTCTTTCCTAAAACCAGCTTGGTAGTTTCCAATTTCTCTGTCAGCGAGTTCCAACTACTGTCAGCGTATGGGAGGAGTTTGGCGAACAGTATGTTGGACAGCACTTCATATGCACACTAAAGGAGCATAATGCCTCTATAATTCCGGCAATCAAGAATATCACCCTTCTCATACAAAGGGCATTTGACTCCCCTCTTCCATTCTTCGAGAATTCTTTCTTCAATCCATACGGAAAGAATTAAGTCGTATAGCTCTTTATGCAGAAGTTCACTACCCTTCTTCAGAAGTTCTGCAGATATAACATCTTCGAGAGCTTTATTCTTCTTCATTTTTTTTATAGCCTCTATGATGTCCTCGAATTCTGGAGGGTCAGTGATGTCCTCATCAGAGATAGACAATATCGTCTTCTGTTAGGAGCATCTCATCTTCTACAGCTCCCTGGTTCAATTCATGGCTATAATGATGTTGATTTGTGCAAAATTTCAAACTCCTGCACTGTCCAGGTGAAGCAGGAAAAATATGTAAAACTATTTTGAAAAAAACTCAAAGGAGACAAAATTTATTTTTTGATTTTCATTAAAATTTGAAATGAACTGTTTTTTGGGATTGGAAATCCAAATTTCAGTTTCTGAGAAAACAGAATCCCCCCAAAAATCACTGTTTTGTGGGCGTTTTTAATATTTTTACCAAGCATAATACTTGAATATTTTGTTGTCTTACTTTTTTTATTATTTCTCCTGACAATAGGGACATTTTGTACTAAACTCGTTTTTCTTTCTTTACCACTTGCAAACTTGCCAGTTTTTTTTTTCAGAGGTCCTGGGGTGCGTTGGCCTCTAATATTTTACACAGTCCAATATTTTAAGCTCCAGATACATCTAGAAAAGTTTCATTAAAATCTAGGAGACAAATGTGGAATCCTCTCCTTATTAGAGCCCATATGCAAAGAGAGGAGAGGAAGAAGGTAATGTTTTTTGGGTTTTCAGTTATATCTCAAAAATGGTTGATCCTAGCTTAAAACATTTTAGTAAAAAATTGAAGAGCATTAAATTTCCTTCAAGAATGTTCATATTATTTATAATTCCTTGAACTTCAATACGAGAAGAAACCAGTACAAACTTTTCTGTTTGATATAATCCATTTAAACCTTGAACTGAGGATGAATGTATAACATTCGAAACTAGTTTTCAATAAAACAAATTTATAGAAGTGGCAAATAATTTATCAATCCCTAATTAGTTCAAGAAATATTCAAAGTAATGAATTTGAAATATAAATCATTTTTGACTCTATATTACACTATCCTGGACTATACTTATCCTTTTATCACCTTTTTTAAAAAACCTGTACCACTACAACCCATTAAGGGTTCAGTACTTGTTAAGGACCGTACTGTCTCTAGGCCAACGGTTGTGCAAGGAGGTGATTTGGCCGAGATCACGCTCTACCGCCAAGTTTTTCCCTCCATTAAGGGTACCCATTTTATAGAGGCTGGGTGGTCCCCAGGAGGGTCTCCCGATCCCACAGGGTCGATCAACAGCTGATAACAGAATAAATAATTATCTGTCACAGCCGGTCTCGAACCCGGGACCGGGAGTATTGTAACTTAGTGCCTTACCACTGAGCTACTCCGCTCCCACTCGCTACCGATTGTTATTTTGAAGAGCGCATGTGTCTTAAACTATAACAGATATGAAAAAAATTAATAGGAACATTCTTGTAGAAAATTTAATGATCTTAAATTGTTTACATGAAATGTTTTAAGCTAGGACCAACCATTTTCGAGATATAAACAAAAAATCAAAAAGCATGACCTTCTCCCCCTTTCTTTGCCTAGATTCGTCGGCTTTATGTTTACCTCTTAGCCAGTCCTATCAAAGTCATGAAATAAATTTTGGACGTCCCCCTCATTTCTGTCTACACTCCCCTTTTGGGCATTCATTTACTGGGCTATTAATTTCATATTGAGAACAATTTCAGCCTTTGCCCATCTCCTGTCTTTCCAAGAATCAAGATTTCCTTTTGTCCTTAATCGATGTAAATAATAATTAACTTTCAGTTCTTTACAATTCAAAGGAAGTTATCTATGTTAAATGATTATGGTCGAAATGTTTTTACACAAAAACATTTTTATAATTTATTCGGAGGGACACAAGTTTCTGGACAAATGAACTTATATTTAATTATATTATATTATTTATTATTTAATTATATTTATTTTTTAGATGCTGGATGTTTATAAAAATGAAGAGGTTGAATTCGGACTGGCCAACAGCGTAGAATTTTTTACTTGAAATCGGTCGCTAGAGCCAGAGCCAGCAAACTCGAACGTCGATCATCATTCTGCTATTATTCTAGTCAAGTTGATCTGGTCCTAAGCTACTTGTGTATTACCTGATCAGAACTGCATCACAGAGTATTTTTTTTATACCGACCCAAAGCTCTGTTTCTATTTCATTGTGCCCATATTTTTTAATGTTTTAATTCTTCATATTAAGGTGCGCGGGGATGAGTTCACCAATGTTTCTCTTAAGTGCTTTAGGCCTTAAATAATATTTATTAGGAAGATATGATTATTTTGTATTCTGAAGATGAAGATTTTCGATTTTCTGTATTATTAATAGCTACGGACTGAGTTGATATATTGCCATTCTGTCAAACAGAGCAATAATTATTTATTATGTGTATGTTAGATTAAAAGAAACAATATTTAGAATATTATATCTCATTACATTAAATGTGTTCTAGATTCGATCAAAATAGTTTGTTATCGATTATATTTAAAAGTTCTATCCATTGTTTTTAGCTAAATAAGTATCTATAAGGAGGATAGAAAAACTAGGAAGCAATGTGGCCATTAAAAGTTTTCTATATTTCAAAATAATACTTACTTAGTTTCTCTTATGATTTATATAATGTTTTCATTTCAATTCGAGGGTTAATAACGAAAACTGGACAATTCAATTTTTGTCATTTTTAAGAAATAATAAAATACCTGACTAGATTTTCTGATTAAGTTAATTCATTCTCTCCTTCTCCCTGTTAAGAAGCTATTGGCATTGTTAACGGGAAAACCATTTGACAAGTTTGGAGTTTAAAGGGATTTGTTTTGCATAGGAAGAGGAAAAGGACTAAAAGCTATAAAAACAAAATTGAATAAGAATCAGCAGTGACTGTTATAGCAATCGCATTATGAATATTGTTTTCTTAGCAGTCCTGCAGGACCATTTTGAAGAAATGCCATGAGGTTTTCATAATAGGCTTTACCCGTGGAGATTCATTATAGGCAGGAGAAAGGTCTATTCTTTATGACGGGTCCATCGCCAACAGAGTTGCTTAGCTTTACAGATTTCCTTAGATCTTTTTTTGATTTTCATGGTATGTACTCCTAGAAACTCCAGGTTGAGGAAGCTTTATGGAGATGAATACACTCTACATTTAAATAAAATTATCATGTAAAAAATACGTTTTGACCTTTGAACTAATTTGAAAATGGCAATTACTTATCTTTCTGATATTTGAAATTAATCCTTAAATTATGTTTTGCTGAATTTAATTGGGTGTATGTGAATTATTTTCTTAATCTTCGGGCCTACTTTTATTTATGTGTTACGGGGAAAAATGGTTGTATGTCTTCCTCTAGATTAAATATATCAGGAAAAAAAGTCTAGTGATTTCAAAAAATATTCTGTTGTGGTGTAAATCTCTTATTTAGGTTAATTAGTGATATTTAAAAACGACCATCTCCGCACTATCGAAATTATCAATTAATGGGAACAGCATATAGATTGTATTTAAAAAGATTTATTTATACATTATAAATATAATTTAAAATTTCAATCTATTGAAACTTAACTCTCCTGTAGACGTGATAATCAGTAAGATTCCCGCCAATTTTGAGATTTTCTATTATTATTTTTTCTTAAATCCAAAGCCTCTTTTCATTAATTTTGCAATTTTGTCTAATATTTGGGGAGATGGAAAGCAATAAATATATAATTGTTACGATAAAATTCCATTGTTATCAAACCAAATTTTATTTTGTGAATTATAATCATTTATGACTTCATTTGCCTTAAATCTTTTTTTATAACAATTATTGCCCAGAAATTATATGAGCTCAATGTTTTTATTTTATTCTCTATTTATGATTTGCATTATTTAACTGCTCTAACTGTCCTCAGTTAGCTTTATTCTTAATATTAATTTCATAGTTATTGGGAGGTTTCCAAAGTATTCCTCACTACTTAATTATTTATGCTGTGGTCAGTGTCGGAATGTCTTCTTTTGGGGTTTGTAATCAGAAAATCTAATTAGTAAATAAACAGTATTAAAATAATGTAAGGCTGTAATCTCTTAGATGATTTATGTGTGCTGGAAGTTTAAAAAATCCCTGAAAACTACATTTTTTTTATTTTAAATTAGTAATTATCTTTTTTTTTTCCAATACTATTTCGTACTTTAGAGTCTCCCCGTTTCTTAAATGTTTTTTGATGCCTGAAAGACTTTTTAGGCTCCAGATAAGAAAGAATTTATTGCATAGCCTATTTGAAGTATGAATAACTTGGAGTAGGTAATAGTTTTAAAAAAGTTCAAATGTTTATGGTACACCTTTATAACCTCATTGTATCAAAACCTCTGAAATATGCAATGAATTATCTCAAATATAAGTCATTATATTTTGTTTAATATTTCAATTAAAAATCCTAATAGTAAAATAAAATAATTTACCAATATTATAATAATTAATTAATAATATAATAAATAAATAATAAGTTATTAAAGTAAGATACAAAGAAGCATGAAACAGATATTTTTGTCTTTATTAATGAGTTCTCCGCGAAAGGGGCACATAATCTGGAGTACCCTTTTTGCAGCTACCGCCTCGATTATTAATTAAATACAAAAAATAGCTACTTTTTCAAAATAATACATTTTTACATTATGAAGAAGGATTATTAGTATAATGAAACAATAGAAGCATTAGAAAAAAAATTTGTAATCTCTATTTTCAAAAAGTTTTGTATTAAAATTAATTATCATTTTAATATTCAATTTAGTTAAGTTCAACCTTCTGTCACTTCAAGTGTTTTATAAGTTGTAAAAGATATTTTAATCTTCAACTGAAGTAAGTGGTGCTCAAAACCATTGAGAAATTTTTCTTATATTTTTTTATAATCAAGCATTCGCTATTAAAATTATAATTTACTTTAAATGCAATCAAAAAGAAAAAAAAAATGTTTTGTATCAAAATATTCGAATCTTTGTCCACAAATATGCAAAGTGACAATGGGTTGAATTTAAACGTTGTAATCTCGAAATATATTTTTATAGCTGTTTAATAATAAAAAAAAAAAAAAAAAAAATATGGAACTAGTTCATTTTTTTATATTAATGGTAAGGAACTTAAGAAAATTTAACAAATATCTTTAATTTTCAATTTCTTTTATCTTCTCATGATTATTGCAGTGTCTACTCTATGAGGCAGTTGTATATTACGGCCTGTTGCTTCCAAGATTTTTCTAGCTTCCTTATTATAGAGAGCAGTATTGCTGGATGCCAAACCTTGAACCGAACGCATTGACCGTAGCCTATATTCTTTATTAATTGCTCGATAGAAGAAAGGTTACATCTTTTAAGATTACTTCTATTGTTATTGTCTTTTTGAACGTTGTATTATATACATTTAAAAAAAATCCTTTCTAAAATATTGATGTATCTGTTAAGAAAAAAAATAAGCAGATATTATAGTTATATATAGTTTATTGTTATAAGCTGGTGATTTTTTTTGGCCTTTTCGCAGTTTATAAAAAGAAAATTATTTTTTAAAATAGATTTTAGAAATTATATTGTATTGGTACATATCTATAATTATTCTCGCCGAGGGTAAGAACACTCGTGACCAAATTAGCGTTATCGATATTTTAGTTTCTACTAATTTGTATGATGACATAACTTGTTCTTGTTGATAGTATTTCAGGATGCCTACATCGGTCTATTATAATAATTATAAATTTCAATTCGAAAAATATTATTGTTAATAGATATTGTTAATGTATAGATTTTTTTTAATTTGACCTCATTCGCATATTTAACCCTTTGTACCTGATATTTTGAGGAAATTTCAAAGTTTCATTGATCAAAAGACGCTATTCTAACTAACTGTAAGAAGATTGTGAATTTTTCCGATTGACGAGGTGCATTTTATTCTTTTTGTTTTGTTGTTTTTAATTTGTTCAATGTTTCCAAAATACAATGATACCTCAGGAATTTGAATTTATGAACCAGACGATCTTTGTCATAATTGAGGCGATGCTTAAGAAAAGAATGTATAACCTCAATTCTTGTTTTGATATAAGTGCATTTTTAAAATTAAATAGTGTCGGCCAGGCTCAACTATGAGTGCTCAGCGCTCAGCCACTTGAGTCGAGTTGCAGAACATTTTCTGGTCTAACTCAAAGGCCACTGTTTGAACCTCCAATCATTTTCTTTCTATCGATGCTTAGGTAATATCGATTGAAAGTGAATTTCAACATTACCTCGCTTCCCATTTGGGTTTAAATCGATTTGAACAACTTGACCGATCAGTTAGTTCACAATCCATTCTATACCTCGACTCAAGTTTAGCATGAGCATACAGAACTTCCAAGCATGGCTTACTAGGAAGTCCACAAAACGTTATGAGCAAGATCTTTAGATTATGTTTATTGAAGGTAACTTTTAAGCCAACAGAATATCTTTTTAGATGATCTCAAGCCTTATAAAAATAAAAATATTATCCTTGTATCATTTTTTTATATAATATTTATTTTATATAGGGTCGCCCGAAAGTTTATCTAACCGAGCATAGCTGTCTTTGTAGATAACATGGGTACCTAACTGGGACTGAAAAACCACAAATTTTTTTTAACTTTATTTTAGGAATAAATCTAAAACCATTTGTAATTTCATTTTTTTTTTTTTTTTTTTTTTTTTTTTTTTATCTTTTATAGTAACACTAAGCAAGAGTAGTTTATTCTCTGGTCTACAAAATAGTATAATATATGTTTGAGCTATAAGGTTTACGTTTTTAAGTTTGATATTGCTTAAAGTGATCAGATTTTTACAATAGAATGTGGGACAGGCATAATTTTTTTAAATATCAAAAGATATCTTAAAACAGTATTGTAGCACCATCTTATATCAATCCCAACTTCAACTGTATAAAAATGTAAATAATTAATGAACAGAACAAAATTTTAATCTAAAAGATAAAAGATTGTCCAACGTGGTACATCTGGTCATATTTAATATTGCGTTATAGGAAAAATTTAAACTAATACAGTCATATTACAAATCAATTCTAAATGCCTTGTACATAGAATATAACTTGATTAGTTAACATTTCATATGTTTACTGAGATACCAAAAAGCCTAGCGTGATAAGCCAACAGCATTTTTGGTGAATTATGGTGTTTCATAAATTTTTATATTGATTTATCAAATTTTACACTATACAAAAAAGTTTCTTTTTTCTAGACTTTTTTTTTTTGTTTGACTTTCTCAAATAGTTTTTAGTCTTATTTTAGGAAATTAAAAACTAATGATGCCATCATAACTTGATATTAACTACATTTACATTGAATTCTGCATTAAATAAAACTAAAATGAGCTTTATCTATTTATGTCTCATGGTTATTATTATTCTTAAAAGACAGTAAAGTTATTTTTCCCTAGCTCTGTACTGAAGCATTTGCAGATCCATGTTTCATAATCCACACAATTTAGGCTAACGTAGTCTATTTATTATTCTGGAGAATTTGTTTTTCTTACAACAATCTGCAGTCAGATGGCAAAATGTTTTTTCGTCATTTAAAGATGAAAAATTATAAATAACATTTTGTCGACTTATTACAATTTGCGAACCATTGTTCGCTCATGAACTAAAATAAAAAATAAAATCCAGAATATTAAAAAGAATCAAATTAACGAATGAAAGATCGGAATGTGAAAAATTCTTCTGTTAGGAAAAAGTAGCTTAGCAACATTTTGATATCTAATTACAGATATGAGATGTTAATAGATGAAGCTAGTTTTAGTAATATTCATTCGCTATACTGTTGTCGTAAGGTAAAATTCTCTAACTCCAAATAATTTTTTATTTAAATGTTTGTATTATATCCGAATTGCTCTGAAAACTAATCTTTTTTATGACATTATAGCCAAACTAAAACCAATGATTAGGATCTGATCGTTGGATTTAGGAATTTCTAGTTTCATAAAAAGGTGTCGTTTACAGATTACAATACAAACATATATTTAAAAGAATGATTTGGAGTTAGGACCTTTTAGCTTATCATGGTAGTATAGTAGTATAAGCAGTTTCTTTCTTTATTATATTGATACTCAGATTTAAAAAACATTGTTTTTTTTAGTTTTTCAGCCATAACTGTGAAACTGAATTGTTCGGTTACCAACAATTTTATTTTATTTTACATTATTTTGACGTTTCGGCCAACTTTGGCCATTCTCAAATCTGAAAGAACAAATTTGTTAAGTAGATTTTTATTTGCATTTATCTTGCAAGGTGATATATTTTCTTAGATAATTATAAAACAATTATTACTTTTAAACAATACTTGCCCATGTAAAACGTATGTCGTTTTATTGTTATATGAAAAAACAGAAGTCAACCTTGTATCAATTTCTTCATTTTTGTTTTATTTTTCCTATTTTAAAATATCACACGGAGCGGAGTAGCTCGTGGTAAGGCACTGTGTTACTTACCATGATCCCGGTCCCGGGTTCGAAACCGGCTGAGGCAGATAATGTTTTCTTCTATCATCAGCCATGGATCGACCCTGTGGGGTCGGGGGACCCTCCTGGGGGTCACCCAGCCTCTATAATACACTTAATTGGGGGAAAAACCTGGCAGTTGAGCATGATTTCGGCCAAATCACCTCCTTGCAAAACCATTGACTTATAAACAGTGTGTTCCTTACCAAGTACTGAGCCCAAGACCCTTCACGGGTTGTAATAGTACAGGTAAGATATCACACACACAATTAATCTATTTAAATTTATTGCTGTTATGTTAATTAAAGATTTTCATGTTATGTAATTACCCTTATTGAGTCATTGCATCCGTCTGGTGTGCTTATTGAAGCATGACTGTCCGAATTAGGGAGTGGGGAACGATAAGTAGCGGGGTTGGTTTATATTATGAACTGCAGACTGGAGGGGTTATTTCCAGATAATTTTTTATTAGTTTTATTAATTAATTATTTTATATTTTAATTTTATCTATTGTACTAGCGTAGAAAGTATTTAATTTTAGCTGTCACAGCGCACCATTCTCATCTTATGATATTAGTTTTAAAGACTCATTTTCATATACAAATAAAAACTGATTGATTTACAATAAAATTTATGCATATATTGCAACATTCTAAAAATAATACTAGCTTTGATGAAGATAGAGGTCCTTTAAAGTCGACGTGGAGCATATGTGCGGTGCTGAAGAAGGGACCGTTGGGCAAAGCCAATGTTTTAACAATCTTGCAAGTTTATACCCGTTGAAGGGAGTATACTTTTCTGCAGTATATGATTGGATGTCTTGGAGTGATGTGCTGTCTCTAGTCGATGCGTCTTTGTGGACGATTGATGTGAGATGTACTGTATTTTATCTTCATAGGTGTGATTTTTTGTTGTATGTCCTTATGATGCCTGAATTGGCAAAATGTTGACTGGTTAGTTCTTGGTCGGTATTTCAGATACTTGAGGCTTTGTGTTTTGGAATTTTCCCAAACAAAAGCCTCATAAACAAGGCTTTTGAATTAATTAATTAATAATTAAAATTGTTTTCTAGCAGTTAAATTGAATTGATTTTGATATTCTATTAATTTGTTTTAAATATAGTTATGTATGGAACTATCAAATGTTTGAAGGGGTGAGTAGATGGAGGTATGTAACATTTTTGTTCAAATCGAGTTATTGCCAGGGATGAATGTGTATGATATGTCGGTCTTTTTTTCTGTACTTGAAGCAGCTCTCTAGGAAGCTTATTGAACTAGATACTAGTGTAATGAAGGAGCTATGTGCCAACAATGGAGTATATTTCTATTGGAAGAAAGAGAAATCTAACATGCCTCCTCCTTCTTCCTCTAGGCATTTAATTTTACTAAACATATCTCTACTGATTAAAGGAGGTGTGTATCATAAATTACGACTCACCCTTTCTTCCACCATGAAAGAAGGAGATATTTGGTATTTGATCTCAAAAACGTCGGGCCAATAATCTTGGAGAAATGCCGCAGACAGATTTTTCTTTTTATTCAATTTTTGGATTCTATATTCAATGTTTTTTTTTGAAAAAGCAGCTTATATTTAGTAAGACCTTAGAAAAAGTAGCACAATGATAACTTTAAGGCTAAATATCCCAAGACACAGTTGCTATTACCCGCACCCCCCTTCCCCTCCCCTCTTCATCTACTCACTTTTTCTAGTATAATATTTTCCAGACCCATTAAGGAAAAAAATATGATAAAAGAAGCAGCATCGAAAAAATAAATACTTTATTGTAACATATTCTCGTATAAAGGGCACTTACAATAGCATTTTAACGATTTAAAATTAAATGCAGAACAAATGTACAACAATAAATCCAAATTATTTTAAATTACAAAAATTAGTTTGAATTTTTATATACACAATACAAATATAGCATCTATTTAACTAATTATTTAAAAATATTTATACATTATTATTAATATATTATTTTGATCAACTCTGATCATATACACCAGGTGTCACTCCATTATATTTTATTTTATTTACTGTCCAAAATACAAGTATATTAAACAATACATGAACTTATTTATATCATTTAATTATAAATAATTTTATTTTTATTTTATTTATTTCAGTGTTGGGCAAAATGTAATTCCAATTACAATTAGAATTTCTTTCCAATTACTGTAATTTGGAGTTACATGAATAAAATTACTTAAAGAACCACTATAATTGTAATTCAGGTCCACAATTACAATTATAGTGGTTCATCGAGTAATTTTATTTATGCAACTACAAATTACAGTAATTGGTAAGAAATTGTAATTGGAATTGGAATTACATTTTGCCCAACACTTATTTAAAATAAAATTTAGGTATAGTTACCAACCGTTATCGTCTTAAAACTAAAAATTAAATTAAATTAAAACTATGATAAGTAAATATACTAAAATAGTCAAAGGATGTAGTAGTCAATTTGAGGAAATGGGATGTAGGGGCAAGAAAATAACTTAATTCACTTATACCATTCATAAACAACATTAAAAATTAAAAACAATATATAAAGACAAAGATAGTAAAAACAAGTTGAGATTAACATATAATTACCCGGTATATCTGTTTTTTTATGCTCCTTTTGTTGTAGAGAATTTAAAGCATTATACACATATTAAAAAATAGTGATCTTTTGGCTTCATTTGTACTACAGATGACAATAATTCTCAAAAACCTGAGAAATACAAAATCATTTTCTTAAAATAAAGTTGATTTCAATTATCTTATTAGAGACTGGAACTAGAGTCAAGATTTGACGAATGGAAACAGAACTGCTTTAGCTAAGAAACTTTTCTGCAGGGTAATATTGCAAGCCGAAGACCTTCTCGTTTTACGTTCGCTGTCTATTGTTCTCATCAGGGATGGAGTTCTCTTCCCAGGAGTACCTGCAACTATAATGAAATAATAATCATGCTCCAGATTATTATATCAAATATCCAGATTTCTGCTACAATATATATATATATATATATATATATATATATATATATATATATATATATATATATATATATATATATATATATATATATATATTGATATGTATTGATATTGTTAAATATTATCGTTATAGAATTTAACAATATCAATAGTGAACAAAAGAAATAAGGGTCGAGCAGGTAGAGAAGGGTAACTGACAGGCGATGACAGATGTCACCACATAAGTGATAAGGGATAACTTAATTTAAAAACCTTACTGAGAAGTTAACACTGTAACAATGCCAAAAGCTGGAACATCTAATCAATTTTAAGAACTGGTCCCCTTAGGTTTGGCTGGCCTCGAGGAAAAAGTGGAAAAGGTATGATTAAATTATACCAGTTGGATAATAGTTTACAGATACGCTGTCAGGACAAGGGGTGGAGCCATCCGATGAAATCCCAGAATTTCCTCCCTCTATAAAACTAGTAGGCCAATGAACATCGTTTTCAACCCCCTCTTAGGCAAAATAAGAGAGAAAAGGGGAAAGAAGCAAAGAGGTGAAAAGGAAGGACTTAGGAACTGGCCGAGGCTGAAGGAAGACCAGGGATAGGGACTTCTAAACTGATCGAGGCTTAGGTAGGACTGGGTTAGACTGAGGCCGGCTGACGGGAGACTGCTCCTCTGAATCCTGACCTTGCCTGATGCAAGCCTACAACCATCGCCTTCAAGCCTTCGCCTGAGGAACCATCAACACCAATTAGTACAGATAAGAGATTTATGTTAAAACAATTAATGGCTAAGTCTAGGCTGAATCATTCCATGGTTAACTTTTTATTGTAATAGTTTATTATTTTAATTTTGAGGAATAAATATAAATGTTAGCAAGGAGGTTGTTCTTTAGTAACCAAGTCCATATTTAATTTGAATATATTTCATGAAGATAGCAGTAACGTTGATTAACATTAGTATTAAACTTAAAAGTAGGAACACTATCTTGGTTAATTATTAAATAATGGTAACCACAAACCAGGCCCTTGGAAAGGTACCCAATTTAGAGGACAAGGTAAGAAATTTAAAAGTATTCATAAGCTTGCTTAATTTTGGGATAATCATCTTCAATGATTTCCCAATGGCATCCCTATATATATATAGACTAATGTATTAGAGCTAAATAGATATCAAGCTCAACTCGAAGTTAGAGAAACAAAGCAATATATCTCCTTAACCAAATTTGTCAGTTAGAGGTGTCATCATAGGGGCGATACCAAAGATGAACTTTAATCAACTGAATCAACGAAATAAAAAACTCACCAAATCCAGTAAACTAAACTTTACAAGAGAGAGAAAAAATCTGGTGCGGTGCGCGCATCACACAACTTTCCCTTACTGTCCTATAATAATTATCTTTTTAATATAATTTTAAACAGTTCACATAAACAAAACTTGAAATAAACTCAGCAGCATTCACTTCTTTACATCTTTCGCCACTTAATTACAATAAAACAGTTTTTAAAACAATTTTAGTACAACAATTCTGTACACTACCTATATATTTTAACTTTGTCAAGTTGCAAATCTATTTTAAAAGTTTCTGGTTTAGTTTCCATGGAAACATTTCCTTTCCATTAAATAATGTGAAAATAGAGATTATTAAGTTAATTTCCGCTTTTGTATTCTTAAATTACTTTATTACAGAGCGTATTGCTTGTAACAGATTGGCGGATTGGTGGGAGGAGGTTCGGTCGCATCTATCTCCTTTCGGATGCGATTGGTTATCCATCTAGGGTCTTGTGCTCCTCATAAAATACAATGCATCTTTGCTAATACTGGTCCAATTATGATGATTCTTTTATTATTTTTTTGATAATTTAATTACCTTTCATAAAATTCTACACATAATTTACCATAAAATGCATACTATTTAACCTATGGGCAAATAAAATATTCTTTTCATCATAACTTTTTTCCCTGCAATTCCTCGGTGATTTACTACATAAATGAAAAATTAAAGGCCTTTATGAAGAATAATTTAGGCAAATTTCATCAAAATCGTTAGAGCCGTTTTCGAGAAAATTGTAAAAAAGATTATATAAAGTGGCACTACCGGTTGGTCGATTTTGACGAAAAAGTTGCTGTAACACCACAGCCATATACCTACCTTAAATACGTAATTTGAGTATCGTACAACTTTTCGTTTTTGAGCTAGGCTGTTCACAGACACACAGACCATTTTGCGAGGCTTGGTCAATTGGACTCAGTGGACCTTAAAACGTGTATTTCCGTTGAAAACTCGAATTCGAAAATTTCCACGATCGCAATACTTCCTCTTTCTATATACTTCGTATATAGCTAAGGGAAAGTAAAAAACTACTTAACTATCAAGTTTATCATGAATATTGTCCAATTTTACCATGCCAGCAAAAACAATTGGGAATTGGCTTCCGAATTTTATCATCTTCATAAAAAAACAAACAATTTATTTTTGAAGGATCTATCTTGATTTAATTGATTATTAAATTCAAGAAGTATACATGAGGCAGGTAAGTTTTCAAAACCGACTCAATCCACTTTTTCACAAAATGTTTTATTTTATTATTCTCAAGTTCTCAATGCACTCAATATAACCTACCAATGTCCTATTTGGACATTAAAGCCTTTCAATTCAGTATTAAAATTGATTCAAACTCATTGGGCTACCTAGCAGCAATCATATCTTTAAAGAGACTCCTAGATTTTTGAAAATAGAATGAGCTGGTTTTACAACTTATAACGTCATGTACAAGTAAAACTCATCAAACTTCATATATCCTTTATTTAGATAAATATATAGAAAAAAACTTTATTCTGGAACAAAGTCCCTTTAGATAGATAACAAACATGAACAAAAAAAATAGTCATTGTTTCTGGCCATAAGACATATTATATAATAAATTTAATATAATAAAAAAAAGACATATTTATTAAATTCATTTGGTTATTTTTATAAACTGTAATGGATTAATGAACATCATTGGAGAAATGATTAAAGTTAATAAAAAATTTATATAAAAATGACGATGATAAGAAATTGAAAAAGAAACAATTTAGTTTATCCATAACCTAAACCTAATATGTAATAGAATTACATTATAAAAAGAAGTGTATTTGGACAAAAATTATCTGTGATGATAAGAAGGGCAACATATACAAAATGAGTTTTTGTAGAGAGAAGATGGCATGAAAAATTGGCAACTGAGTCCGAACTGTCGATATTACTGAATCAAGTAAATAAAGGATGTATTTATGATGAATTTAATATGAAGTTTGATAGGTTTTATATATATACATATATATATTTACTCAATATATATATATATATATATATATATATATATATATATATATATATATATATATATATATATATATATTATATTATATTTATATATTTACTCAAAATGTCCTCCTTTTGCCTTGACACACACATTTAATCTCCAAGGCCAGTCATCAATAGCAGCACACAGCACTTCTTGAGGAAAGCGCTCAACTGCTCGGACCAGAGATTGTTTGAGGCTTTCCAAGTTACGGCGTACTCTGTGGCATGCCATCCTCTCCAGTTCGGACCAAAGCCGGTAATCTTGTGGGTTGAGATCAGGGCTTCCTGAGGGCCAATCCGAGGCAGAGATGAACTCTGGAATGTTCTTTTCAGACCTGGCCTTGTGAGCTGGAGCGGAATCCTGCTGGAAAACCCAATGACTTCCAGCAAACAGAGTATCATTTAAAGGCTTGACAACAGGTTCCAAAATATCGTCCTGATGGTTTTTAGCGGTTGTTTTAACTCCTTTTTCACAAAAATGGAGCTTTGTGGTGCCATCAAAGCAAACTCCCCACCAAACCATCACTGAGGAAGGGTGATGACCTCTTTCCACTCTTCCAATGACTTCCTCGGCTTCTTTAGAGATGTGTGCGTACACACGATCATTTTGGCGATTAATTTTTTCTTCAATTGTAAAAATTTTCTCATCGCTGAACAAAATCTTTCGATGAAGACCATTGGTGTAACGGCCAAGGAGCACTTTGCATCTATACACTTTAATTTTTTTTAGGGAAGTGGTTAACCTTTGTCCTGCCATTCTTCGAAATACACCCATCCTAAGATCACTTTTTATTATGCAAGACATTGATCTGACAGAGATTCCCATTACCCCAGACAAGATTTGTTTTATTCTATTGGGATTTCTTCTGATTCGAGCAGCCATTGATCTCATTGCATTTGCCGTTCTCACAGTGTGGGGATGGCCCGGTCGAGGTTTGTCACATAAAGATAGGGTCTCATTATATCTATTTATAGTGCGGTACACGAACATACGGCTGATACCCAAAGGTTTCAAAGTGTTGAAAATCTCTGACCTATATGTTTCAGTTTTGTGTAAGGCGATCACAGCTATTCGGTTTTCTTTATCACCCCACTCCATGTTAACTGAGCGAAAGAAAAATACAAACTAATGGGGATTATTATCCTGACATGTAAAGAAAATAACCTGATAGAGTTAAGGATTATCTAAATAATACCCAAGGATGCAAACAAAGTTCAACTTTTGTAACAGTATTTATGACAGAACTAGGTACTTCCAGAATTTAATAGCCAAGTAAAATATTAATGGTACTTGAGGAGAAGCATATTTTCGGGAGGCATAGCTCACACCATTAATATTCTAGAAAAATTAAAAATAAACATAAATTAACTCTAGAAAGCCACTATACTATATAATACATTACATAGAATGACATATTATTATTAATACCATTTAATCATAATTAATATTCATATATCATATATTAATTTTATCAAAATTAACTCTAGGATGCCAATACTTGTAATGACGAGCACCTCTTTGAATTATAGCCATCTCTTCCTACTCTATCCTGCGACATTGTATCTTGTATCCCTCGGGCAAAAAGTACTCTGAGTAACGAGTATCGAGTATTTTACTCGAATACTCTCACTAGTCAAGATTAGATACAACTAGGGATGGAAGAGACAGTGAAGACGGTCAATCCCGTCATATACCGTCCATCCTGTCATATTTAATCCCGACTTGCGAGAGTATTCTTTGCCTATTTCTGTTTCCAAGGGGAATCTGCGACATGAGAATTTTGTTTCATGACAGTTCCATACAAGAAAAAAATGTCACAAGGCCAGTTCTGATACTTGTAGCCATACACGTGTATGGCTACAATGTCGCTAGGTGTGTGTGAGGCGTTAGTATCAATATCAGTAAAAAAGATTATTAAGTAGATAGTTACATTTTTGTGTGCTCTTAGAACTGAGGATGAATGTATAACATTCAAAATTAGTTTTCAATATAACAAATTTATAGAAGTGGCAAATAATTTATCAATCCCTAATAGTTACATAAAATAAAAAATATCAATATTGTTTGACCTTGTACAGCAGTGTTATTAAATTATCAATATTACCTTGTAAAGCAGAATTATTAAATTCTTCTTCGTTGTTAGCTGCCTCCCCTTTTTTCTTTTCTAAAAATACCAAATAAAAATTAAGCATTAATAGAATAGAACAACATATAAATAATCTTAAAAGAAAGGAAAAATCAGAATTACTCAAAAATTCTTGGAATTTCGAAGATGCAGATTTTGCCGGTTTTTTCACATTCACTTTTTTTTTTGTTCTATTAACTGTTTTCAGTTTTTCCAAAGGGGACCACCCATTCTCTGCTAAACTGGCAAGATTTTCATACTTCCTATTTAATTGTTCCACCTACAACATTTGACAGCTTTAATTACAAATTAAAAAAAATTATATTATTTTCATTATATTGCAAGTATAACTAACAGTAAATGAGTATTAAAATAAGTGACAACACCCAACTATACCTAACTATCTGTCCTCAGAGATGGGCATGTAATCATCATTTTGATTACGATAATAATAATATAAAAAAAAAAAACACCATGATTATATTCACTGTCTTTATCATATCTACTATAATGGTGAGGATATAGCTGACCGTGGAAAAGTATGAAGGAGAATCTTGGCTGAGGAGGTGGTCAATAAATGATCACAAATAAGAAAAAACTTGTTATGATGTGTGCCAACGTTTCGGCCTAAGTTTTAGGCCATTATCAGGGCTGAATAGCGTAAAGTAGGGCGCCAACTACTATACGCCTCCCCCCCAACCAAGGTGGTCCTTCATAATATGATTTTCATTAGAAGGCAATTATTATTTTCAATGACATTCTTTTAGGAAAGAAAAAAAAAATGAATGAAGAACAAGGATAAAACCTCAAAGAAGGAGGGGAAGGGAATAAAAGAGAAAACAAAGGTATATTAAACAAAAGAGCATCAAACTCTGGGTCTAATGAGTACCACTATATAATAATTTGAGCAACTACTGTGGACAAAAACTACCATCAGTCATCAGTCTCATATACTACTCTGTCTCTGTTTTTGACAAAATCGTTTTGACCGTAGTTTTTGATCACATCAGTTACCCTAATTATTATATTGTAGTACTCATTAGACGCAGAATTTGATGCTCTTTAATTAAAAATACCATGACTTTCTAATTATGGCCTAATTAGATTTATCCTTCTAATTCTATGATAACTTTTTCAATAGAAAGCACCATTCAGGAATTATAGGTGAAAAAAAAAGAAAACTTCAGTTTTTGAGCTTCTGGGGTGTCTGTAGCTCTATCTGTGCTTGAAATAAATCAAATCTATTTCGAAACCACTGACATCCAATTTTTGAATTTTTTGCACATTTTCACGGTCCCGGAGTTCAGTAGCTGGGCTCGTGAGTTTAAACAGGGCCGGACAAATATTCATGATGAAGAGCGAAGTGGGAGACCAACAACAGCCGTTTGTCACCACAGATGATATGGTGGCAAAAGTCGATGCATTGGTGCGACATGATTGATGTGTCACTACTCGTGAACTTTATTTATTGCTTCCTGACATTTCTAAAGGTTCCATACAGACCATTTTGAATGACAAATTGATGTTCCATATGGTTTGCGTGAGGTGGATTCTGAGAATGTTGACGGAAGACCACAAACGACAAAGTGATGACCATCTTTTTATCTTCCTTAAAGAACGAACACTTGAGTGGGCAACGCTTTGATGATGATGAAAAAGTCTAGGAAGAGGTGCAAAGCTGGCTTAGTAAGTAGGCGAGTGATTTCTACAACACTCGTATCAGTAAGTTGCCTGAAAGACTCCTGAAGTACTTGGATCGGGAGGGCGGTTATGTTGAAACATAGTTGATTCTTATAATACAAAATGAAGTGAATGTTTTTTTAAATACATGTATTTTCGATTTTTTTAAAATGTGAAAACCTTACTTATTGACTAGCCCTTGTATAATATAATCCTCGTATAGTATAATCCGTCTCTTTTTTTGACAAAATTGTCATTTTTGGCCGTGGTTTTTGACCATACCAGATAACTGAATTATTATGTTCTGGTACTCATAAGATGCAGAATTCGATGTTATTTTTCAGTTGAGGTTGGGTCCTAACCGTAATTTAAATTATTTTTGCTTTCAGTACAACTTCTCCAGACCACTGGAAGTCGAGAGCACTAATAATTTAGAATAATATCTAATTAAAAGAGTAATAATTCCAATGAATACGAATTTAATAATTGAATACAAAGTAATTAGTTGGCACAAATGGTGCTAGAGAGCGGTAGTGCGGCTACCGCTATTAATAAGCCGGCTACATTGTAAAGTTGTAACTTATTTTTATATTATTTATTTTTGTTGTGCTCTTTTTTTTCTTCTTTTTTTTTCTATCGTCAACAATTATATTTTTTTATGAGAAAAACTCCCATATGTTTTGTATATATTTTTTTTCTAGTATATGTACATATTAATTTTAATTATTTAGTCTTTTGGCCAGATATGTTTTCTGTTATTTATGCACTTGTATATTATTCGAAAGGGACCTAAGAACAGTAATAATGAAGCCGAGCACACCGGCGAGGAGGGAGGGAGGGGAAGGGGGAGGGTATTGCTCACTGGACTGGTATGCTTGATCTAGAAGTGAATGCCAGTTGGACCCTGGCCTCTGAGGGCTCTGGTCTAATTTCAAGGTGGACTCATGAGGAGAGGCATCACCTTAGCAACCTCGATTATGTTGGGGCTGTGGTTTGAATCGTGCCTGGGCAGGTTAAAATTTGTTTTGTAGCAGACCCACGGAATGAATCTCGACTTCCCACTCTGGTTGGTGACCTGTAGGAATAGCCCGTCCTGTCAGGAGTAGGTAATAACGTAACTAAACTTTGTAATAGGAGTAGGAAAGGACGTGAAACCCCAATAAAAAAATATGGACTCATGAAATAAATCTCGACCTTCACTCTCTAGCTAAAACAGGTTGGTTAAATTTGTTAACTGATCTTGTCAAGGAATGGTTTTTTGAGAGTAGGCGACACATTTTAGGGACTCAGGTACCCAGAAACGAGAACCATTTATAAGAGGATAGCGCTGGATATCTTGAAATACGTATCCCCAGCATGGAGACAGGAGTTGGAAGCTGTAATCATATTCTGCACTGCCATAGGGGCGTACAGATCCTAGCTCCCGAGGAAAGGTGTATGCCATCTCCGAGACCAACTACCTCAGACTAAAAGAAAAAGAAAATTATCCCTGCTTCAGAAAATATATGTTAGGAACTGGTGGGTCCCACACACTTACTTTAGGGAGGAGCCGCCCGCCAGAGGATGGGGAAGACAGCCGAAGAAAACAAATACCAAAACTGCCTAGCAAAGAATAGCCACTGCAAGGAACCGAGATCCGGAGAAGCAGTGGTGAAGATCGAAGACCTAATGAAGCATAAAGTTGCAGCCCCATCATTAAAGCATACAATTGCTGGTTGGGCTGGACCATAGTTTATTTCTTTACATTAATACATAAAGACTGTAGTTAACATAAATACACAGTAAATTGTATGTAGTAGTATGACTGCAGTGGCACAAACTTAAAACGTACTGCCCAACTGATTATAAAACCTTTATGACCTAAAGGCCAGAAAGGGTGAGAAAAAATAAGTTAAATTTGTATAACCTTAAGGTTCCATTTCCTTACCTTAAGGTTATAAAAATAATATTAAAATACAAAATAAACATATGAACATACAGTACTATCAGGAAGTACAATTTAAATATTTCTAATATACTTATAATAAAGAAAATACCTCGAGATACATCATTTCCCAAAAGCCAAGTAAATCATCAGCCATAATAACGACCGCAGATCCTTTATTTTCTGAAAGTGCATTATCGATGAGCGATCTAAATTGTTGAAATTTATCAGAAAGGAGGAGCCTCGTTTGCCCGACGACAGCTAATATTTCGTCTTTGACGTGTTCAGGGATACTATTACTATCATCCGTGTGTCGCTTCGACCAGGTGTCTGCTACGCTCTTCAGTCTTGAGGTTTCTTCTTCCAATTTATTTCTGCAAGCAGGGAAGAGTTTTACTCATTTTAGCATTAGTTAATTTTAATAATGAACTTAGCAACACTTCACAACAATACGTTCTCTAACACTTGATAATGGAATCACCTCGACAGTAAGTTAAGAAATGGCTAAGTCTCAATGATGCTTATTACTGTTATGTTATCTTATTTAATAATAATTCTTAAATTAAATTGGCAGAAAAGTGTAGCAATAACAAAACTGCAAACAAATTGTATTATAAAAAGGATTAAAGAATTAATGAAGCATACTAAACTAAAATAACAATAACATACCTCAAAGCTTCAGGTCCAACCTTACCAGCTTCAGGTCCAACCTTACCAGCTTCATCCAGAGATTTGCTTTCAATTTCTTTATTTTCACTTTCCTCTTTTTCTACCGTGACACTTTTCGTTGTTATCTCAGAAGGCATTAAGTTTCCTTAAATATCAAAATAAAAAAAATAATAATAACATAGTCAGTGAATTAAATCAATTTCAAAAAGCTGAATATTTTTCCATGATAAATGAATAATAAATGAAAGTCTTTGGAAGAAAGGGAGAGTCATAATTTTCCCAAAATGGGGGTCGATTTGTTAGAAGCATTTGAAGAATACATGTAGACTGAAAAAAGTAGGAGCTCCAAACTTTAAATTATGTTCGCGAAATGTCCTACGGGTGACTCTCCTCCTTTCTTCCGTGGACTATTCAAATATAAGCAGGAAATTCCTCTTTACTTTCATTCCAATTTTTGAAATTGGATATGTCACTTCTCAATTCAAGAAACTATCTATGAACATATTTAGAAAAACTGCTGTATTGATATTTCAAATTTTAAAGATTTTGTTTGTTTTTATTGCATAAATAAGGAGAAATGTAACTGGATTTGGCATTGAATTTACATATTATATTTAAATTCACTTCTCTTTAGATTTTTATATAGAACATATATAAAAAAAAATAAATAAAAAAGAGATATTTTTTATTTATAAAAAATAGGTCAGGAGTTCATAGAACCTCAATGATCTCATCACAATAGAGCTCTATTTAATTACTTTGAAAGCCAATTTTTTTTTTTAATTTTCTTTTTATATTAAACTATATAAAAGCGAGTAATATTATTTATTGGATAAGAACCTTTAACTATTATACGAATGACTAAAGGCAAGTCATTACACGTTAATAACTAAGAAGATAGATGCACTTTCCAATAGATGATTTGAGAATTAAGAAGCTTCTATCTAATTACCTTAATTTTGTTTATTATTTTCAATAATGAACCTTTGAATCGATCAAGAAAAAAAAAATAATTTAACCCTCTCTCCCTCAAAATTTGAGGTATTGCACTTCAAGATATGTAGAATCCAAATATCGAATTTTAAAAAATCCGTCCATCCGCAGCTTTTCTCCAAGACTACTGGACCGTTTTTCTTGAGATTTGGTAGCAATTTCACAGGTCACCCCAGGTCGATTAAAAAATGCGACCAATTAGAGATTTTACAAGCCCAGAACTTGGCCATTCATGAAGATATAGCAAAAATGTAAAGCGCTTTAGATTCAGCAAACCAAGGCCTTAAAAAAATCTCTCCATTTCATCCAGCTTCTTGGTCTTTCCTTCTTCCTTTTCCCACTGAAGTGCGTCTCTAACATTTTCCTCTGCAACCTCTATTCCGACTACATACCCTGCCCATCTTAGCATACTTGCTTTAAGGTATGAAAGTAGTATGAATTGCAATACCAGATATTTTGGAAATACAACTATTTGGAAATAATAAACCATTGTGTAATAATTTGCTGTGTTTTATTACATCAAAAGATATTACTTGGCAACCACTGATTGCTAAAAAAAAAATTTAGAGTTAAAATAAAATAATTACAAAGCTTTAAGTATTACCTGTACTCGGACGAGGACGCCTTCGGGTAGATCGCGTAGCTACATTACTAGTAACGGTAACAAGAGGGCTCATAATGAACACACGTTCTGCAAGTTTAGCAGCTAAGAGGTTGTTTACTTCTTCTTGCATTTTATCTTCCTTTGAATTTGACTAAAACAAAACAAAAGCTTAAGAAAAAAAAGAAAAAAAAAAAAGGTAATATCGTCGTTACCATGGTAAACTAAGGAATATGATAGCAAAAAAAACATTGAATCCTTCTGTATAAAAGTAGCACCTTCGATAATTTTAATTGTTTCTGTTGTGAGGTGATGCATTGAACAACAGAAAGAATTTAAATTATCGAAGGTTTATCTAATACACAGAAGGATACAACGGTTTTTTTGTGCTCTTGAAAAGTAGTGATTTTCATATTTTTGTTAGTTTACTATGGGAATGAGGATATGATAGTTCAAAATAATACATGTTAAATAAACAATGTTATAATTTTTTTTTTTTTTTTAAATTAACTTAAAATTTTTACTCTTGTCCATTTATGGTAATGATGACCAGTGAATAGGATGAATACAAACAAAAGAACACGACATGAGAGGCAGAAGGAGGAATGGAACCCAATAGAAGAAAAACTATCGCAGCAATGAAAGAATGATATAGCTATAAAGTGGCACACGAGTCATTATGGGATCATCAAGGATGCGAGATTTTTACTCCTGGTCGTTTTAGCCTAGGAAATGATAAAAGAACTGCTAATGGGCATCAACCATTTGTCAAGAGTGAGAAGCGTAGTCGTCTCGCTTTTGTGTGTTTCAATAATTTACAAAAACATTTACAAACTTTCCTACTCTACAAATATTTTTAGAATGAATCTAGCTATGAAGAATTATCTGAGAAAGTGAAAGCTAAAATATTAACGCATCTTAAGACCTTAGCAGTCCTTTATTTAAAATTAAATCTTTTTAAAATTAAAAAATTTATTTGAAATAATATTTGAGAATTAAATTGTTGAATGAAGTAATTGAATTATTTTTAAAATAATTTGTTTTATCATTTTACTTGAATTTTATCTGATAAATGATTATTTTACAAAATAAGTTATATAATGATTGATGAAATGATAATTTCACAAAATGAGTTATTTGATGATTGATTAAACGATTATTTCATTAATCGTGTGACTTCCATGTGCAGACATCGTGTTCCATTCCAGGCTGTTTTAAATTGTTATGTTTGGAAAGAAGTTAGTACAGAAGCCTAAGTCTCTGGTAGAGGGTTTTCCTTTTTCTGGTTATGTGGACCTCATGTCATCATTCAACGGAGAATGGTCGAACCGAAGTAGTGTACGGAGTCTGTCTGTGAAACATTGTGATTAAATCGAGTTTGCTAGAGTTTAAACCAGTCATGTAATTTTGATAAATCTGTAAGAGACCACAGGCTCAATGTCATGGATCTTTCAAAATATCTAGAAATGGAAAAAGACTAACTCTAAAAATTTTGTTTCCATGAATAAATTTTAAGTGATGAATAAACACAGACTGATAATTATTTACCTTATCTTCACTTTTTTCCAAATCAACAGCTTTTTCAGAAACAGCAACATCATCTGAAGATATTTGCTCTGAGGACTTGGAAAGCTGTCAACACAAGAGAAATGAATTTTTGTCAATGTTATAAAATTAAATATACATATATCCATTTTTATATGAATATAGCCACAGTGGAACCTTGATAGATCAATATCCTAGATAAATCGAAGTTTTTCTATTTCCCTTTAACCTGTCTGTCACTCCCACGTTATTTTTACCTATGCATATTGAAGGACTGGTCAGGAAGGCCTCACAGTTTGCTTGAATTGGCACCGCACCTCTATGTATCAAAGTTGCTTTGATAAAATCAGTAGCATTTAGACAAAACTCAGTTCGTTCTTTGAACGACTATCATTCATGTTACCAACTGTAACTCCCACGATAAGACTCCTTTTGTTTACAGTGTAGTGTTTATTGTTGTCATCAGTCAGTCCGAGGTTATTTAAAGTAGAGTTGAAGAGACTTTGTTTTGAGACTGTGGTAAAAGAATCATGACTTCCTCTTAGGCTTTATATTTAAAAAAAGAGAAAATTGTGCAATTTTCAATTTGTTATTAAAATTTGATTAGTTAAATTTATTTAAAATGGTGTTTAGATTATCCAAAAGCTGTACCCATTGAAAACAATCCAAGGACAACACCCTCATAAAAGTTTAAAATCAATTGGTTTTATTTGGAA
Source organism: Rhaphigaster nebulosa (assembly GCA_948150685.1). NCBI lineage: Eukaryota > Metazoa > Arthropoda > Insecta > Hemiptera > Pentatomidae > Rhaphigaster > Rhaphigaster nebulosa. The sequence continues at coordinate 247,302,575 of OX411306.1, read as the reverse complement.
TTATTACTACATTAATATATTGCTGTATTTGAAATATATCTTTATTATTTTATCTTAATCTTTATCTATTTTTTTTTCATCATCATCATTCATGGGGCAACAACTCTTGGAGAGTCAAGCCCTCCTGCAGTTTGGTCCGCCAGTCTTGTCTACTGCTTGCTGCCGCTCTCCAGTTGTGGATCCCCAAGATGGACCTTGCATCCGCCGCTACTCCGTCAATCCATCGGAGCCAAGGTCTATCCACTCTTATTGTTCCATAAACCCTTTCTTCAAGTATTCTCCTAGGTATCTGGTCTGGCATTATTCTAAGTATATGCCCCGCCCATCGAAGACGTCCTACTTTTATTATCCTTACAACATCTTGGTTCTTGTAGAGTCCTGGTAGTTCAGTGTTGGTGCATATTCTCCAGGTTCCATTGGTGCAAACTGGGCCATAAATTCTTCTTAGAACTCTCTTTTCAAACCTCAGAAAAAGAGCTTCCTGTTTACATGACAATGTCCAACATTCAGAGGCATAAGTAAGCACAAGTCTTATCAAGGTTTTATATACATGAGCCTTAGTGGTCCAAGAAACTGCCCTGTTTTTTAAATGCTTTTGTAGCCCAAAATAATATTTATTTGCCATCATGATTCTCCATTGGATCTCGAATTGCATCTCGTTCTTTGAGTTTACTTGTGAACCAAGAAAAATAAACTCTTTCACGTATTCAAACGAACAATCAACGGCCACAAAGTGCGATTGCTCGTTTACGTCAAATCGTGGGCCTGCATGCATTTATTTTGTTTTTTCTTCATTCATCGACTCTACATGCTGCTATCTGAAGGCAGAAGGCATTTTTTAAATCTGTAGGGATTCTTATATCATCTGTAAATGCCAGAATCATACTGATTTTGTTAAATATTGTTCCCCAACCTGTATCCCTGTATCCCACATCTTCTCAACAGCCCAATCAAACAGTAATCATGCGAGGCAATTATTATCACAAGCCCTTTGTGGGTTTCAAAGCTATCAATCATGTCATCCTGAATTCGCACTGTGCATTCCAATTTCTTCATTGTAGCCCTAATCACACGGTGGTATTCCCATTTCAAGAAGATCCTAGTGCAGCTCATTTCTTTTTACACTATCATAGTATATTATCCACTTACACTATCATAGGCTTTCCGAAAGTCTATGAAGAGATGGTGGATAATATACCCTCTAGGATATTTCTATTATGCTGGATATTTCTAATAGAGAATAACTCATCTATGGTTTGACTTTCCTCTCATCAAGTCTGTCTGGTACTAACCTATGTTCTGCTCAGCAAAAGGGAGCAGTTTTTTTATAAAGGATCTGGAAGAACACCTTATAAGCGCAAGGCAAGAGGATCAGGATATATCTCGATAGTTATGACAATCAAGCACATCGCCTTTCTTGTAAATTTGGCAGATAACTGCTTTGAACCATTCTGAAGGGATTTCCTGTCTTCCAGATATCCATTATAATATTATAGATAATCTGACTAATTCTTCTCCTCCGTGCTTGAACAATTCTGCAGGGAGTCCGCTCGGTCTCAGTGCTTTATTATTTGTTTGCTACTCCCGTGCTTCTTCCACATCTTCTTTCACATCAGGCGGTTTCAATTCTCCTGGGGGCATCTCTATTTCCTGTCTCTCTTCTTCCGCCTCATCATTAAAGAGGATATCGAAGTAGTTCTGCCACTGTTCCACTCTGATTGTGATCAGATTTCCCTCGCTGTCTCTACATGCATTCTTGGTTTAAATGATTGTCAGCTGCTGTTGATTTTCTGGTAAAATTTTCTTACCTCATTATTGTTCCGGAGATTTTCCAGTTTCAGGCGTTCGCGTTCCCATGCTGTTTTTTGTCCTCTGGCAAGTGTTTCTCTTCTCTTCTTCTGGATCTATATTCCTCCAATGATCTTCTTGTGTGTCTCTCTCCTTTCCCACTAGCGCATTATAGTGGCCCAGAATAATTTTAACATCAGTTCATGGGCAGTAGTCAAAGCGTTGTTCCAATCTGTTATAGAAGACATCTTTTTCATCATCCCCAGATGGTTCAGTCGGAGCATGGACACTAATCATGCTGTAATTATGGAATTTTCCTTTTATTCGGAGATAGCAGATCCTGGGGCTTATTGGTTCAAAGCGAATGACTAGTTGCCTCATCTTCTTGCTTAGAATGAAGCCAGCTCCAAATGTATGGTTCCTGTCATCGCAGCTATAAAAGAATCTTCTAGGACTCTTCTTGTTGAAGGCCCCTTCGCCTGTCCATCTTATTTCCTGGATTGCAGCTATATCGACATTATAACAGCCCAGTTGTATCAGGAGCTTCCTCACCTGCTCCCCCATCCATGTTGGCTTGCTAGGGAAGGTAACCCTAGGTTGTGTACTGTTAGTGACCTTTGTATGTGTAGTGTGGGGGTGAATGTAGAGTGCTGTACCAGGTATGTAAATATGAAACCGGAATTTGCCAATAGAAAGCGCTAGCTGTAAATTTAGCTACCGTGAAGTCCCGCTGGGGGCACCATTTTGTTTTGTTATCATCTGTGAAGGTGTTTCAACTCACAATTCAGTTGTCATACAACAGTGTATTTTGTGAAACAACAGTAAACATGTCGAATTTTGAGCCTGGAAACTACGATTTGCGGACAGCATTGATTTTTTGTTACCATTTAAAGACAATAGCAGCAGAATCCCATAGAATGCTTGTTGAAGCTTACGGTGAGTATGCTCTTGGGAAATCACAGTGTTTTGAGTGGTTCAAAAAATTTAAAAGTGGTGATTTTGACATAAAAAACGAGACACGTGGAAGACCACTGCAGTCGATGTCGATGGTTCGCCTGGAGTTACACATGATTTTTTACGTTTTGGATTTTCAAAATATATCCATTTTTCATCGTCAGTCACAATTCGATGAAGAAATGACTTTTTTTTTTGTATCTGGCGAGCAACATTTCGCAAATGGTTTTGCGATTTTCCTGCTGCCTTCCGTTCAATTCATGTGGAACCCATTTACCAATCTTTTGAACCTTTCCCATGGCTTTCAATCGAATGGAAATGGCCTCTCGTGTCACACTTAACTGATCTGCAAGTTGTTGTTGGGTTTGAGTGTCATCCTCATCCAACAATGCTTGCAATTCACTGTCTTCAAATTTTTTCGGTGGTCTTCCACGTGTATCGTTTTTGATGTCAAAATCACCACTTTTAAATTTTTTGAACCACTCAAAACACTGTGATTTCCCAAGAGCATACTCACCGTAAGCTTCAACAAGCATTCTATGGGATTCTGCTGCTGTTTTCTTTAAATGGTAACAAAAAATCAATGCTGTCCGCAAATCGTAGTTTCCAGGCACAAAATTCGACATGTTTACTGTCGTTTCACAAAATACACTGTTGTACGACAACTGAATTGTGAGTTGAAACACCTTCACAGATGATAACAAAACAAAATGGTGCTCCCAGCGGAACTTCACGGTAGCTAAATTTACAGCTAGCGCTTTCTATTGGCAAATTCCAGTTTCATATTTACATACCTGGTATTAGTGTACTAGGTGAGCGTCAGTATGATTGCTCTCCAAACCTGGAGGGCCAGTGGCTGAATGCGGTACACCGGGACACATGCTGACCGGGCGATGGGGCCCCGACCTCCCTATGGCTCTATTATCTATTTTTTTTAGTTATATAATCACAAGAGACAGATAGATAAAAAAAAACTTTTTCCTGGGATTAGGTCCCTTAAGAATAACAAACATGTATAAATAAAACAGAAAAAATATTTGTCCAGAATACTACATTAATAAAAATCAATTGGTATATACATTATCATCAATAAAAATAAAAGCAACATAAAAGAAATTATTTTAGTGGAAATATATAATTGAGGGGAACGAAAAAATCAAAAGAAATAAAATAAAAATAATGATGAACTAAATACTTGAAGATTAAAAACAATTATTTACTCCTAATTAAAATGTATCTAATCAAAAGAGAATGAAGTATGAAAAAGTACTCTAAAAATAAATAAATGTTTACCATTAGATGAGACATTTAACAAAAGAAAATAGCTTGAATCAATTATAGATACAAAGCTACTTACATTCTTAGATCTAATCCCTTTTCCCTTCTTCACTTCAGAAACAATTGCAGATTTAGGTTTGATTTCCTTCTTCTTTTTTGCATTATCGACAATTGATGCAGCAACCTAACAAAAAAAATTTTTTAAGCTATTGATGAAGCATCACTAAAAGTTAATTACATAAATTTAATTCAAGCAGACATAATCGTAAAAATATCTGAAAATATAAACATGATTATCATAAATTACACTAAAATATCAGAAACAAACATTATACAGATGGGATATAAAACTGAGGTCCTGACTAAGTGGGAAAACTTATAAAATCGCAAACTTATAACTAACAAGCTTATAAATAGCAAACTTAAAATGGATTTCCAAAAATTCAACAATGTCTGAATTTAAAAAAAAATTTACCCAACACATCAAACAGTGGATTAAAAAGTTTCCATAGATTAAGTTCATAAGAAGCAATGAAATGAAATTAAAAAAGAAAAAAAAATGTTACTTAATTTTATAATGCAATAGATATTGAGGGAGGGTCTTGTTTCGAAAATATATTACAGTTTAATAAAACTTGCCAGGGGGTCTCTTAACTTCTATTCTCTCACTGGTTCCTTTAGAAAGGACTTATAACTGGAGTGAGATTTTGTCTTTAAATTAAATTTAGGATGTACCCATCTTTCTTGTTGAAAACAGACTTGACTAAAGATGAGAAATAAAGGTGTGGCAAAAAAAGTAGCAAATTACAAGTACGCCACTATGTCACTAGTACGCCACTATGTCACTCGTACACCACTATGTCACTAGTTTGATCAATTCCTTTAATTATTTTTTGTTCTACAGAACGCAGAAACAAGGAAGTTCAGCGATAAGGCATGCATAAGTTCAAGGATTTCAAGGCTGTGAACTCTAAAATTCAATGCGCTTATCGTCAATTTATAGGATTAAATTTAAAACAAAATTGAATCTCCTGATAAAATGTGCAATTAGGACTTCAGAATAATTATAAATATTACACCTTTAAAAATGTAAAATTGTCTAAAAAATCTAACTTCTTACACTAAGGTCTCAACGCATTGCAAAAAAAAAAAAAAAAAATTAGAAAATATAGCACAGAAACAATAATTTCAAGTGTAAATAAATAATTTTCACTTATTTTACTAAATATCAGCACAATTTTATTCACTAACTTATTTTACATAACAAAACAAAATATATGTTTGATTATCTTATAATTTATTGTATATAATTCTATATAACCATAGAAACATATTTTGAGACTAAGCATAAGACAGAGGGATCAATTAATTATAATGTAAACAAAGAAACACAAGAAAAATAATAAAATGAGGCCATACATATCGATATAGTTTTTTTAAAAAGGTGTAGTAAGCACCATTTAGCAAAATTTACAGGAAACACATGAAATGTTTTTCCCCCAATAACAATATATATATATATATATATATATATATATATATATATATTTTCTTAAATTTTATTATTTATTGTGTACAATAGGAGTTTATTAAGGTGGCAAAACAGTTATAATTACAATATATTTTCTTAAATTTTATTATTTATTGTGTACAATAGGAGTTTATTAAGGTGGCAAAACAGTTATAATTACAATATATTTTCTTAAATTTTATTATTTATTGTGTACAATAGGAGTTTATTAAGGTGGCAAAACAGTTATAATTACAATATATTTTCTTAAATTTTATTATTTATTGTGTACAATAGGAGTTTATTAAGGTGGCAAAACAGTTATAATTACAATATATTTTTAAGGCTTCTAGCACTAGTCAAAGCCAGGGTGACAACTGAGCCATCAGTATATGGATCTTATGTCATCAATAGTTAATTTTTAGATCATTTTCAATTTTTTTTCTGGATATATCGTGAGCAGATGCCATTGATCGGCTAAAGAATAATAAGGCACCTGGAGGTGATGACCTGCCTGCCGAATTCTTCAAGTACGGAGGTGAGAAGTTGATGAAGAGGTTTGAATCTTATCTTAGCCATCTGGAAGGAAGAGGTTTTGCCGGAAAAATGGAAAAAGTCTGATTTTCAAAAAAGGAGTATCTCTCTTCCCTCCTGTGGATATAAGATCCTATCGAACATCTTATTCCAGCTTCTCCTATCCTTTGCAGAGCAGAAGCTTGGCTCTACCAATGCGGATTTAGGCGTGGAAGATCTACAGCAGATCAAATATTCTGCCTCAGAAAAATCCTTGAAAGAGGAAATTAATATCAAATTAAAACCCATCATCTTTTTGTGGACTTCAAGGCAGCTCATGACAGCATTAGCCGGGAAGAACTGTACAAGGCACTTGAACAGTTTAACATCCCAGACAAGCTAATACGCCTGGTCAAGCTGACCATGAGGGATGTGAAGTGTACAGTGCAGGTTGGTGGGCAAAGGACGGAAGAGTTCTCCTCAAGAAAAGTACTTCGCCAAGGTGATGCATTAGCGTGCCCCCTGTTTAACTTGGCACTTGAGAAGAGAGCGAGAGATACTGGTCTGCAAACTAACGGGACGGCTTACAATCCGATGGTCCAACTCTTGGCCTTTGCAGATGATGTGGACATCGTGGGATGGTCGTTGCAGTCTGTTGGAGTCACCATAGCACTTCGGTTAGAGGTGAACGATGGGAAAGCATATGAACAATATTATTATTACTCATCTCATAATTATGGGAACAAAATAAATTATAGCGACTGCTTATCCTTGTCACACTGCTCTCTGCCTCAAGGGCAAGGGAGAAACTGGTGAACTTATCATAGGAAGACGTGTGTAAACCGGATGAAATTGAAACTTTGAGATGTATGACGGTTCGAACCGTTGTTCAAAACCGATGAAAGGAAAGGCTACCCTAAGGCTGTTTACACACGGTCCGATAAACCGGATATCGGATCAGCATTGGGTTATTCAAGGAGGTGTCAGACTGCAGGGAAGATAGGATCAGGCTCCGATAATTATCAGATCATGTGAAAAGAAAGCATGCTTTCTGCGTAAACTAAATCAGATCCGACTTTGAAAATTATCTGATCATGTGAAAATGGCCTAATACCTAGTTACCTTTCCATAACATATCCAATTTACTTAGCGACAGGTAGAGGGAGCTTTGTAAGGTGAGACAGAAAATAGAATGAGTACGTGTTTGAGACAGACAGACTGACAGACAAAGTAAGTAGAAGTAGGCTTTTTCTAACTTTCTTGAAATTAGAGATGGTAAGATGAACAGCTATGATATTAACCCTTCTCAATATTTTATACACTTGTTGCCAGGTACTATTGGAAAAACAGAATTACTATACTAAAAATTCACGATGGCTGGTCGTTTTCCTAACTTAATTCCCAATCTTTTCCTGACACAAAACATTCAAGCAGAAATCCCGACCTTCGAGGAATTCAAAGCTGCTGGACACTCTGATATTATCATCTTATTTTAAGAATAATCAGAGATCGGAACTAGGGCAAAACCCGCGTTATATCTGTTATAACAAGGATCCACTTATAATTTTTTTTTTTGTCAATTTGTTACAAACTACTTAGGTAAGAAAATGCATAAAAAATTAAGTCTTAATTGTTTTTTAATCCCTTAAAAACAATAAAAAGGCAACCTATATTTACAGAAGCTGGGCAACAACTATCAATATATTTGTATTATATTACGCTTACTTTATCTAATTAAAAATATGGATTCATTACATTATTTTTGTTTGTTCCGATCTCTCTTTGCCTCCTTTGTCTAGTAGTTATCGTTGACGCTGGCATTTCCTTTTGCCTCGTTGCTCTACTTGCAGTTAAAGGGATAATTACTGGCTTGCGATTCACCGCTGTGGAGACATCCTTAACTAACGGCGCTTTCGCCGTCACCACTGCTGATTTTTTTGTAACTTTTAACTGAAAAAATAAAAACACCATATAAGTCGTAAAAGCACAGTAAAAAATTAACATCTGTTATTATTCCTAATATATTTTAGAGATGGATGATGCTTAGTCCATGACCTCGGTCCATTTGGATCATTAAAGACCTCCCCCTCCCTCAAGTTACACAGAGGACCCCAAGAAATTTAAGCAGATAAATGTATCCTTAAGATTAGCCCTAACAATATCTATCCTTAAGATTAGTCCTAACAATATCTTCAGCTATATTCTCAGCTAGTTTTATTCAATATCCTTTGGCAAATGAAATGTCTGAAAAAGATTCCACTGAATTGTAATTTTTACATCTGAATTTTTCAGACGGATTGGTTTTTCTCACTCCATGAAACTTATTATTTTACTACAAGAGTGATAAAGCCCCATGCAACACTAACAATTCTTGCTACACCATTTATTTTCATAATAGCTCTCAATCACAAGACCAGTACATCAATATGAATTCTTTAGTGTTTTTTTTTATTTTATCAATAATCAGTGATAACACTGTATGCTAGTTCAATATTCACTATGTTTTGTGGCAGACACACAGAATAAATTTTAACTTTCTCACATGGTCTGGGACAGATTGGTAACCTTTAGTGTAACCATCTCTCCCTGTCCTCTAGCTTAACTTTTATAGTTATTAGGTGTACGCATGATAGTATAGAAGGATCAATCTAATTAGGGATTGATAAATGATGTGCCACTTCTAAATTTTGTTTTTATTGATAACTAGTTTTCAAAAATGTTAAGTTAAATTTTATAGTGAGGCTGATTTGTCTGTTATTGTAGACGAGACCTGATTAGCAATGGAGCGTTGGTCCAGAGACTGGTTGATGGTTGATGATCAGCGATAGGTTACTCCTTAGCCGATAGGTTACTCCCTAGCTGATAGGTTACTTCCAAGCCATTAGGTTACTGCCTAGCCGAAAGGTTCCTACCTAGCCTATAGGTTACTCACTAGCTGATAGGTTACTTCCTAGCCTATAGGTTACTTCCTAGCCTATAGGTTACTCATTAGCTGATAGGTTACTTCCTAGCCATTAGTTACTGCCTAGCCGAAAGGTTTCTACCTAGCCTATAGGTTACTCTCTAGCTGATATGTTAGTTCCAAGTCATTAGGTTACTACTTAGCCGAAAGGTTCCTACCTAGCCATTAGGTTACTGCCAAGCCGAAAGGTTCCTACCTAGCCATTAGATTACTGCCAAGCCGAAAGGTTCCTACCTAGCCTATAGGTTACTCACTAGCTGATAGGTTATTTCCTAGCCATTACGTTACTGCCTAGCCGAAAGGTTCCTATCTAACCTATAGGTTACTCACTAGCCGTATTCAACAAATTAAGATAAGTTAGCCCCTTGATCCAAAAAGTAATATTTCCCGGTTGTAGCTCAGCAGAGCTACTGGTGGGCATGACCTCCTGACAGGTAGGCTGATTTTTTGGGGACGGTCTGTACATCGAATGCCGAGTCTGTTAAGACAGCCATTGCACTTTTGATTTATAATTATTTTATATAGATTTACTATTTTATTGAAATTAGGAGTTATAGTTTATGACTTGTATTGTTATAGAATGTATTTGTTTTCTATAACACAGCACGTTTATATTTATAATGTGTTATATATAATTTTTTTAATTCTTTTGGTGTTCGTCATACATTTCAGTTATCTTTCATTTTATTTATTTTCATTGTTTAGCATTAAACTTTAATATTTAATTTAAATAGGTAAAGGGTCTGAAATTATATATTCCACTCAACTAGAATTAATAAATGAAGATCTCATTTTAGAGATCTGGTGGGCGGGATAAATAAATGCCTTATCATAAATTATATAACTACGAAAACCAGATATAAATCATTTGCAACTAATAAATTCAGTAAAATTATAAGAAATACCAAAAATTTTATTGTAAATTAAATAATAATATAAGGTTAGAGTGATTAGATTTTGAATTTTGATATCGAAGACTAACCTTAATTCGGACAAATTCGGCATTCGATTACAGGCCATCCAAAAAACAGTAGCCGACGTGTCAAGAAGCCAAACCCATCAGTAGCTCTACGGAACTATTACCTATTTTCCTAACCAAACCCAAACATCCGGTATGGAAAGGATTCTATGAACTATCTTTCAAATGTATTACAAACTATGTATGCTATTGATATGACCAAATTTAGAAAAACACACCCTTCTCCCATTCAGAAGCCGTTGAAAGAGAGGATAATATTTGTTTTGCCAGAACAGAGAGAACAAAAAAGGGCTAACAATGTGTTAACAACACCTTCTTTAAGAAAAAGTAAAAAAAATTAAAACTTACATTGCTCTTGATTGGTTGCTGATTCTCTTTGTTCTTCCTCCCCGATTTGGTAGCAGTGGATTTGATAGGCAATGCGACCTTTTGCTTTGAACCATTTTGATCCATGCTGTTAAGTGTTGCTTTAAACACAAACTGAAGAAAAAAACATTAATTCGTCATTATTCAGGATGTGATGACAATCAACAGTTATAAATTAGTTTTAAAACAGCACAGGTAGGGATAGTTTGATTCTTAAATAAAAAATAATTAGTTTTAATTCAAAAATTATTAATTGGTAAAAAATATATTTTTAAAATTGTACATTTTAAAATATGATCAATGTCCAAAATATTAAGATCGAACCAAAATAATAAAATTTAAAAGCATAGATAAAACTGATCTCAATGGAAAAGGCTACAGTTTCTAAAGTTTCAATTTAGGAGAGCAGACTTTTAAAGATTTATTCAACCAAGAAAAAACTAGAAGATATAATCTTTAAAATGATATCTCATATAATTATTAGTAATATCATAACATTTTTAAGTTAAAAAAGAAACAATGACTTGATTGTATCGCACCCATCCTAGAATGAAGGCAAAACTCAAAAACTTTAAAGGCTCCCCCAGACAGGCACGATATCGCTAGGGATCATTGGGGATAATATTTTATTTAAACTGCGATATTTGAATGTGTTTACTCAGCAACAGGCTGCAATAATATCGCATTTGGTATGTTGTATCGGTAATTCGGGCTACCAAATTCGTTCAGTAGACCGCTGGGTTACAGCAATAGGACTCAGGAGGTCTTATTATATATTGTTTCTGAAACATTTTTCGTCAGAAACATGAATTCGCATGGACTTGATACTTTGGGCGCTCGCTTCGGGTGAGGATGAACAGGAGGAAAACCAGTAAGTTTATAAAATACTTATTACTTTTATTATTATATTTTCAGAAAATAAACCCTTTTAAACTTCATTTATTTACTTTGTTGTTTATTAAATTACATTAGGCAAAGTTTCAGCTCATTTCGTCGATTTTCAAGCCTGTCATCTATAAACAAAAATATTGCACAATAATTTTATCTATTTCACAACTATCCAAAAACTCATACAAATAGTATTTAATAAAATCATATCAAAAACTATATAACAAATAAATGGTATAAGCATAGTGAATATATAAAAAATAAAATAATTTAGAAATGGACAAATTAACAATTAGAAAGAAACACTATTTATATTAATTATCTTAAGTTGGTGGTATTAAATCAAATTCCAAACAGTCGTTAATTAAAAACCATTTTTTATTACAAATACTTATTTTTCATATAGGAAGTAATTATCAATTAAGGAAGAAGTTGGTTGGGGAGTGCGTTCAAAGACTAACACACTAAGAAGTATGACTTTTTTATTTTGCACCATTTCAGCTTAAGTTTTGGGCCATCATCAGGGCTGAAAGAAAAAAGAAAATAACGTTGAAAATGGCAAAGGCAGTAACAGGAAAAAATTGTAATAAACGGCAAATGACAATGAAACAACAAAAATAATTAATTACAGAAAAAAAAATTAATTAATTACATGAAACAAACAAAGTGCATTATTCATGATATAATAAAATACATAAACACCATTAATTAATATACCTAATGGTTAATGGTGCTCATATATTTGTTATATCATGTATAATGTAATTCATTTTTTTTTTATTGTTTGTATCAATGTCATTTTCTGTTTATTACAATTTTTTACTGTTACTTGTACTGCCTCTGTTGTTTTCAATGTAGTTATTTTGTTTTTTCTTTTAGTCCGGATGATGACCTAAAACTTAGGCCGAAACGTTGGCACAAAATAAATAAGTCATACTTACTAGTGTGTTAGTCTTTGATCGCATGCTGTATTAACATTTCTGGAAGTATAAAAAAAGTTGTATACTATTTTAAATGTAGCATACCCATATTTTAAATAGTACTATTCTGATTTAGGTGCGATATATATATCCATAACTATGTGGACATAAAATAGTCATACATAATTTAATGACGATGAGAGTGTGGTTGACCATGGAAAATGTACGTAGGAGAATCTTGGTTGGGGGAACGGTCAATAAATAAACACACTAATAAGAAAAAATTTATTATGATGTGTGCCGACGTTTCGGCCTATGTTTTAGGCCATCATCAAGGCTAAGAAAAAACAAGATAACAAGATATGTAACAACAGTGGCAGTAGCAGTAATATAAAGTATAAAGAAAAATATGCTGATATTCTTCTATATTCCTTATTTTTAACATTAATATTAACATATTATGATAACATATTATGATAACATTAATATTAACATATTATGATAACATATTATGATAACATTAATATTAACATATTATGATAACATATTATGATAACATATTATGATAACATTAATATTAACATATTATGATAACATATTATGATAACATTAATATTAACATATTATGATAACATATTATGATAACATTAATATTAACATATTATGATAACATTAATATTAACAAATTATGATAACATATTATGATAACATTAATATTAACAAATTATGATAACATATTATGATAACATTAATATTAACATATTATCATCAGCAAATTTTTCTTTATACTTTATATTTTTTTATCTTACTGTTTGTAACCTTTATTATTACTATTGGCACTGGCACTGTTGTTACATATATTGTTATCTTGTTTTTTTCTTTTAGTCCTGATGATGACCAAAAACTTAGGCCGAAACATTGGCACAAAATAAATAAGTCATACTTATTAGTGTGTTAGTCTTTGATCGCACCCCAAGGCCAACTTCTTCATTAATTATATCAATGGTCAACAAAACTTACTCCAATAAGCAGTTATTATATCATCCAATTTAGTCTAAAAAATTAATTACAATTTATTTATCTTATCTTATCTATCTTATCTTATTTATCTTATCTAGGCCTTAATTCCATCTAGTTCTAATCCTCATTGAGTTTATAATAAAGAATAATTAACCATCTCTTATTGTTAATATTAATAGAAAATGGATAAATAGAAAGTACGAGAGAATTTGATGGTTAACTAAAGGAGAAAAAGGGAAAATATTTTCTCAGGTTGAAAACAAATTTCCAGAAATTAGAGTTGTAATACAGATGTGTAATATAATCTTGGAAAGCTAAAGATTTTAGAAAAATTAATATGTAACCTATAAATTTGTAACTAAATAAATTTTACTTTTATATTATTAAATGGAAAATAAATGTTTCCATGGAAAATTAATGGAATTTCAATAGAAACTAAATGGAAAGAATTTAAATTTATTTTAAGCTTAACAAACCAAATGTATATAGTGCACCTAATTGTTTAAAAAAATATTTTATTGTACTTTTGTGGGAAAAGACATAATGATATACATGCTGCTGAAAATATTTAAAGTAGTGTTTATGTGAATTCCTTGAAATTATTTTAGAAAATGGATGCGTAATTATGATGGAGAGGTAAGTAAAAGTTGTGTGATGTGTGCACCAGATTTTTTTAAAAATATTTCTGAAATAATAACAACATATTTTGGTTTTTTTACCACATAAAAATTTTAACCCTACTCATAACAAATAGCAAAAATTGTTAATGACTAACGATTATATTCTACCTTCTCCCATACGATTATATTCTACCTTCTCCCATACGATTATATTCTACCTTCTCCCATACGATTATATTCTACCTTCTCCCATACAATTATATTCTACCTTCTCCCATACAATTATATTCTACCTTCTCCCATACGATTATATTCTACCTTCTCCCATACGATTATATTCTACCTTCTCCCATACGATTATATTCTACCTTCTCCCATACAATTATATTCTACCTTCTCCCATACAATTATATTCTACCTTCTCCCATACGATTATATTCTACCTTCTCCCATACAATTATATTCTACCTTCTCCCATACGATTATATATTCTACCTTCTCCCATACCATTATATTCTACCTTCTCCCATACAATTATATTCTACCTTCTCCCATACAATTATATTCTACCTTCTCCCATACAATTATATTCTACCTTCTCCCATACAATTATATTCTACCTTCTCCCATACAATTATATTCTACCTTCTCCCATACAATTATATTCTACCTTCTCCCATACAATTATATTCTACCTTCTCCCATACCATTATATTCTACCTTCTCCCATACAATTATATTCTACCTTCTCCCATACGATTATATTCTACCTTCTCCCATACAATTATATTCTACCTTCTCCCATACGATTATATTCTACCTTCTCCCATACAATTATATTCTACCTTCTCCCATACGATTATATTCTACCTTCTCCCATACGATTATATTCTACCTTCTCCCATACGATTATATTCTACCTTCTCCCATACCATTATATTCTACCTTCTCCCATACAATTATATTCTACCTTCTCCCATACAATTATATTCTACCTTCTCCCATACAATTATATTCTACCTTCTCCCATACAATTATATTCTACCTTCTCCCATACAATTATATTCTACCTTCTCCCATACAATTATATTCTACCTTCTCCCATACAATTATATTCTACCTTCTCCCATACAATTATATTCTACCTTCTCCCATACGATTATATTCTACCTTCTCCCATACCATTATATTCTACCTTCTCCCATACAATTATATTCTACCTTCTCCCATACAATTATATTCTACCTTCTCCCATACAATTATATTCTACCTTCTCCCATACGATTATATTCTACCTTCTCCCATACGATTATATTCTACCTTCTCCCATACGATTATATTCTACCTTCTCCCATACGATTATATTCTACCTTCTCCCATACAATTATATTCTACCTTCTCCCATACAATTATATTCTACCTTCTCCCATACAATTATATTCTACCTTCTCCCATACAATTATATTCTACCTTCTCCCATACAATTATATTCTACCTTCTCCCATACGATTATATTCTACCTTCTCCCATACGATTATATTCTACCTTCTCCCATACCATTATATTCTACCTTCTCCCATACGATTATATTCTACCTTCTCCCATACAATTATTCAAGCCTTAAGATAGTCATTAACAACTCAACTGGCATTAGTCGTTAAGGCAACAGTGCTCTACAGTTATCGTTGCCATATTAACCAATATAATAATAATAATAATAATATAATAACAATACAATATAAAGATAGTCGTACAGAGAAACACATAGTACTCAACAATAATCGTTGAATGATAGTCGTGATAGTCACACCGAGGAAATCGTACCTTTAGCCTGTAGTTTTAACAGATTAATGCTATTTAGTAAGCATATTTTCTAAGGAAATTTTGACTTTTTTTAAATAAGAAAATTGAAAATAATTAATATAATAATAATGAAAACTTACTTCCTTTTGAAAAGCAGTTCTTGATCTAGTCGCCGGAGGAAGAGCTACAGCTAGATTTTTTACTGCCTGTTGTTTATTTCTAAATGGTGTCCCTCCTATAAATAAAAATGATTATTTCTAAAGCTACAATAAAAAAAATAAATAGTAAACACAATTCCTATTAAAATGTACATCTACATGTTTATCATAAAAAAAAAAAAAAAAAATCTAAATTAGAGCTATATATATATATATTATTATAGAAGCATTATAATACATTAAGGAGATAAGGCTGTAAGACAAGCCTAGAAAATTTATCTTGTTTATCTCTTCCATTAGCATGGAAACCCCGGACACTGCCATTGTAACCTTATGATTTTGATACATGCCAACCATCAAGACCAATTCTTCATTTAAAATTTTAAAAAATGGATTTCAACCTTATGGTCAACACCATAGACCTCTGCAATGATAAAAATGCTTATTTCATGAAACCAGGAAGTGACAACGTTCCTCCCGCAATAAACACTTCAATGTATGCAGTAAACAACCAACCCATTAAAGAGCATTTATGTTCTTACATGCTATAAGTGATTGTGTTACAACTTCAGCCCTTTTCAATCAAGGTAAATTAAAGTTTGTGAAAACAATTCCCAAATACCCTGACCTTGCTGCAGTTGTGTTTTTAACAAGCACACTTACAAGAGCATTGCACTAACAGAAAAACATTTCCTGGTCTCATTATATGTATAATGTATACAATCATTATATAAATATACAGTGGGAGAACTGCATCCTCTTTGAAACACCTCAGATCCGCATCATGCAAGATATCAGGGGCTCGTCCAAGAATGCAGCACTACAACCCCCAGCAGCTATGGTCAGCAAAGTTTTAGAGTATACCTGGTCAGCAAAGTTCATTAATGGGTGAGGGTGGAGAAACTTGCAAAAGAGTGGGATTGGAAGAGAATCAGAAATGGTCTTGAAACAACCACTATCAAATCAGTCAAAAAGATATATATATATATATATATATATATATATATATATATATATATATATATATATATATATATATATGTGTGTGTGTGTGTGTGTGTGTACCATGATATTACTTTATAAATTTAGAGCAGTTAGACTGCAAAATACTAATAATACTTAAAATAAGTCGATTGAAAAAGAAATGTGTGTGTGTGTATATATATATATATATATATATATATATATATATATATATATATATATATATATATATATATATTAGGTAACTACCTGTATGGCGAACCCTCACTAAGCTATAAAACGGAGGTTTATGACTTTTTTTCTGTTCCTGCATGCGCCTCAATTTTTCTTCCCTGTAAGATTTAAGACGCAATAAAGTTTCCTCCTGTTCCGTCTTCTTTCTTTTCACTGAAACAAATACAATTTCAGATTTAAATTCTTGATCTATTTAAACAATATATTTATAACAGTATGATTATCCTATAACTTTTTAAGTCCCCTACTTCTTTATCGCTCAAAACTTGAAATATAATTAAATTATTTCCTAACAACAGCTTGAAAAACTGTATGATTCCAATTTAGTTTAATACATTCTGAAGTCCCTTTTAAACAAGGTATAACTCCCGAATTTAAAATCACTGGATTAAAATTATATCTTAAATAATCCAAAAAACGAAAATCCACTATTTTTAACTATCTCTGAGTTCATACCCATTGAAGCTATTAGGAACAGAAAGCCTATTACCAGAAAGCCTATTAGGAATGTCGTGAGGAAGGGTGAGTCATGTAAGGGGGAGAAGGAGGGTTGAATTTATACATATATTGCAATGCTCTACTCAATAATAATAGTTTTTGGTGAGGATAGAGGTCCTTCGAGAGGTCCTTATAACAAAAATAGTCGGTTTTTACATTGATACAGGCTACAGGCTCTGATAGATCCTGCCTTGATATTAAATCGGAACGGACTATGTTAGCGAGTAGAGGGACATTAGAATATTGTCCATTTTATTTAAAATTTAAACAATATTAATTGTTACGAGAAAAGAGTAAGTACATCAATAATCTTCATTCTTAAAGTATTCAATCTACTTACAATTTAGTAAGAATGGGAAATTTCTAATTAGAAAACTACCTTGGTTTTAAGTAGTTTGCAGGCTTTTCTTAATAGTTATTATTTTTTTTTAAATACAAAATCTGTGTTATTCCAAAAAATAAATGAGATTTTAAAATATCCATATGAAACTTGGTATTTTCTAAAATTATGATCACGGAATTTCTTCTTTTTTTTTAATTGATATTTATATAACTTCAGATAAAGAAAATAATAGTAAAATTTACAAATTGATGAATAATTCATAACACTTGATACATTTTTGAAAGTTTCGAGAATATAGTATACACAACTTACTTTTAATTTATTAATTAGGACTCAAAATTTTATAAAATACCCGTAAAATGTACATTCAAAGTCCTGTTATTTTAATTCATTAAGTTAACATAAAAATAATTAAATAAAAATGTTCTGCTTTGTATACTTAAAAATTGACTTCCTTGGCTAAAAAATAAAAAAACTAAGAGGTATTTTCATTGCTTGAACCACATAATACCATAACAAAATGTTTTTGAAAGGAAAAATAATTATGGTCAGCACTACTAAGGTATATAAATTTGTTTGTTTCATAATGTATGCACCCCTACTGGTTCCTATTATTGAATATTTATATTTAATACAGGGAACTTGACAAATACAACTACATAAGTCATACCTTACAAACACAAAGATTTCTAAAAGAAGATTTAACCAGTTTTAATCCATCTACCTTCGGGTTTAATTTCCACACGTCGGTGCAGGTTCAGAAGTGCCTCTCTCTGGGATTTTCTTGTTTCTTTTAACCTCTTTGATGCTCTAGTTCTAACGTCGTTCATATCCCTAATTTTACTCCTTTTTTCGGAGTGGATCATTTTAAAAACCGAACTAGCCATTAAATGTTATGACTAGTAAAACCACATAGAAAAATTTTTAAAAGTAAAAACCTACATGACACTTAAAACCGCCACAATACGAAATCCGTAACCGTTAATTTTCAAATACACAATGTTGCCAACAGGTCGATAATATATTTCACAGAGAACTTTAAAACTAAGCTGCGATGTATAGTAAATATATACGAATAAAACAAATTTAAACATAATAGATATAGCAGATAATATGAATCCTCTAAGCCATGAGTTCCCAATTTTTTTTTGGTCAACACCCACTTTTTCGATTATGCGCCCCCCTTCATTCAACTATAATGTCGATTACTTATATTAAAATAGTACTTAAACTATATGTTTGCTAGGTATTTTAAACCATACGTTCCATGAAAATTAATTTAGTTACAGGCTGAAAATCTATGATATATGAGATGAACAACCAAGATTTTTGATTGAGCATTCAACATTATCCTGCATCATATCTCCTCAACTAATAATCCGATCCGGGCGAATGGAATGTTAATTTGGACAGGAGCTTGTGTTACTATTAATTCTGGGCTCCAGCTTTGTATCCCAAAAATTCCAAACATGTGCAGTTCTAAATTAGAAAACGTCTAAAAATTTCCTAATCATCTCCAAATATCGCGGGTATATGAGGATAAAGTACAGCCAAAGTTACGAAATTTGGACATAAGTGCATTGAGTCCAAAATTTCGAAAACAATTACACTGAAAAGGTCAAATCCCAATGTCGATATTGCATGTTTTTTATCAATAAATCTTAGAACCACCTACATCATAACTGGATCCCTTGGCTGAGCAGTTGATTTCACGGCAAGTTCTTTACATTTCAGTGTCAAAACGGACCAACAAACGCACTTACTCGACTTCTTTCCTCCATTACATGTCAATAAGCCTTTTATTTATTCCTTATATTTAAATTAATAAATGATTTGGAGATGCCAACCATTATCTTGTCCCCACTTTTAATTGCATCTTAGCAACATTGGCATTAAGGTGCGGTTACACCAAAACCAGACTCCAGTCAACTCCGATTTTGGTGTAGCTGCACCTTTATGCTTATTATGCATATACTAACGTTGCCAACGCACATTTATCATATATTAAATTTGTTTCTCACGTATTTGTTTAAACAAGCCCTTAAATCAGGAGTAAGAGTAGTCAGGGGAATTTTATTTTTAACAGGAGCAACATTTAATAGGGATATGCAGATCCTGAACGAATTTGTTAAGAAAAAACTATTCAGCAAAAGTTAACGTAGAAAACGATTTTTATGTCTGATAATTCAGCGATCAGTGTAGAAACATTTATAATATTATACAATAATATTTTAGCATATCAATATATTATAATATTGCGGTTAAATGTTTGCGTATAGAGGAATGGGTCAGGGGTACTATTCCCTACACTTATTGGGGTTAAATGCTTACTTGTATGCCAGCCAGCTCTAAACGAATATTTCCAAAAGCTCGAAAAATATTGAGCGAAAAACAAAACATTGATTTTGCTAATTTCCTTCATTTGTCAAATATTCTGAACTGAAAGAGGAATCACTTTTTAAGTTTATCAGGTTTAAGTTATTTTTTGGTGTGATGATTGTTTAAAATGATTAAAAAACAATATACATTTTTCTAATTTAGGATTTCTTCACGATGAAGTTTCCCTCAACCGAATTCCTCTTTAAACCTCTTTCTCCATTCCTCCCTGTCAATCGCCTCCTCTTCCATCAACCCGTGCCCGGCCATGCATTCCTCCAGTTTATTTCAACTTCACTCCTCCATGATTTTATCATTTTAGTTATTTGGCTTGAATCCACTCGTTTTTAGTGACCATACCACCTTAATCTTCTTTCTTCGATCACTTCTAAAATGTTTCTTTTTACTTCCACCCTTTCTCTGATTTCTTTGTTCCTGATATCCTCCATCCTTGAAACCCTCGCAGATCTCCAAAAATGCATCGCCTATTGAAAGTTTTTTTGTCCTGTATTTGTTAAAAATCCAAGTCTCACATATATTAGAAAATAATTTATTTTTAGCCAAATTGATTTGATACTCATTTTCACGCTCTGTTTGTACTTGTAGGGTAAACGAGACTCGTTCTTCAGGAAATTTGACCGGTGATTTCGGGCAGTGGACCAACTAGTTGAAAATACTAGGTTTGTAAATGGTATGATCTGCGATGTACCATTATTTCTCCCCACCTCTTATATTTAACTATGACGCAGATCGAGTATGTAATTGAGACTAGGCACCTAGTCTACATTTTAGGTAACCAACCCTTTTACTATTGCTAGTCTTTTTCTTCTCCTTTTGCTTGTTCTGACAATTGAGCTGGAATAGGTTATCTTTTTACAAGGTTAAAGTGGATTGGGTCCATTGTGATTTTCCACCATTACACAAAGTATTTGTACTACATGTAGTTTTTTTTTCAGTTACCTTTGGAAACTTGTTTTATATGATCATGTATCGTAATTTTCCTTAGGATATTGGCCTGCTTGTAGGTTGCTCAAAGGCAAGCAGTCTCAGGGTGACAAATGTTCTTTCCAAGGCCATGAAGCCTCAGGTGGTAGTAACCATGCCCTGTAATTAGGAGAGCCAATAGTCTGGGAGGGCCCATTTCTCTAATATAAATGGACAGTGAGGAAATACTTCCACAAGATAGAAACTTTCAGGTCCGTCACCAACTGCCTGTTCCACTCCTCAGTAGTACACTACCGAATAATTTTTTTCCATTTGCTGGATTTATCATAAATTGTCATCTGGATATTTCTCACTAGAAGTACTGAGCTTCCTCTCTTCTATGTATGCTTCTTCATATCTACTTGGATATAATCATACTCAATGCAATATTTATCAACTCAGGTTGTACTTATGGCTAATTGTTAAAAGATTGAATACTAGTGGTGGACTGAACTAAAGATTGAGCTCCGGCAACAGAGAATTGCTATGGAAATATTGCTGAATAAGATACTAAAAAGTTTGGAAGATAAAAAATAGGCGCCAAAAAAAAAAATAACCAATTGAATATTAATGAACCCTGTCCAAAGGGAATACATTATTATAGAATTGCTCACAGCACTCATTCAAATTCCTTATGTTTACAAAATAGCACTATAGCCCTAGAAGGGCCTTGGCCTCACTTAGAATTGATAACCATTCCTGTCGATCTTCTGCTTTCAGATTACCTTCCACATCATCTACTTCAGCCTCGATCTACCACTCAATCTTTTTCCGCCTGGCCTGCCATTCATCATCTTTGGTAGCTTCTCATACTGAATCGTCATTATTATTACATTATACTGGCATTATTAGCATATCGGCCTCTCATAAGGCAAGTGGTATAGCCATTCCAGTCTTCCATCTTTAATGATGATCACAATATTAGTCTCACAAAACTCTTTCTAATTCTCCAATTTTCACACTCCTTTACCGGGCCGAAGATCTGCCTTTTCCAAAGCTTCAGGCTCATCTCACTCTCCCTAATTATGACTCAGCACTTGCTCCCATGCGTTATTAACGGTCCTACTATGGATTGATAAATTATTTGCCACTTTTATAAATTTGTCTTATTGAAAACTAGTTTCGAATGTTATGAATTCATCTTCAGTTCTAAAAACACAAAAAAAATTCAAAAATAAGCAATTCAAAATATAGTTTGGTATTATTATACATATTAAATTAGAAGTAATATAAATTAGTATTATAAAACATTTATGAATTATGAATTTAATTAAGACAAGAAATCAAATACATGCTGGTATTCACCAAGGTTTAAATGGATTATATCAAACAGAAAAGTTTGTTCTGGTTTCTTCTCGCATTGAACTAACAAAGAAAGAAAGGTAGGTAGGATGTTTATATGTAAACAGTTTAAGGGTCGGGGTTTTTCCAGTAATGCCGTGGTGAGTAATTGGTTTTTTTTTGTTATACATGGGAATAAATTTAAGATTGGACTATAGGAGATATTTATTTGGCCATTTAAGCAAAAATCTGGATTGGATTTGAAGAATTTTATTATTTCAAGTGCTTCAACTGAAAAACAAATTACTCACCGGCATGAAAGGAAAAACTCCGACCCTAAACATCCTACCTACCTTTCTGTCATTGTTAGTTCAGTGCAAGAAGAAACCAGTATAAACTTTTCTGTTTGATATAATCCATTAAAACCTTGTTGAGTACCAATATGTTTTTGATTTCTTGTCTTAATTAAATTTATAAATATTTTATAAAACTGATTTATATTACATCTAATTTAATATGTATAATAATACTAAACTATATTTTGAATTTAAAGGGAGAAGTTGGTCGGGAGGTGCGGTCAAAGAATTAGACTACTATAAGCGTACTTATATATTTTGTGCCGACGTTTCGGCCTAAGTTTTAGGCCATCTTCAGGGCAGCGAGGCGTATGGTCAAGCGTCAGTTGGCGTTTGACCATACGCCTCGCTGCCCTGAAGATGGCCTAAACCTTAGACCGAAACGTCGGCACAAAATATATAAGTACGCTTATAGTAGTCTAATTCTTTGACCGCACCCCCCGACCAACTTCTCCCTTTAAATATAAATATACGGTCAACAATAACTCCCTCCTATATTTTGAATTGCTTATTTTTGAATTTTTTGTGTGTTTTTAGAACTGAAGATGAATGTATAATATTCGAAACTTGTTCTTAATAAAACAAATTTATAGAAGTGGCAAATAATTTACCAATCCTTAATTAGATTAATCCTTTTATACCACCATGCGGATGTCAACTGATCTTATTATGGTCTTGTAAATCAAAGCCCGAATAGCGATTGATAGCAGATGTTTTTTTGCACTAAATAAGGTGCTTAAATTCTGAGGATCGCATCAATCTACATTTCTCGTACTAAATCAGAAAATAATAAAATTAACCATTGAACTTAGTGGATTTAATAAATAACTTGGCATTTTAGCCATGTACATGGTATAACTAGTAGTCTAATTAAGTAATAAGTTAACAACATTATTAGGAACCAATATAAAATAAAACAACAATTACAAAAAGGTATGTATTGATAATTATACAACTGTAGTATACAAATTATCAATAAAAGAAATACATCCATTAAATTTAAAATTATTTTGCTATAAAATAAATAATATAGCCAAATATAACAATCAAATAACAATTGTAAACTGCGTCTAAAAAAAAACAATAATAAGAAAATTAAAAAAAAAAATTATAAACTTAATGGAAGCAACTAACTTAAAAAATGAAAATTGATTATAAGAAAGCTCTCATATTACAAACCAATCACAGTTCTATGATTATCCTGAGCAAATTAATAAGTCTTTAAAAATAATGGCACATAAAATATAATTAATAAAAATTAAAAAAAAATCTTTTGAGCTCTGACAAGGTAAAAAGAACAATAATTTGTGCAATTATTATCTAAGTTACATGAATGCTAATATTTTAGACAAAAGATATTAAACGATCAGTCTCTTTTATTTGAAGGAATGAGAATTAGAAAACATTTTCAGGAATGAGAATTACAAAACATTTTCAGGAATGTTGTTAAAAACATACACGGTATCAAATTATACATAGTCAGGCTAATACAATCTTATCTACTGTATTGATTTTAGCATCGATCCGCCTTCAGTCAACTATCTAATGTAATATGAAGCTTAATATTATAAAAACAATGTTCAAATAAAAAGATTCTAAAAAAAAAAAAACCCTCAAAATTAGGAAATATTCTAATATTGTAAAGATGAGAATGCCAAAATACTGCTACCGAATAGAGCTTGATGGCAGCTGAGATCTCACAATAAATTTTAAAGAATATCTAGAAAAATAAACATCAGAAAAAAAATAATCTTTTCGATTTGCTTTAAATGCCAATAATTTTGACTCATCAATTAATTAATTTTTGAAGGATTTTAGATCCTAGGTTGATAATGACACAGAAAACAACAAATTCAACACCACAAGCATGGTTATTGCAACCTCTTGAAATGGTATTTAAGATGTTTTAAAAATAATTAAGTCTGAAATTAAAACAAATTTATAATTTAAAAAAAATTAACTTCATGGAAGATATTGAGATCATAAAAAAAAAAAAAAAATTGAAATAATAAAGTATAACAAACATACATAAAAACCCTTTTTTTTTTCTTTATACATTCCAAACTTTTCATCTAAATTAAGACTTATTTCATTACTATAATATATTTCAAGATTATTTTTCTTAATAAGTTCTTAGTGGACAATAATAACTAACAGTAACTAGATGGATTATCATAAGATAGAAATATGACATGAACAAAATACAGGAATGGAATAATTATTTATAAAAAAACAAACAAAAGTTCATTATATCACCTCAAGTTTGCCGGGCTTTGTCCCCCACCCTTGCCAGTACCAGTAACAGTATCATCTCAAGTAGTTAAAAAAATCCAGTCAAAACAATTTCACACACTTCGCCACCACTGAGTATATATAAAGAATGTGAAAAATCGCATTTTTGGAATTGCTAAATTTTATTAATTTACTAGAAGCATATTTCCAAAATAAAATCTTATAAAAACAAATCTAGAGCTCAGAGAAGTAAAAACGCCGAAAGATTTAAAAATTATTCGCAATGGGGAAGTTATAAATAAAAAATAAAGCCCTTTTTTTGGTCTCTTGAAAAGTAGCTATTTTCACATTCGTTAGTTACACGTGGTGGCCACGATTTCATGAAATTAAGATAAGTAATAATCAGTAGTACATTAAATTTTGTAAGCACCATCAAAATATTTATCTTGGACGGACTAAAAATCTAATACATTTGTTTACCAAATTACAAATTTCATTAAAAATTTATACTCTCTTGTATCAAAAATATATCTAATATATAGCCATTTCATTTGTGACTAAACAACCATATACAATACTTATAAGTCAATTATTATATGCTGCACTATGAATATAAATTTTTTTATATTTTATTTCTACAAATGAATTCTTGCAGCAATATATTCATAGAAGGATTTATGGTGCTAAATCTAGTATTTTTATAAAATTGGTTGATTATATAATTAAAGCAAAATATATATAGAACAAGAAAAAATTACTGTTTTATTTGTGTTTTCAAGAAGAGACAGAGGCGATAAACTCATTTGAATGGGAATGAGTTTTGCATATTGACAAACAGTGAGCCGAGAAAAAAAAATAAGAGATTACTATAATCTTTAAAGTTGAATAGGAAAATTAGCATTGGAACGAGAGTATAGAATAAAAAAAACAAAAGCATCTATTACACAGAATTTTTCTGTTTTGTTTACTTAAATTTAAAAAAAACTTTAGAACCATTTATAAAATTGAAAATAAAAATATACTTCTTTTTTCTGTTTATTGTAGCAAATATTATCAGGACATAGATGTGGCATTTGCTGCGAAACCAGGAAATTTTTTAAGAATATTCTATGAAAAAGAAGCATTGATACTTAAAGAAATTTTGTTGAAAATAATATTAAACTAATCCAAAAGAATAAAATGAAAGATTAAAAAGTTATCGTATAAAAACTAGATCATTACTAATATTATTTATGTGTCTAATGAGGTTTGAATAACATTCCTATAAGACCATAAAATAAATTTTATATCATATCTATTTTCTCTTTTCAGAATCGTTTTTACGTACGTGTACCTGATCTATACTCATGTTAATTGAAAATTCATGAACTTATTACTTCTTATAGTCAGTGAGAACTTTTCAAATATTTTAACAAATAAGGAATTTTTGCTTTCCAAAAACCAAGCTCTCCGTTTATATATATTAATCACTTGGATTGTTTTTTTTTTTATGTTTAAATATCAACAAGAGAATTTTCAAAACATATAAACATCAATTAAATCAGTCAATAAAGTAATATTTTTAAAATGCCTTCATGCCATCAATAGAAAAAAAAAAAAAAAAAAATGCTGCAGAAAATTATTGCACAAAAAGAATTAACTAAAATACTGAATATAAGAATAGCTCTTACTACAACACCTAATTAAGGAAAAAAAAAACTTAACAATCAAATAAAATAACATTTACATAAACCAACCAACAACCATTTAAGTTTAAATAAAATCCATTAAACTCGGTGAGGTTTACAGACTACAGCATATTCTAAATCGTTAGAAATGGTATGGTCTGTTTGATTCCTCTTTCTTATAATTCCATAGCCTCCATGATCTTCGACGACTTGAGGGGAGCTCCAATCTGTGGTGAAGGTAACCTGAGTATAAGAAGGGTCTAAATTTAGCCGAGATATCGACCCGAAATGATTCAGTTTATCGTAATTATTAGAATTTTTCTCATGATTTAATAGTTTCTGATTATTTGGCATTTCGACCGACTTCCAGGAATCTTCTTTACCGTCTGTATCTTTTATTTCTATTTTGGGAAGAGATAAGTGTTCTATAATTTCCACTTTCTGAACAGGGGGATGCATCCTTGGGGGTTTGCGCGGTGGTAGTGGTATCGGTGTGGTAGACGTAGGAGAAGGAGGGAGTGGGCTACGGGATCTAGCATGCATTCCTAGCGCGTGCTGAAACTGCGAATCGCCGAGTAAATTGTCTCGACTCGACAAAAGCTGTTTCATGGAAGCCATTCTAGAGCTCATCATTCTGAAAATATCTTGTGGTGAGCGATGTTCAAGGTCGAAGGTGCCTTCTCCACTTTCACACTTTCGGCCAGCTTCAAAAGTAAATCTTCCTTTTTTGTGACCGTAACGACGAATATACCTATAACAAAAATAGTAAATACAGATTACTACATATTGATCTGCTAAGTATAGCTAAAAATTATTAAAATATTGACGGATAATAAATATAGGCACTAAAAAAAAAATGGAAAAAGAGCGCCAACTCCACGAGCACCAGGAAATTAGTATACAATGTTCCATGCGCTATGTTTCTGCTGATACTGCTCCTGATTTTTTTGATTTTTTAGGGAATTTTAAAACCTGTCGATTAATCATGTCAAAAACCACAAAAAAGAACAATTTTTGGTTTGTTGATTTCAAAACACTTTACATTTTCCCTCTATATTTATAAATGGCCAAGTTATGGGCTTATAAAATAACAAATCGACCGCCATTTTGAAACTAAATAACAGATGGTAATGTCGAGTTCCGAGGATCATCTTGGGGTGACCAGCTACTCAGTAGCCAAATCAAGAAAATAGGTCATTAGCCTTGGAAAAAAGCGGTGACAGATTTTTTTTTTTATTCGATATTTGGATTCTACGTATGTTGAAATGTCAAATTTTAAAGAGAGGAGATTAAAAAATAATTTTCTTGGTCGATTACAAAGGTTCATTACATGAAAATAATAAACCAAAAATTTAAAATAACCTATAAAATACTGTTCAGTCTCATTTCTTGCAGACATTTTCAAGGAACAGGATCAAAAGGACAATTAATTTATCTAAATGGCAATAAAGCTTTATAAAGTATGGCAATAATTTATCTAAACAATAAGTTTCACATCTCCAGACAATAATTTCACACTTATTAAAATAAAAACTTTGTGTAGTGAACTTGCATCCACAGGCATGACATGACTAAATGACAATAAAGTTGTCTAAACAAGTACAGACAATATCTACGCAAATTTTTTATTATACAAATGCAATTCAGTACTGTATTGTGAAAAAAAAGTTTAAAATTAGAAGATGTGTAAAATTTTTCTCCATATTTCAAAGTTTATGAAGGTACCTGTAGCAACAACTTTCTTAGAACAACTATTTTAAATAAATGTATACGAGCATTTAACTCTGACTTTTAGCATGTTTTTAATAAAAACTGAATACACTAAAAATGTTAATGAGTTTCCAGTGAAATTATGAATCATTGTTTCAATGTATTAGTGATGTGAATAGAATTTTAAAACAATTCCCATTTTTAACTGGTAATTCTTCATATAGTTCGGCCACATAGTCCTATCACAAATCTTCAATTTCGTATTAAGTACATTTTAACATATCTTTTAAGTACTAAATAGTTCTCTGCCAGGAAAAAATTTAATTGCTGACTTTTCAGCAACTTTTTACATTAAAATTATTTGTAAATTAAACATTTTAAAGCAATAATCACTAGTAAACAAAAAAAATCTTGAAAACTGAAAGTACTTGCACTTGTAAATTCCTCCTACATAAATATCTCTTTTTGAAGGCTTCCTCAACTCCTCCCCAGGGCATCCTAGCTCTTTCCCTCGATCTCCTTCCTTCCGTTTTACCCCCAATGTGGCTTTAGCCCCACTGTCTTTATATTTAAGTTTAATTAAAGCAGAAAAAGGAGTAGACAACAGTTTGATCAACAGGGAGTTGACAAGAATAAAAACTTTATTTTTGAGAGATATAATTAATTCCTTAAATGGAAAAAAGTCCAACTTCAAGAAAATTTGAAATAAATATATTTTTCAATCAAATATACTAAAAATCATATTTTAGTTTATGCCCATTGAAAGAAATAATTTTCCTTCCTTAAAAAAATGAATGGGTCACTCATAAATTCTAGCGATGGATTTTGACAAATGAGGTGTCAAAAGAAAGGAGAAGTGACGAATCCAATTGTGATTCTTAAATTCTTACGACTTTAATAAAAGTGATGGAAAGCTAGTTTTCTTAAAGCTCCAACAGTTGTGTCGGCGGAATGAGACGAAATAGGTTGGCAGGGGCATATGCAGATTCTTTGGGGAGGAATTTAATAATAAGAAGCCAAGTAATCATCTAAATGTCTACTATCGCCAAATTGGAAGAAAGTTTTAAGGATAAGCATGAAAATTGGATAATAAATTATTGTTAAAAATTACCAAAATATTACTTAAAATACAAATCTTATGTTTTTTCGTACATCCTCTTTTTGAGAAATAATAATTTTTAAAAATCATTTAATTTATGATTATAGAATGAATAAATATTGGTCAATGTAACATACCTATAAGGCCATGTGTATAGAATACTGTTATCCCTTATTTGCTTGAGCTGAAGGGCTGCAGGTGATACTACCAGCGTATAGTCACCGGGGCTCAGCTCACAGCGTTTTGAGGCTTCGGTTGGTACCAACGTCACCTTGTAGACTCCAGCTGAAAAATTACATGTTTTTTTACATAATTCTTATAGAAATTTGTTTGAAGCCTATTGAGTGCCCGAATACATGATAAATATTCATAATTCTTAATGAAGTTGTTCTTGAATGTGTTAACCAGGACCCACATGCAACTACTCGTGATTTATCGGCCTTAGTATGGACTCAAACTTTTACCGTGAACAGCTAGATAGAGTTTATGCAGTTTTGATCAAGTACCCTGCTTTGATCAACAGGAACCAAGCCATTTTACAAAACGACAATGCCCCTGCACATCATTCTCGTTAGACCAAGGAAAAATGATCAAAACTGCAAGGAGTAAACATTTTTTCTTATCCTGCGTATAGTCCAGATATTGCAACATCAAATTATAGTTTGTTTAGATCAATGGCTCATTTTTTAAAAGGTCGGATCTTTGATAATTACGATGACTTAAAAATTGGGGGTGAAGAGTTCTTTGCCTCAAAAACAAAGGAGTGGTACTAGCATCAAATCCAATTACTGACAGAAAGATGGGTGAAAGTAGTTGAAAACAATGGACTTTAATTAATGTAATCTGAAATAAAGGTATACTAATACACTAGGACTTTTGTAACAGCCTAGTAGAATAGAATTGAATAGAAAACTTGCTTTATTCTGGGACAAGATTCCTTTAGAATAACAAAGATAAATAAATAAAAAGAAAAACATATCTGGCCAAAAAACTACAATAGTAAGGAGATGGATGGGATCATTCAGAGCAAAAGTAAGGAAGGTGACGTTAGATCTAAGGATGGAGTTGGGACCTATAACAATGGTCTGAGTTTTCGTAGTGTTTAACCTTAACATATTTGGGTTTGCCCAGCCACTAATCCTATCCAGGTCTTCCAGGATATTGGAAAACGCTACTAATAATTCAGAAGAAGGAAAGGATAATTAGATTTGGATCAGTTCACATCCGCAGGATAGTATAGAAGGATCAATCTAATTAGGGATTGATAAATTATTTGCCATTTCTATAATTTTGTTTTATTGAAAACTAGTTTCGAATGTTATACATTCAGCTTCAGTTTTAAAAACACACAAAAAATTCAAAAATAAGCAATTCAAAATATGGTTTGATATTATTATACATATTAAATTAGATGTAATATAAATCAGTATTATAAAACAATTATGAATTTAACTGAGACAAGAAATCTAATAAATGTTGGTACTCACCAAAGTTTAAATGGATTATATCAAACATTTTTTGTTTATTTTTAGAACTTAAGATGAATGTATAACATTCGAAACTAGTTTTCAATAAAACAAAATTATAGAAATGGCAAATAATTTATCAATCCTTAATTAGATTTGGAAGTCGGCATATATGTGGTAGGAACATATACTATTCTTTAGGGATGTGAAATGCGGCAGCTTATGTCAAGGGAAAAAAAACAACACAAGATTTTTAGACACAAAGTGTTGCACCTGAAAAAGGATGAGTCAATGGATCAATTTAAAAGCCAAGAGAATTCCAAGAAGTTTAGGGTTAGATAAGGAACAAATCGCTCGAAAGGTGGCCACCGCCGAACAAACGGGCAAAATGGGAGAATTGTTAACGGTGCCACTGAGGATAGCTCCACTCCTACCCCTCCAAACTGGAATGACCTTGAGTGCGAAATTCTTTATAAATTTTTTAGAGTGATGTGAAGCGGCTGGAATTCCATGAGTTCTAAACTTCATCACACCATACCAAAAGCCAATGAGCCCAAATGATCATGAATATAGAAAACTGATAGAGTGGAAAGATGTATTAGAAAGTTTTTAGACTATGCTATAATAATAACTTTGTCGGTCAATTAATACAGTATGGTTAAAATTTTGTAATATTGATACTATAAAATAGGTTACAAAAATATTAATTTGAATAACTTACAATTTTGTTTATTTTTTTACTACTGGTTTTATGGTGATTGGATAAAGTAGTAGAAGTAATTTTTTTGGCTCAATGGATTTAAGTTATATTCTGTTCTTTTTAATGAACTTTAAGAAAAAGGATATCAGTCACTGAAACGCTGTTCACATGGAATGTGAATAGTCTTCCATTTGCTTATTTCCTTTTTCTCAAAGGTAAAGTTCATTAAAAATAACAATATTTAACTTAAACCCATGGCCACAAAAAAATTGCTTGTAGCCCATTATCCTAACACCACAGAATTATGTAAAAAAAATAAAATAAATATTAATTAAAAAGAAAAAATATTTTTATTGGATTTATAATTTCTATTTTTATGCTAAAAATTTCTTCTATTTTTGATATTACTTTCCCTTACCTATATTTGAAGTGTATAGTAAGGGAAAGTATTGCGATCGTGAAAATTTTTGAATTCGAGTTTTCAACGGAAATACATGTTTTAAGGTCCCCTGAGTCCAAATGACCAAGTCTTGCAAAATGGTCTGTGTGTATGTGATCAGTCTAGCTCAAAAACGGAAAGCTGTACGATACTGAAATTACATATTTAAGGTTAACACATGCATGTGATGTTACAGCAACATTTTCGTCAAAATCGACTAACCGGAAGTGCCACTTTATATAATCAATTTTACACATTTTTACAATTTTCTCGAAAACGGCTCTAACGATTTTGATTGAACTTGCCTAAATTATTATTCATAAAGACCTTTAACTTTTCATATATATGGTACATCACCGAGGAATTGCAGGGAAAAAAGTTATGATGAAAAGAATATTTTATTTACGCATAACTTCAAAAGCGTGCGATTTATGGTAAATCATCTATGCACTTGTATGAATGATAATTAAATTGTCTAAAAAACAATAAAAGAATCATCAAAATCGGACCAGTATTAGCAAAGATACAGCACATCGGATTAACCGGAAATAGCTATTATATTATGGATATTACACTTTTTTACAATTTTCTCGAAAACGGCTCTAACGATTTTGATGAAACTTGCCTAAATTATTCTTCCTAAAGGTCATTAACTTTTCATTTATGAAGTAAATCACCGAGGAATTGCAGGGAAAAGAGTTATGATAAAAATAATATTTTATTTGCGCATAGCTTAAAAAGTATGCATTTTACAGTAAAATATGTATAAAATTGTATGGAAGGTAATTAAATTATCTAAAAATAAATAAAAGAATCATCAAAATCGGACCAGTATTAGCAAAGATACAACGCATCGGACTAACCAGAATTAGCCATTATATCATGGATTTTACACTTTTTTACATTTTTCTCAAAAACGGCTCTAATGATTTTGATGAAACTTGCCAAAATTATTCTTCATAAAGGCCTTTAACTTTTCATTTATGTAGTAAATCACCGAGAAAATGCAGGAAAAGTTATGAAGAAAAGAATATTTTATTTTCGCATGGCTCAAAAAGTATGCAATTTATAGTAAATTATGTACAGAATTATATGAAAGGTTATTAAAGTTTATTATACTAAAAAAAAAAAAAAATCATCAAAATCGGACAAGTATTAGCTTTAAATACATTAAATTAAAATTACAATTAAAATACAGTGTATTTTATGAGGAGCATAAAATAGATGGATAACCGAGCGCATCCGAAAGGAGATAGATGCGACCAAACCTCCTCCCACCAATCCGCCAATCTGTTGTAAACAATACGCTCTGTAACAAAGTAATTTAAGAATACAAAAACGGAAATTAACTTAATAATTTCTACTTTCACATTATTTAATGGAAAGAAAATGTTTCCATAGAAACTAAACCAGCAACTTTTAAAATATATTTGCAACTTGACAAAGTTAAAATATATAGGTAGTGTACAGAATTGTTGTATTAAAATTGTTTTAAAAACTATTTTATTGTACTTAAGTGGGAGAAGAATTGAATGCTGCTGAGTTTATTTCAAGTATTGTTTATGTGAACTCTTTGGAATTATATTAAAAAGATAATTATTATAGGGCGGTAAGGGAAAGTTGTGTGATGCGAGCACCGCACCAGATTTTTTTGTAATTGTATACTGCTAAAAATGAATGTTTAATTTCTTGCTATTGTAGAGACACTATTTATATCCAAATTATTCTCACAAGTTATATTAATCTGTACATTAAAATTGTTATAATGTACATGTATACATGAGCAGGAACCACTGTCGGTAAAAAATATAATGACGGAGTGGAGTGATTATCATTGGAATCCTTAAAATATTTTCCATTCCATCATTCCATTTGGAGTGATTGTCAGACTCCACTCCATCATTCCATTTGAAGTGATTGTCAGAGACTCCACTCCATCATTCCATTTGGAGTGATTGTCATCGAGATCCCTTCAGGAATTATCATGTAGATTCGGATTTTAGTAAGATTCAGTGGAGAGAGATAAGTCCTTAACGACTGTTGGTAAAGCTATATTATTATTATTATATACACCAGTGCATTCTCATAATAAAGCATCAGACCACTGCGTTCACTATAGGTTATTATTATAAATCATTGATTTGAAATAAATATCATACCATCCCCTCCAGACGAACAATACAACTCATTATCTTCTTCTATTGTCTGCCTGGAAGCAGCGTCTTGGAATGCCACACTTTGGAAAGCAGAAATCCAATCAAGCATATCACTTTCAGAACTACCAGCAAAATAGTGGATTTTTGTTTTAGTCACAACCTGGAATATAAAACAAATAAAAATATACATGACAAGATTTAACAATAATTAGGGTAATATATTAAATAAATTAAAATTTACCAAAGTTTATGAAATTGTCTAGACAAATTTAACATGATCAAGATGTAAGCCTACATAGAACTTGAAAAAATCTTGAAACATTTTATTAAAAGAGAAGAGTGGAAGTAAAAATTCTAACAACAATACACCAGTGCATTCTCATAATAAAAGTGAAAACCTTATAAGCATTAAATTAATGAAAACACAATATGCAGTAACACTAACATTCCTTGAAAAATATTTCATAGAGATGCAAAAGGGGACAAATACAAATGTGAAAATTTTTCAATAAACGCAAAAATATAATTCAGGAATTTATTTCCTTCTGAAATCCAGCCCAAACTTGGAAGGTAAAATTAGATTGGATTTAGTATGTTTTGAAGGCCTAAGCACGTACCACCTTACCATGTTAAACAGTCTGGAACATTAAAAAATGATTTATCCCCTTTGCATCTCCATACATTAAATAAAGAGGAGATGGTCCAAATGGAGGACAAGAAAAATACATAAAATAGTGGGAACTATTTTGGTATATTTCTTGATCACTACCCAGACCATCTCCCAGATTTCTTAAAAACAACTGATTTTATAAAAAAAAAAAAAAAAAATCATAAATGAAGTTGAATATACAAGCAGCAGTGAACAAGATA
Source organism: Rhaphigaster nebulosa (assembly GCA_948150685.1). Taxonomy (NCBI): domain Eukaryota; kingdom Metazoa; phylum Arthropoda; class Insecta; order Hemiptera; family Pentatomidae; genus Rhaphigaster; species Rhaphigaster nebulosa. The sequence continues at coordinate 247,267,421 of OX411306.1, read as the reverse complement.
TGAACATAGTAAGGTCTATAAGTTTCCGGCCTTTCCTCGTAACAAGCAGGCTGAGACTTGCCCGCCGTGCATATCTATTCCTGCACTTTCCATACACATCACCCACACTTCCTCAGTTCTGTCGGTCTGTATCTAACCTTGAAGGAATCTGTGCGTTTAAAAAATGCTCAAAATCGAATACCGTGCAGTTATTAAATTTTTATGTATAAAGAGTATAACTCCTGCACAAGTTAAAGAGCGCTTGGATGATGTGCATAGGAGTCCTCCCCCTCGTATTCCACTGTAAAAGAAAGAGCAAAATTATTTAAGTTTGGGAGAGAAAGTCTGGATGAAGACCCGCATACTGGTCGCTCATTGGAAGCTGTCACTTCTGTAACAATCCAACTTGTGGAAGCTGAATTGCTGTCTGATCGGAGGCTGAAGACCAAAGTAATAGCAGCAAGGTTGGGGCTTTCAAAAACTAGTGTTGAGAGGATCATTAAAGAAAATTTGTATAAGTGCAAGGTGAGAGCAAGATGGGTTCCAAAAATTCTTTCGGCTGCTCAAAAAGAGAAATGTGTTCGCTGCTCCAATGAATTTTGACATGGGTATAATGCCGACCCAAACAATTTCTTGGATTCAATTGAACCTTGGGGTGAGACCATGGTTCTATATTATGAACCACTCAGCAAAACGGAGTCCATGAAATGGAGAAGTCCAGGAGAAGCAGCTAAAGTCACGCAGTCGACAAAAAAGGTAATGGCCACCATTTTTGTAGAGGAATACTGCTGATTGATTTTGAGGAAAGGAACACCACAGTGGAAACCGAGCATTATACAGTCCCATTTCACCGCTTACGAGATACCATCAAAGAGAAAAGGTGGAGAAAGTTGAGCAGAGGTGTTTGGCCTCTTCACGAGAATGCCACTGTCCACACAGTATTGATTTCCAAGGCCACTGTGAAGGATTCCAGATTCCAAGAAACTTCCTATCCTAGAGCCCAGACTTGGCTCCTAGCGACTTCTACCTTTTCTCAAAGTTAAAATCTGACCTTCGTGGGAGGAGATTTAACAGCGACGAAGAGGTCCAAGCAGCGGTGGAAGAGCATTTTTCTAACAAAGAAAAAATTATTTTTTTGCATGGTGTAGAAATGTTGTCTAAGCATTGTATTAAGTGTGTAGAATTTAGAGGAGAATATATTGAAAAAGAATAACACTAGTTTTTTCTTTCGCTTTTCTACGAATTGACTTAAGGACTTTACTACGAATATGCAACAACAAAAAATTAATATTAATATTTCACATATTACCATTTTATCATTATCAAATACCATTAACAAACTAAGAACATTAATATTTTCATAAATACGACTGCTCATAGTATAGACCTGGTGTAAACATATATTAAACATTAATTAATAAAATACTACCACCATAAGGAGTTAAAAGCAGGAGAAAAATTTGATACAACTATTAAGTAGTGGCAAGAGCAACTTTAAATAAGATCGAAACAACATATATATATATCTTGACAAGTACTTTATTAAAAATGAAAGTATTTCCATTCATTGTAAAAAATAAATTAATCAAAACAATTCTACCCACTAAAGGAACATATCATGTACGTAAGAGCTTATTTTACTATTTTAAAAATAAAATAATAACTAGGATTCTCATACAACTTACAGTAAAAACAAAACTTTGAGTTTTTTGGGGGTCCTGAGTGATTTTTACACAGTCTTCTAGAGTAACAATTGGAACAGATAAAGTTTTAGAGGCATTTTCTTCACTATCATAAATTTCAACTCGATCCACACCCCTTTTGCTGGAATAAAATAGTTGACAGAACTTCTTCTGCCAAAATTTCTGTAAAACATTTAAATTTTCATTTATTAAACTTAAATATCTACGTAATGATTATTAATAACATGCTAATAACAATGAATAAAATATTGAAAACATACCTTTTTCACTTGCCCATTTGGTGGAATCCATAGATACCCTTGTTTATATGGTACATCTAATTCCACAGCCATAATTCATTATTTATAGAAAATTATATATTTAAACTACTTCAGTACCTTTTTATAAATAAGAATCAGTAGAAAGACATAACATCAATTGAAGATAAACATTATCTTAACCAAAAAAATGTCAAGTATTAACATTAGGAAAATTGTAATTATTATAGAGTTTGTTACACATTAATAGTGCAGGTTAAAAAAATTGACAAAATAATAACAGTTAACTAGCTCATATCACAGCCCCAACACATAAAAAATGTTAGGCCCATTCTCACGTATCCGTATGGGAAATTCCAACATTGACTGACAAGAGGGAATTTTATGTTGTGCGGTTGGCAGCGCGGAATTCTTGTCAACTTGTTTACATGAGGTTATACCAGTATTGATACTCTTCTTATTATTAGAAAACAAACTAGTTTGACAGACGTCAATTTGGTTCGTAGTAATTGAAATGTATTTATTTTGTATATTATGCAGCTGTCATCAGGTAGTCCCAGTTTAGAGGAAGGTAAACTTTGTTCTAAAACCAGCCTTATACCAGCTTATGTACGATTTATAAATTTTACAAAATACAAAGTCAGAATTTATTGGCTAGATTATGATGGTAAGAAAAGGCTCTATAACACAATTGGACCTGGTGACTTTTTAGATGTCAATACATTTGTCACCCACTTATGGATTTTTGAAAACAATGATAATGGAGACAGGTTGATGGGAGAATGGAACTTTGTCTTCTATCCTCAATCATGGAAAAAGGAAAATGAACTTGCAAGAAAAATAGAACCGAGATTTCAAGGCACTGAAGTAGCTATAAGAAGAATAATTCCAATAACCTATCCATTATATTCCCTGAAAATGAGATCATTACAAGTGATGCGAGATCTGGTTTCCAGTATTCAAGATATCGCACATTTAGACCTCCCAATTTCTCTTAAAGAAGAGTTGCAGATGTTGATGAGAAGGAAATTTTGTACTTTAAACCATAAACCATATTGCAATGTGTGTTCATTTTAAAGTTTTATTTGTTTAAGACTTACTATGGAAGTGTTTAATACAATATTTTATATGTAATAATAGTTCTGTTTTTTTCCTTATCGTACAAGCCTGAAGGTTTATTCATATCTTTAAATTGGTAATACTTTCTATAAACTTAGCCAATGATTACATTAATTAAAAACTGATATGAATGCAGCTAGTTGGTTTTATTTATTAAGCTATGAAAGTTATGTCATATAAAGCGAAATAAATATTAAATCGAAGTTACAATAGAAGATATTTGATAAAAACTATTGCTGATAATTATAATAATAATCTGGAAGGACATCTTAAGATATCTTACAATCTTTGTGTTGGCTACCAATATCTCATAGACCATTGATAGTTCTAGTGTGACTGGTTTATTTTAACTAACAATATACATATTAATTTAAAAACCTGCATTTTTATTATTATTGACAATTATTTACTATTAGCTAAGGGCGGGCTACTTAATACACAGTTGAATGAAAAAAATAAGTGTTTTTTTTATTTTCATTTGTCAGGAACCTCAGAGGAGGAAGGACGAATCTGAAAATTGTAAGTTTAGGAAATTGCATTCAAAGCAAGGGGTACTAAGGGTGAATATGCAATTATATGGCTTTATTATTATACAGAATAATTGGGCATTACTATTAGTTAATTTAAATGAATCTGTATAAATGGATTTCTTCCATTCACCGCCCTTCCTCTCCAGAGCTTTTATTTCTATAAAACATTTGTATACTGTTAGCATATGCCTAGAGGATTGATATTTAGTTTGTTTTTTTTAATATGATTTCCTCTTATTATTATATATAAACCAAATATTTAGAAATGGAAAATACCAGTAGGCCATGACATATGCAAGGAAGGTGGAGAATACTGAAAATACTTATATACTGTTGAGGTTATTAAAAGCAAGGACAAATTTGGTTTGTTTGAATGGCCAAGGTTTTTTGGAAAGGAGCTGCATTTAAAAATAAATCTATGTTAATTTTACAAATTAATAACTTTGTTTCTCCTTATACTTTGTTTTTCAACCAACCATTTTAAGTTGTTATTGATTAAATAGTTAAAACTTAAAGGCTGCTTTTCACCAGTATCGTTTACACAAGTAAGTTGTTTGATCAAAAAACTTAACTATGTTACCTATTTAAACCAGCCTTTAAACAATTTAAAGATTAAATCTAATAATTATTGAAACTCCAATTACGATTTTTAGCTATGATATCTATTAATACTTACTCCCTGGTTCTACAGCTCTCGGTGACCCTTGACCTCCTCCATTTTCCTCTGTCCTCATTCATCCAGTTGCAGACAGCCACTTCCTTAAATCCCTCTCAACCTCATCTTGATATCTGCTCCTCGGTCTTCCTTTTTTTTTTTTTTTGCACTGAAATTCTTCACTGTAGGCTATCTCCTCCCATTCTGGCTATGCGGCCTTCCCATCTACACCTACTTGTTAGGGATTGATAAATTATTTGCCACTTTTATAAATTTGTTTTATTGAAAACTAGTTTCAAATGTTATACATTCATCCTCAGTACTAAAAACACAAAAAATAAGCAATTCAAAATATTATTTTGAACTGAATTTGGAAATATTTTTTTCGAATTATTTGCGTGTTTTTAGAACTGAGGATGAATGTATAACATTCGAAACTAGATTTCAATAAAACAAATTTATAGAAGTGGCAAATAATTTATCAATCCCTAATTAGATTGATCCTTCTATACCATCATGCGAATGTCAAATGACATCTACTTGTCTTTATGAATCTAATTATGTACTCATTTATCAGCAAAATTTCTATTTTTGCATTGATCTTTATTCTCTACTTATGATGTGTCATAAATCTTTCTACAATCTTACTTTCAACTTATGGCAATCATCGTGCAATATTCATCTAGTTTCACCACTATATGCAACTACTGGTCTTGTATCTATTAATGGCATTTCAAAATCATATTAAAGATTAAAAATATTCTTGTTTTTAATAGAAATAGTATTTTATTTAAAATATATTCATTCCTTTTCAAACATTACTAGAATAAGTTAAAAGCAGAAGCCAAAAAGAAACAAAAACTTCTTGAGATGAACAAAAGACTGAATAACCAACTAGTGAATTATAAAGAGAGGATGGAATAGTTTTTATTTTACCTAAGAACCTTATCGTATTACTGCAGCTAAGAGCAATTTAGACAAAACGCATTTTCTTGTAAATAACTAATAAATAACTATAAATAAAATAATGTATATGTCTGCACTACCTTCCCTCATCACTTCTAGTGCTGATACCTACCCACACCAAATCAGGGGTATCATCAGCCTTGGTGCACTTCATCATTATCCCCCTGGTTTAGTCTTATCTTTCACATATCATACCTTTTCCCTGAGGTTATAATTTTGTCAACATTTCTAAAATAACTCTTAATCTATTATCATTGGCCTAAAATTATTTAAACCAAAAACATCAAACGCAATGCTCTTACAAAAATTATCAATCCCAGTAACAGGCCTAGCCTATTATCATGTGCGTGTATGTCTATATATGTATCTATGCATGTGTGTGTGTATATATATATATATTTTATTGAAAGTTTCCAGGATAAAGCCCTGAGTTTTAAATAGAAGCTAATAACATACTAGTCAACCTTTCACTAATTCAGGCATAATCAGAACTGAAAAACATAAAACCACATTAATGAAGACAAGGGATAGCACATCTCACATCAACATACAACAAAAAACTAGCACCATATGGGTAGAACATTGCTCCAAAATAATTTCACATATCATCACTCAAAGAACATAAGGTCCTTTGTTTAAAAACTGTGTTTTTCAGGATAGAAAAAACCTGATTTTTCGCTTCTGATTTGATTATATTAATTATATGCTTTATATTTTATTCTAAAGCTGCATATTATGCTGAACTAAGAATAAAACGGAAATCATGTAATAAAGAATCAATCCATAAGGAAAAAATCATTTTTTTTTCTCTCTTGAAAAATGCAACTTTTGACATACAATAAATATTATGCACTTTGAGTTTTAATATTCGGTTCTTCAAAATCACATCAGCCAATCTGAAGTGATGCTGGGCCTACCACAGTGGTAGTAGTAACATATGATCCGGAAAGGGACCCTAGGGATGAATTATCCTCCGCAGTTTTTTAATCGACCACCGAAAAAATCGAGTACAAAAAGAAGTAAATCACTGCAGTCCAGCTTGTAGGACGGGTTTTGGACTGTGCACCCTGTTGGGCACATTTTCTTAGCAATCGCCAGGTCCGAAATAGGAACTGTCTTTTCCACCTCTGTCCGTTTTCCCAGGCTTGTCTTCAGATTCTGTGTTTTTCTTCCTGATTGGAGCATCGAGGTATTGCTGGGTCTTACTCATCAACGTATGTATTCCACCTCTAACGAAGATTACGTAATGCTGGTAGTTTACTAGCCCACTAAATGAAAGAACTCAATCTGTGTAAGGTCATGAGTTCGGATTTCATAATGAGTCGTGCAGGTCATAAATTTGTGGTCAATAATCTTCGAATTATACGATTGTAGCATTGGGAGTTGAATTCGTTTCCAATAATGTGTATTTTGGAATTCTATATCGGACTACTTTGATCGTGAAATCCGTGAAATCCATCACATGAAATCTTCTCTAGTTACCTTATATGAATCTTCCCACTAACTCACTTATATGAATCTTCCCACTAACTCACTTATATGAATCTTCCCACTAACTCACTTATATGAATCTTCCCACTAACTCACTTATATGAATCTTCCCACTAACTCACTTATATGAATCTTCCCACTAACTCACTTATATGAATCTTCCCACTAACTCACTTCATAAACAAAATTACGTATTGCTTCGTTGTGCTATTGGTTTTATTTGCGTTAATTCTTTCAATAATCTATTTTATTCCTTTTTCTTTTTTCAACTTCATCACTAAAAAACGCTGCAAATTATTACACAATGGTTTATTATTTTCACTTAGTAATATTTTAAAAATTTCTATTCTGTCCAAGTAAAAAAAATTAACCAGTAGGCACCAAAGGGAAAGAAATTTGAAGCTTTTCACAAGATGATCGATGTGAGAGTGCTGAACTGGGAGTGTTCATTTAAAAAACTTTGTCAATGCAAGTAGGCTGTGATGTAAAATGATACAGAGGAAATATTTGATGTGCACTTCAGGAGGAAAAAAAAAAAAAAAAAAGACTAAGGAAGCTAAAGGAAGTAAAGAAATAATCCAAGGAAGAACAAAGCAGAGAGATACGAGGAAGTCAGAAGCCCAATAGATAAGTCAGGAAGCCGGATGACTAGCCCCCAGGAGAATCAGTCTCAGAAGTTCCTTACGCAATATCTCAGCTAATAATGGTCCAATTTAAACGATTTTTGCGGACGGATTTTTTTTTATTCGATATTTGGATTCTACGTATCTTGAAACGTAAAACCTCAGATTTTGAGGGGGGTTACAAAACTTTTTTCCTTGGTCGATTCCAAAGGTATATTATTGAAAATAATAAACCAAAAGCATTTACACATAGAGATTTTTTTATTTTTCATTTTTTTTCTTATTTTAATGCCTTGTTATGCTGATTCCAAAACACCTTACATTTCTCCTCTATGTTTATAAATAGCCGACTTATGGGTATATAAGATCTTTAATCGGCAATTATTATAGATCTTTTGTTTTTCAATTTTTTTTTTTTAACCCCTCGTTATGTTGATTCTAAAACACCTTACGTTTCCTCTCTATCTTTATAAATGGCCGAGTTATGGGCTTATGAGATCTTTAATCGGTAATTATACAGATTTTATATGTATGTATATGTATATATATATATATATATATATATATATATATATATATATATATATATATATATACATATATATTAACGCCTTGTTATGCTGATTCTAAAACACCTTACGTTTCCTCTCTATCTTTATAAATGGCCGAGTTATGGGCTTATGAGTTCTCTAATTGGCCGCCATTTTGAAACAAACCGACGGATGGTAATGTCACGTTCCGAGGATCATCCCGGGGTGACCTGTGACATTGGTACCGAATCTCAAGGCAATCGGTCCAATAGTCTCGGAGAAAAGCCGCGGAAGGCGGACGGACGGATTTTTGTTTTTTATTCGATATTTGGATTCTACGTATCTTGAAACGTAAAACCTCAAATTTTGAGGGGGGTTACAAAAATTTTTTCCTTGGTCGATTCCAAAGGTCTATTATTGAAAATAATAAACCAAAAAAATACTGATTTTATGGAATTCATTGAAGTTTATAGATAAAATATCTTAAAAGTAGGAATTAATTAGATTAATAATCAAGTTGTTCCTCTTTATTTTTTATTTTTTCAACGATATAGCATGAACCAATTGCTTTAATTCCTTTTTCATTTATTGTGGGACACTTAATGTGGACATTATCATAATATCGATTTACAGATGATCGGAACTACTAATTTAATCTCTGGTAGTGAATGGATCAACGTATTTGATTGTAGAGGTTTACCCCGAAAAGTTAGAATGAGAATACCTTTGTCGAAATTATATTGTTAGGTTATACCAGAAGGCCTTGAACAATGCGTGTCCAAATTGGACTAAGAGTAGCTGGACGGATGTACGAGATAATTAGATAGGATGGTCGAAGTGCAATCAGCGAAACTATGGTCAATGGATATTCGCCTAAAGCGGCCTACACACATAGAAACATCGGTTCGCCAGCAATGGTTTGGCGAACTAAGTTTCGTAAGTTTTTACTTTGTTCGTTTAGTGTGTAGAGAGCCACGAACCGAACTTCAGTTGGCCAAACCGATGTTCCCATGTTTGTAGGCCGCTTAAGACATCGCAGGAAGATAGCCGCCAACGGAGTGTTTGCTTTCAAATTTAGTGAGGAGAAGAGATACAACCTCAGGGGTATTTGCCCTCAGATCTGCACATTAGGTTATCTTAGGAAAAGAAAGTAATAGGAATAAATTAATAGAATAGTTTAGGTCAATAATAGGAGGCAGAGGTACTAATTCAGCAGTGCTCTCATCTCACAGACACCCCAGGAGGGACTGAGAGAAACGTGATTTAATCTGTAAAACTGGGCTATTTATACCGTTATGTCACAATATGGACATCGAGAGTTATTACAATTTATTATGACTTATATCAGTACACCTCTCTACCATATCTTTAAATAAAACACAATATGTAGGTACATACATATTTACAAGAAAATAGAACTAATATTAAATACAAGACTGTCTTTTTTTTTATATCAGAGGTGACTTCGTGATTATTCAATGATTCTATCTAGTAAGGTACGTGTGGACTTGCAGAAGGGTTTGTCGTCCGCTACACCTTCTTTAGCTTAATTAAAATTGAGCCAGTTCTTCAGCCGTATGCCTGCCCCAAAATCTGTGTTTATGGATGGGATAGTTAAGAGGCCCGTAAATCTAAGCCTTAGACTTCCTGAACCTCCTCTTAGCCCGTAACAGTGAGGATTAGGACCCTACCAGTCACCTATAAGAAACATTTTGAACTTCTAAAGAACCTATGTGATCAGTTTCTCAAAGAAAATGTTTACGAGAGGAGATCCCATGTAAAATATAGTGAAATTTAATCAAATATATTCTTGTGTGCTGATGAAGCTGCCTATATGATCATGCTCGACATCCTAGAGTACAATCATGATGATGATAGTAGTCGTCTAAAGGCCGTTATACATTGATATATCCACAATGATGGAGAGGAACTCCCTCCCACGGTTTTTCTTAAAGAAAATTGCCTCAAGCCTTTACATCCCACACAACACAGAAGTTGGGGATTACTAACCTCTCATTTTTAGTCGAGTCTGATGAAGCAAATTAAAACTGCAAATTAAAACAGATATAGAATAGTGCTTACAGAAAAGAAAAATGAATAATTATTTATTCAATTATTTTAATTATTTATTAGGTATGCCCTTCCTTGCCTTTCGGCAACATGGGTTTTGGAGGGAGTAGTATTGATATGTGTAGTATTGTATATTGAGGATAATAATAGATCTATTATGATATCTCTGCCAATAATCTTCATCTCCGGCCATCGGGAATTTCTTCATCAGCCGGCTTAAAGTTGCTTATCTCTAGGGGTCACACTTTCACCTTCTTCGAAGTAACGGTAATTCTCTGCAGTCATGAGAAGAGGTAAGTCGTTACTGCGTGTTCGGCAGTTTCCAGAACCAGGCACGTGGGGTATAGGAGTTCGATATCCCAAAGCTATGAAGCTTGGTCCGAAAGCCACCAGGCCCCGTGAGGACTAGCGTGGCCCAATAGTCCCGGAGCTCTCATTTAGCCGCTAACCAGAAATGGACGGTGGGAAAGTATTTTCTCAACGTCACCCCTTTCGGTGTTGTCAACCACCGTCGGTTCCATTCCTCTATAGGATGCTCTCGGATTATCTTTTTCCATCTGTTGGGACTCTCACACGGAGAATCCGCGGAAGCCATGCCGAACTTTCTCTCTAATAACTGCGCACGTTTTTAAATTACCTTATAACAATGTAACTTTCAATTAACTAATCATGGCAAATACTTATTATAGTAAACTATATAGCCTTATATATTTTGGCGGAGTCCCTTCAGGGGCCATGAAAGAAATGCGTTGTGTTTCTAGAAGATTTTATAAGCAACAGTCAGACAATCACCAGCGAGCATCAAACAGGCTCTAACCTCAAATTGTACCACTGAATATTAATAAGAACGGTACAACTTTGCAATCTTATCGCGTTATCAGTGTCTGCACCCGAAGTTATCTGAAGGTCGCCACTCTAGCATTCTCTAGCGCCATTTGTGCTAACGAACTGCTTTGTATTCAATTGTAAGATTAGTATTCATTGGAATTATTATTGTTTAAATTAGATATTATTTAAAATTATTAGTGCTGCTCGGGTAAGTTCGGATGCACTAATAGTGCTACGCGATTGTAACGTTGTACTATAAAAACTTACATCAGAAATACGACTTGACACTGCAAAGAAACAGCGGCGGACAAGAAACTGGAGAGCCTTGTCATTCGTGTTCATATAAGCTATGTATGGCCTCCCTCGAGCAGTCGTGTGATTAAAAACCGTACATGACTATCGCACCTGTATTGCTTACGAGTTCTGATTTCTCTAGCATGCCTACTTTCCACTCTGTTTTTATATATGTAACCATTCCTGTTGTGGATTATCTTTATAGTACAAAATTATAGATGGAGGCCACCTGAGAACCAACAGAGTTCTGGAACACTCGCAAAAAGTTGAGGAAGTCCCCCATCTATACAGAAGCCCGTTTATACTGTCCAGCGTTTTAAAAAATGGCTCAATAGCCAAGAGTGGCCGTTGGCTAATAATAATAATTATATACCCAGAAAAAAAACCTTGGTACTTGTACCAAAATCTTCTAAGAATGTTTGTGTTTTTGAATTTTACATGAGGTGCCTAAAACTCTATAGTCCTTTGAACCTCTTTGGTTAAATTTATAATAATTCCTCTAGGTGAACCTCAAGGTATAATTTCTTGTACAATGGGATGTGGCTAGGGGTCTGTATAATTATTAACACGATTTTTGTAAATACAGCGTGATGGAAGGCATTGAGGGCAAGAAATGTTCACCCCCTTGCAGTACTCAACCAGTTTCCCCTCCTGGTCTCGAAGCTTTATATGTTGCTTGTAGAGAAATCTATCTTGATCAGCCCAATCCCCTCCAAGTAGCTGCTGTCATCAAATACTGGTACATGCATTTTTCTACATACAAATATTAAACCTGGTTTATGTATCAAGTCTTTTTACACAATTGCTAGTGATTTTTCTCAGGCTTGGCGGACCAGATCCCCTGGACTATATTAGCATGTATTTCAATCGAGGAGATGCTGACTTAGGAGTACCTCCTCACTGGCATTACATAAGGTAATATCCATTGTACTTCGTTTTTTTACTTGAGGTTGGAATTGTAATGCTTAAATGTTATTAAGTTATGCAAAAACATAGCATATGACATAGAATGGTCATACATAACTTGATAACGATGAGAGTGTGGCTGACCATAGAAAATGTACGTAGAAGAATCTTGGTTGGGGGTGCGGTCAATAAATAAACACACTAATAAGAAAAAACTTATTATGATGTGTGCCGACGTTTCGGCCTATGTTTTGGGCCATCATCAGGGCTAAGAAAAAACAAGATAACAATATATGTAACATCAGTGGCTGTACCAGTAATAATAAAAAAGTTAACAAACAGTAAAATGAAATAATATAAAGTATAAAGTTGACATCTGCATGATGGTATAGAAGGATTTGGAGATTGGAAATGGAGATTGATAAATTATATGCCACTTCTATAAATTTGTTTTATTGAAAACTAGTTTCGAATATTATATATTCATTCTCAGTTCTAAAAACACACAAAAAATTAAAAAATAAGCAATTCAAAATGTAGTACAATAATAATACTGATTTTCATCACATCCAATTTAATATGTATAATAATAATAATACCAAATTGGTATTATTATACATATTTAACCAGTTGCAATTCGAATCAGTATTATAAAACATTTATGAATTATGAATTTAATTAAGACAAGAAATCATATACATGTTGGTACTCACCAAGGTTTAAATGGATTATATCAAACAGAAAAGTTTGTATTGGTTTCTTCTCGCATTGAACGAATTTCAACGCGATTTGAATTTGAATTTGAAATTGAACGAGGTCAATGCGAGAAGAAACCAGTACAAACTTTTCTGTTTGATATAATCCATTTAAACCTTGGTGAGCACCAACTTTTATTTGATTTCTTGTCTTAATTAAATTCATAATTCATAAATGTTTTATAATATTGATTTGTATTGCATCTGGTTTAATATGTATAATAATACCAATTTGGTATTATAATTATTATACATATTAAATTGGATGTGATGTAAATCAGTGTTATTATTGTACTATATTTTGAATTGCTTATTTTTGTATTTTTTGTGTGTTTTTAGAAGTGAGGATGAATGTATAACATTCGAAACTAGTTTTCAATAAAACAAATTTATATAAGTGGCAAATAATTTATCAATCCCTAATTAGATTGATCCTTCTATACCATCATGCGGATGTCAACTTTATATTATTTCATCTTACTGTTTGTTAGTTATCTTGTTTTTTCTTAGTCCTGATGATCGCCTAAAACATAGGCCGAAACGTCAGTACATATTATAATAAGTTTTTGATTACTAGTGTGTTTATTTATTGACCGCACTCCCCACCAAGATTCTCCTACGTACATTTTCCATGGTCAACCATACTTTTATCGTTATTAAGTTATGCATGACCATTTCATGTGCACATAGTTATGGATATATATATATATATATATATATATATATATATATATATATATATATATATATATATATATATATTTATTTTTTTTCTGTTGGCACTGTAGACCGTGGAGATCCTTGGCTGCGCGATGTGTTATCCATACATGGAAGACCACACCGCGATACTCAATGTTAGGTACACGGGATAGGGTCATCACTCATACGCCTGATATATATATATATATATATATATACCTAAATCGTACCTAAATGAGAACAGTACCATTTTAAATATGGGTGTAATACATCCAAAATATTATACAACTTTTTTATACTCTCAGAGATGTTAAAACAGCATGGACACACTATAAATAAGACACATTTTGATGGATACATCACATACTTATACCTTTTTTTTTTTGGAATAAGAAATTCTTAATTGCATATAAGATGCAAATAATCTGAGATCTCAAAAAAAGTATTTAGATGAATTACGATACTTCTTCTAATTTAATAGTTTGGGAAATAAAAAAGAATGTTTAGTTACAAGAGGTGCTTTCGTTATTTTAACACTAATTAATTTTAATTATTACAAGAGTGTTATAGTTTATATTAGATTATTAAATTTTTATTTACATGATTTGTATGTGGTTAGTTTCCTCTGAGTAACTAGCATATGCCATTGAATATATGAAATAACATAGTAGTTTTATTTTAATGTAAACTTTTTTAGCTTTGGATTAAGTGATTTACATGGTGATGGTCGGGTTCATGAAAAAACAGGACCTGGAGAACCGTCAGGGTTTGGTTTCGAATTAACTTTTCGCTTGAAACGAGAGCCTGGCGAAACTTCTCCTCCAACGTGGCCTGCACAACTACTTCAGTCTCTGGCCAAATATGTTTTTCTTTCAGGTATATCTTCTGTTATGTTGCATTCTTATAAGTGATTATTACAACAATTAAACATGAAATTTCTAGTAATATAAAATTTGAACAAAGCAGTTCTTTTTTTTTTTTAATGAAGATTGTGTTACTATAAAATGGATGTTGTCTTTTTTGAAGTTTTTTGTTGCTATGAAGCAATAAGTGTTTGTATTGTTATAAAATATAAAAAAAATTAAGGACTTTCATTAACACTTGCACAATGAATCCATTTCAGGAAATGTATTATATGCAGGTGATCATGTTTCTTGGCACAAAGCATTAGATTCAAGTGAATCTTTAATAGAACATATACTTTTAATGGAGGACCCTCAATTTAAAGCTATATCAACACCTAATGGTGAAGTTTCCTTTATTCAAGTTATTGGAGTTACTAAATCTGAGCTTGGATGTGCCCAACGATGGTCTCCTCATGGAGTGATAGAAATACTTAAGAAGATCCCTGGGTAAGATTTTTCTTCTATGATCAGTGATTTTTTAAACTTATATAATACTACTCCATGGTATGTTTTATTTTTAAAAATGAATTTCTACTCTTTAGAGGAGCTTGTGGAGGTGAATGGTTAGTCACAGACATGAGAAGAGGAATGTCAATGTTTGAATTAGATCCAAACTCATCTCAACTTGTAAAAGAAGGGATAGAAAAAGATGGATCCAATTTAAGTGGTGTTGCTGCTGTATGTTCTTGGAAGGAATCAAGTAAATTTATTATTATCTCATCACATCCTCATTCATTAATCTATAATTACTTAATTACCATAGATTTATATAAATTAAAAAAAAAAAGTATTAATTCCTCCGTGAAAAATATTATATTTTTAATTAGATCTGTTTACCTGTCAATCATTATTATAATAGTTAACTCTTCAGTTATAATGATGATTGAGATGGCAGCTGGAAAAAATGCTTAAGCTTAATTATTGTTTTGAGAAAACTGCAATAGCTTCCGTTAGCTTCAATACATTTCTCCCAACGCACTACAAAGTTTTTTAACGCTTCTTCGAAGTAACTTTTTGGCTTTGAATCAAGAACTTAAAATTCTCTTAAACTTAAAATTAAATTGCATATATTTAATAACTTTTTGAATAGAAGTATATTTATAGCTATGGCAAAGATGCAATGCATGTAATACTTGTAATCACACAATGCGCCAAATTTGGTGCATGCTGCATGCGTCACGGTTTGGCCATCTCTGGTCTACAGATTAATTTTTTAATTAACTTTAATATTTTAATTAAGTTTTAAATTTTAACGGGAGATATTGCGCTATATTTCTAATAGGTTTTCTAACAACTAGGTACACTTATTGGTATAAAAACTTGTGGATCATTTATTATAATGAATGTTAACTGTGGTTAACATTCATTATAATAAATGACTTTATGGTACAGAATGAAAGTTTTATGGTTGAAGATTATAGTAATGTCAAATAGTACAGACACTCTAAATAATTCATATATTAATGAAAGTTTGGGATGCTGCAGTTATCTTAATTTATTGAATTATGAGTTTAAACTTGGTGTGATTATAGAAAAATGTATTACATATATTTTAAAACTTTTGGTGAAAAAAAGGCACTTAAAACTTTGAGGGTGAGTTGTCAGCCAATTGCGCACATGCTTCTCGTCTTCTTCATTGCTTTAGTATCATCCTCCTCCAAGTGATTCTTTCAAAGGCACAAACAAAAAAGTCACAGAGGAACAAGTATGGACTATAATGAAAGTGTTGGGGTGTTTTCCAGCCCATTTTTTTTCCAATTTATCCCTATTCAAGATCGTGGTGGGTGGTCTGGCATATGGAGAAGGATGGCAGCTCTAATGGGTATATCTCGTCTTTTGTTTTCGCAGGTGGTTTTTGCCGATTGTATCTACTGACAATAGTGAGCTGCATTCACTATTCGTTGATTGTGAAGAAAATCAAAACTCCCCTTGTGTAAAAAAAAAAATTGTTGCAAGAACTTTTCCGATTCATCCTTTTTTCACCACTCCTTACTTGCCATTTTTGACTTAGGAGTGTAATGGTGGACCCATGTTTGACCATTTCCGAGGTTTTAACACTTTCATTGGTTAAAAACTTTATGATTATGCTTTGTGCAAGATATAAAGGCAACTCCTGCTGGATCATGGCTCTACTGAACAGAACAGAACAGAGCACGCTCACTAACCCTGCTGTTTTCCCATTCCTCACAAACCAAACATCAACCTCGAACTCCATCATCTAGCTCGGAACAGCGTGCTAAGCAAAATTATCGTATATTTTTGATTCACCCTTATAACTTTCTATAATCAAGTATTAAAATAAAGTTTAATCAAATAAACTTTTTAGACTCTTACCTATTAATAATGTTAAACTTTATTTATGATTCTGAAGACTCTTTAGACAATTTTTTAAATTAATATATTTGATTACAATGTTCTTTTAGGAGAAGCAGAAGAAGACAAGTATGGAGAAATTGTTGAAAATTCGCCCAATAATAATAAATACAGTTCATTTTCACAGTGAGTTATATTTATATTTGTTATATTATATATTATAATATATTTATATTATATATTATATTTATAATATTGATAACTCTCGACATTAACACCATTATATTTCTAATGAAACTTCATTTTTTTATGTCACAAATTTTCCCATAATTTATTAACAATTTATCATAATTGTTATTGTTTCCAATCAATATCTTCACTTCCTTTTTACTTTCCCTTACCTAAACATGAAATATATAGTAAGGGAAAGTATTGCGATCGTGAAAAATTTCGAATTCGAGTTTTCAATGGAAATAACCAAGTCTTGCAAAAAGGTCTGTGTGTTGTGTGTGTGTGTGTGTGTGTGTGTGTGTGTGTGTGTGTGTGTGTGTGTGTGTGTGTGTGTGTGTGTGTGTGTGTGTGTGTGTGTGTGTGTGTGAGTGTGTGTGTTTGTGTGTGAACAGCCTAGCTCCAAAACAAAATGTGGTTCGAAACTGAAACTACATATTTAAGGTAGGTATATTCATGAGATGTTGCAGCAATTTTTTGTCAAAATTGACTAACTGGAAGTACCACTTTATATCATCGATTTTACATATGTTTACAATTATCTCAAAAACCGCTCTAACGATTTTGATAAACTTGTTTTAAGTCTTCTTCTTAAAGTCCTTTAACTTTTCATATGTAAGTACATCATCGAGGAAATGCAGAGGAATAAGTTATGATGAAAATAATATCTTATTTGCGCATAACATAAATAGCGTACATTTTATGGTAAATTATCTATAGACTTGTATGAAACGTAATTAAATTATCTAAAAAAAATCATCAAAATCGGACCAGTATTAGCAAAGGTACAGCACATCGGACTAACCGGAAGTGGCAATTATATCATCGATTTTACACTTTTTTACAATCTTCTTGTAAACGGCTCTAACGATTTGGATGAAACTCACCTCATGTCTTCTTCTTAAAGCCTTTTAACTTTCATGTATGTAGTGTATCAACAAGAAAATAATGGGGAAGGAGTTATAGTGAATAGAAAATTTTATTTATGCATAAGTCAAAAAGTAAGCATTTTATGATAAATTATGTTTGAAATCAAATGAAAGGTAATTAAATTTTCTAAAAAAGCAAAAAATAATTTTCTAAATCAATCCTGTATTAGCAAAGATACAGCATATCTTATAAGGACTACAAGACCCTAGATGGAAAGCCGAGCGCGTCTGGAAGGAGACGGATGTGACCAAACCTTCTTCCACCAAGCCCGTCAATCTGTTGTTAAAAATACGCTCTGTGACAATGTATGATAATAACATAACAGTAGAAATTAGCTTTATAATTTCTGTATTATATTATTTAATGGGAACAAAATGATTCCATGGATGCTAAATGGAATTTCCATGGAAACTAAACTGAAACTTATAAAATATATTTTAAATTTGACAAACCAAAAATATTTAGTGTACAGAATTGTCCTACTAAAGCTGTTTAAACTTATGCCCCGTTCTACAATAACATAATTTCCGGCGATTTCAACACTAATCTCCTTTCGGACTCCAATGACAGAATATACCTCGAAAACCTCTTTTTCTCCCTCCATCTTTTCATTGTTCCATTTTTTGCTACCCACCATACCTGCTGGCCTGATACCTGGTTGGGCCTACATGTTATCGATTCAGCGCAGAATCTTCTTGCCTCTTCTCAACTTCCTGTCCCGTTCCTTTCCTCTCACGACCTTATCCAAATATCATATAACATTCAAACCCCTGTGTTCTTCTCTAAAACCATAACTTTCCGCAACCTAGATTCCCCCACCCGTGAAAACATATTACCTGATCTTGAAACCATGGACTGGAGTGAAATCTATTCCTGTTCTTCCATCGATTCCATGTTGGCATCCTCACTTATAATTGTCTAGTATCCTTGATTCCCTTGCCCCACTTAAAACCTCTACTTTCCGTCGCTCGCCTGCTCCTTGGATGTGTCAAGAAATCAAAGATCTTCAGGAAAGACGTGAAGCAGCCCTTAGACGCTTTAGAAGTGCAAGATTAGCATTCAGGGAGCTCCGCAATTTGACACAGACAACTATTAGGCATGAAAAAACCAACTACTTTCACGATGCCCTTTCTTCAGCTCCTGATCCTAAATCAAAATGGCAACTCCTTTGTAAGCTCTGTCTCTGCAAATCCTCTTCCTCAGCTGTATTCACCCGATGAATTAAATTCATCCTTTTATCTACTTCCTTTAACACTTCTTCACCCTCTTCCTCCCCTTTTTCCTTAGTACCATCATTTAACTATGAAAACTTTTATTTCTCCTACATCTCTCCTACAGATCTTATTTCCTCTGTTATGAAATCCCACACCTACTCCACCGGGTTTGATGGAATTCCTGTTAAATTGTTAAAACTATGCCTCCCTGAAATCTTACCAGTTCTCCTCTTCATATATAATTTTTCCCTTCAAAATTCAATATTTCCCACATCTTGGAAAAAAGTCTTAGTCCATCCTATTAACAAAATTTCCAACCCTATGAGCCCCAAAGACTTTCGTCGGATTTCCATCCTGTCTAACCTTTCCAAACACCTAGAAAGAATTGTCCAATTTCCTTGAAAACCCCAATCTACTCGATCTGCAATCTGGCTTCTCCACTCAATCCGGTCTCATCAAAATCATCAGTATCTTGCATACTGCTATGGATGAAAAAAAGTTAACCATACTAATAATACTTGACTTTTCCATAGCTTTTGATTCCCTGCACCATTCTATCCTTTTCACCAAATTAAAATCAAAATCCTTTTCCATCAGCGCTATTCCGTGGTTTCAATCCTTCCTTTCCAACCGGACCCAAGCAGTTTCTATTCCTAATCAGCTTCTTACTTCCTTTCTTGTCCTGTCCTCAGGAGTAGCCCAGGGTTCAAGCATTTCACCACTCCTTTCCAATTCATATATCAATCTTCCTAATTCAATTCACCACTGTTCTCACCACTTATACGCTGACAACTTCCAAATCTACCTATCCTTTCCTCCTTCCGAATTATTAGTTGCGTTTGCCAATATCCAGGAAGTATATATACATCTAGATTGGATCAGTGCCTGGACAAACCTGAATGGATTAAGGTTAAATGCTATGAAAACTCAGGCTATTGTTATTTGTTCCAACTCCCTCCTCAGATATAATGTCTCCTTCCCTACTTTAATCCTAAATAATCATTCCATCACATTCAGCTCCTCTGTCAAAAACTTGGGTATTACTATTGAACAAAACCTTGTCCTGGAAACCCCACATCGCCCAAATCTCCTGACGGTCAATAAGTACCCTTAAGTTATTCCATCGTTCCCGACATCTTCCACAAACAATCCATAAGCTCCTTGTATCCTCTCTTCCCATTGAAAACAGCCTCAAATTAAATATATATGAAGCACTTGAAATAATAAATTTCTTCAAATCCAATCCAGATTTTTACTTAAATGACCATATAAATATCTCCAATAATCCAATCTTAAATTTATTCACATCTATATCAGAAAAACCAATTACTCCCTGGCATTACTGGAAAACTCTGACACTTAAACCGTTTACCTATAAACATCCCATCCCACCTTTCTTTCATTGTGAGAAAAAACCAGTACAAAGTTTTCTGTTTGTTATAATCCATTTAAACCTTGGTGAGTGCCAACATGTATTTGATTTCTTGTCTTAATTAAATTCATAATTCATAAATGTTTTACAATACTGATTTATATTACATCTAATTTAATATGTATAATAATACCTAACTATATTTTTAATTGCTTATTTTTGAATTTTTTGTGTGTTTTTAGAACTGAAGATGAATGTATAACATTAGAAATTAGTTTTAAATAAAACAAAATTATAGAAGTGGCAAATAATTTATCAATTCTTAATTAGATTGATCCTTCTATACCATCATGCAGACGTCAACTACTTTATATTTTTTCAATTTTGTTATTCTGAAGGGACCTAGTCCCAGAATAAAGCAAATTTTCTATCTATCTAAGTCATGTTTTAATTTTTTATATTTATTCTTTTAGTGGGTGCAGTAATTCTTGGCATCAAGAAGACTTTGAATCTACCGAGTTATTACAAAAAAAATATGTAGAAAAAGTGATGCTCACCTTCAATTACGAATCAGGGAAGTTGCTGCCCTCTGTTATCAGGTTGGTATTACTGACATTTTTGTGCATTTTCTTATTTTATATCTTCTGTTTATTCTCTTTTATGAACTTATAAATACTTAAAATTTCTTCAAATAGTATTCTTAATTTTTTTTCTTTTATCTTTATTTTTTTATGTTCACACATGTCACTTACATCATGACAATAAGCGGATATGTTATAAACATAATATAAAGGCATTTCAGTGAGGGTGGTCAGCACTTATCGACACTCCTTTCAATGTGAAATTCTACTGAATTTTACACAAGGAGATCTCTTAGCTAAATCCTTTTCAGGCTTCTTCTGGTGAGTCTGTTGCACTGTCAGGCATATCCGTTGTCGCCTTATTTTGAATATATTTGTTGTAATGTCTGTGGAGTTTGTCGTGAAATCTTTTGTATGAAGCATGAATATAGTCTTGAACAGTAGATCTATGTGTAATGTTTTGTTGCTGACGTACCAAGGTGAGCGTGCTATTAGGTTCAATATGTTTGATGATAAAGTCTGTACTGTTTAGATGTAGGTCTTATTTGTTGTCCAAAAATTTGTGATGTGTTAAAGGTTATAAAAGATATATGTGCCTATTGAGTCATTGTCTGATTTTCAATGTCGATCATTTATGAAGAATAGAGTGCAGTAGTCTTAATCTTCTGTTTACACAGAAGCGTTTCTGTTTCACCTGTGGGCCCCAGGTTATTCTTCTATCGAAATTGAGTCCTAAGTAATGAACTGTGGTTCATAAATTACAATTTATTTTATAAAATATACACGATAGCTTGTAAGTAATGTATCTATATTTCTTTAGCAGATATATTGGAAAATTTTGAAATCTTCATCCAATTATTACATTTTTTATATATTTTGCCTAATTTTTTTTACAGAGGAAGAGTGATGCACGGAAGGCATTTTTCATTTAAGGCTGTTACTGGAAATGTTGTGATCACGTTGGTGGGTGAAGGAGTCAGCGGTAAAAGCGTAGATACGGAACACCCTTACGTTGCTACTGGTCCATGGCTGCAAGTTCTGATACCAGATAGTTTTGCGGAAGCAATGGCTTCAGAACTTGACTTGTTAGACTCTGATTATGAAAAGGTAGGTTATCAGTATGCCCCTTTCTTGTTATCCACTTAAAATTATTTAACAGCCATCAGGGATTAACATAAGTCAGTTTTTCCTAATTGTTTTTATTATCTAAGTTTCAAATCTCGATTTTTCATATTTGGCTGTTAATCTTTCAGAGATGTATTTGGTATCAGTATTTTGGCCTATGCATGTCTCATGTTTATTTTACAGTAACTTCACCTCGCATGACACCACATAATGCTTATTTGTTATAATTATTTTTTTTGTCCATTTATGTTTTAATTATTCGTAGTCAACTTGTGCAGTTGTAATATTTTTAATTTAATTTATATATATTTCAATATTTAATAACTAAAATTTGAATTATTTAATTTTGAAATATTAAATAAAATTATTATTATACAATTGCAAGTTTTTCATATTAAAACTTCTTTTGGTATAACTCAGAGGAAATCCACAAGCTTTGAAATTTTATAAGTAACAAAATTTGCTTTTAAATGGACATCTAAAGATGTGTTTCCATGTTTGCAAACAATGACAAGAGACCGCAAGCTCAAGTGTCTGAATTAGATACTTTGGATTGGCTTGCACATGCTTGTCTGTGTGTGTGCAAATCAAAGGAAACTTATGGCAAGCACCACATAAGCGCTAGTGTTGCATCCATACTTTTAATTACTTCGCATTCATAACTTTTATTTTTTAATGAAAATAGTTTAGACCAAAATTAATAGGGGAAAGAAACAACTTAAATCAAGGGACTGATGCCCCGTGGTTTGTTAGTTTACCATACGCTTGTAACTCGCATTTACACGTTTCCTGTTTGTAAAGTTTTGGTCCCATTGTTTGCCAAACGCGTAAATGCAAGAAGGCACCTTAAGAGACAATTCTTGTGTTTAGTGCTTTGAATTATAATAATTTTCTCCTCAGAGTTGAGGGATAGACATTATAAAAAATGTTTAATATAAAAAAAAATTGTTTACTATCTTGTTGAAAACGATGAAGTAACATTGATAAGTAATAATTAAGTTTACATTTTTATTCAAAGAATATCTCTTTAATATAATTTTGATTGATATCAAATTGATTATAAAAATATAATTTTATATTGAAGGGCGTTATTGTTATCATTTGTCTTAAATAAATAATTATTTATTACAGATTTGTGTAAATGTATAGTTTAAATAATATAATATATGTAGGAGAAGGTAGGTTGGGGTGCAGTCAATGAATAAGCACACAAATAAGAAAAAACTTATTATATTGTGTGTCGATGGTTAGGCCTAAGTTTTACATTTTGAAGTTAGGACTTGACTATACGCCACTCTGCCCTGATGATAGCCTAAAACTTAGGCCGCAACATCAACACACAATATAATAAAATTTATCTTATTTGTATGTTTATTCGTTGACCACATCTGCCAACCAAGCTTCTTATACATATATTTTCCACATTCAACCATACTCTCATCTTTAATTAATATAATATTCTTAGCACATATAGTTGAATTAATGCTTTTATTCAATTTTTTTTTTGCTTTCAGTTGATTTTGCCGAAAGTTTTCAACTGGCCCGAAAGAGGTTTGTCAGTAACGATTGAATCTGGGTGTATGGACAGTATTATCAAACAGCCTGTGTTATAACATTTACCTGAAATCATGTTATTAGTATTAAGTTATTTAAGATAATAATATTTAGCTATTGTTATCATTTTTTTACAGAATAAATTTATTTATATTTTTGTGTAATTTATTTATATCATATTTGTTTTTATAATTTGTACACTTCATCAATTACTTAGTTCTTTTTACTTCTAATGATTGTATTCATTGTCACATTGTACATTTAACTGTGGTGATTGTCTGTTGTCTTTCTGTTAATCTTTGATAGTCAATAATTCTATTAATCATTTGATATTTTTAAAAAAGTGTATTGCATGAAATTATCAACCATGACAAATATAAATTATTTTCCTATTCATATTATTTTAAAACCTTCATATAGGTTGTTTCTTTTATCATTGTTTTTCCTCTTAAATTTATTATGATTCAGGTATTTTACTTATCTATAATTAAAATCTTTGTCTTCATCATTCTATTCTGTTTTTCCATCAAGTCTGAAGTTATATTGAACACACTGGAGGGTTGGGACTTATAAAACGATAATCACCTAAATTACTACATTAAATAAATCTTACAAACAATGTACAGGCAAATTAGATGTATTTACATTTATCACAACATCCATATTTTTCTACTGGTACATGTACCTTTAAGCCATTTCTAACAAGTGCCTTTAGCGTGAATTACAAAACGTTCTTGTATTTTTTCTTAAAGGATGCTACATATAGTATTTACATTACATAAATTAAATTTAAATTTATAAATATTAGTAGTTAAGTAATTAGTTTTTAATTATGATTATTATGTAATTAATGAGGCTTCTCAAGCCAGGTCCTTAATCCTTCAATGATTGTGTACTGCTGTAGAAATTGAGCGCTAGGTGGGCTCCCAGAATGTTGTATTGCTGTAGAAGTCGAGCGGTAGGTGGGGTCCTTGGACGATGTACTTCTGTAGAAGTCCACTCCTTTCTGCCTGTTTATCAAATGACGGTAAACTTATACTGAAATTGGACCTTGAAATAGTCTTACATCATTCTAGAGAGCTTGTAGTACCTACTCCTGTTAATAGATATCGCATTAATTCAGATCCCTCAAACTTGACCCTCCTCTTCTGTCCCCTTTTTTTGCTAAATATTTTCAAGTACCTGGGATCATTCCCAAATCTTTTTTTATGCCTTCCTAATTACCTATCTGACTTCTTATAATTATTGTTGAAATAGACTTCCTTTAATTTTCTTTATTTTTTGAATCTCCACCACATCACAATTTCCATCACGTTTCGGATATATTTTATTATAAATAACACTGATATTTCTTCTATATAATATATAGGTGTAAATTAAAACAAATGATATAAGATATAAGAAGATTGTTAAAAACTAAAAGATTAAAAAAACAAAAGATTATATATTTTTATAGGCATTGTAACATCATATTTTTCACAAAATTTTAAATACAATATAATAATAATTTCCTGAATTTCATCTTGAAAAAAATTAAATCATTTAAAATTATAAATATTTATTTATATTATTGATAAAAATTATACTTTTTTTACATTTTATGACATAGAGGTAGAAATAAACGAAAAAGAAGAGTAGTTGTCCTAAGGGCCGCTACTTTTTCCGAGAGGCAATTGCTAGAATTTCTTGAAACTTCTACACTAATGTCCAAATACGAAAACCGGCCGGGACTCGGGATCAAGCGCCAGATCAGAGATATTTCCAAAGAGCCCCAACTACGAGTTGCACTTCGAAATACAAATTAAAACAAGGGCACATCCAATCCTAACCATTGGCTTGTACGCTCGTTTACCGTATGATATTCACCGTTCACAGAAGAGAACTTCAGATGAAAGTACATTCGTGTATGCAATCGCTTAATAATATCACTGAATTTTAACTCAGCAAGGGTAAGATGACAACCTTACTTGACAAAAATTCTTAATTAGAACAAAGCCTACTTTAAACTGTGCGGAACCTACTTCAATGTATACAAAACGGCTAACAGCAGAAACCCATGTAAGAATACTTATTATTAATAAAGATTAATCTATAAGTTATTATTATGATTTACTTGTGTACTCCTAAATCGTGCCTAATCATTACCCACAAAGATTTAAAATTCAGAACTTGGAATATTTGTCATTAAACTGACGCGGATTTCTGAAGCTGCTCTTAGATGAAGTGGGCTAGTTTAAATTCGATAAAGAGGTTTTACAAAACATCATTGAAAAGAGAAACCCCACAATAAATTATTTCTGCTATAAAATAGAACACGGTTGCTGTAAAGGTGCTTATAATTGACTTTAAACCCTTTTAGTTACACGTTAATTATAGAGTGATATTATCAGACCGTCAATATATTGATAAAATTCGATATTGACCATGTAAGGGGAGCTGTAGATATCCTTATGGGTAATTCTTGTGGGAAGGGCCAATTTCAGTTCTGAGACTATGAAAACATTATCTTACAAATTCCCCTCCACAAATCATTCGGAATATTCCTTTGCATATTAAAACGTAAATATATTATATCCACAACACAGCTGCATGCGTTTTTTTGAATGGGAAATTTTCGAACTAATATCCTCCATGAACGTTGGCTTTAAAAAGTGCCTTTCTTGAGTAATGGAACTTTTTATGAGTCTGGCATTGACAGGAGTCTGTCTATCTTCTAATCAGTTGACATCCGCATGATGGTATAGTAGGATCAATCTAATTAGGGCTTGATAACTGAAGATGAATGTATAACATTCGAAACTAGTTTTCAATAAAAAAAAATTATAGAAGTGGCAAATAATGTATCAATCCCTAATTATCTTATAATCTTTTAATTGTTTCGCCCAAATCGATTTGAGACGGCAGACAAACGAGGAGCTTATCTTATAAAGAACTATTTTTAAAAAAAAATTCGTGCAGCTCGATAATATCAGCAAGAACTTTTTTCTCACCTTATTTAGCTATGCAGTATTTTTTTCCCTCATAGCCTTTGGGTTGTCGTTCTTTACAAAAAAAAAAATGGATTTCATCCTTTTGAACTCCCTCCATCATTGCACTTCTGAGGCAGCTCACGTTTAAGAGGCGAGGGAATAAAAGAAATGTAGTTTTTTAAAAATAACTTCATAAATTTTCACGAATCAAAAATTATAAAGTACAGATCTATAGCTGTCTCGAAAACTAATAGTTTATACCTCGAAGGAAAAAAAGAAAAAATTACTTATCTTTTTAATTAGAGCGAGGGAATGAACCACATTAAAAATACGAAGCTACCTAAAAACGTATGAAAATAGGTAATACCTCTAGACCGCACTGAACACGCATGATCCTTCCTTAACTACCAGCAGCGAGAAATATGACCGTCACTTAGTGCTCATTTGATAATTTAAGTCCCAACTTGAACACAAATTACCACCTGGTGAGGGAATGAAACATAACTTTGACACTCTTTTAATACGATTCCAACTATTTTACGGTATCTTTAAAACTCCAAATCGAAGAGTTTTAAAACCTTCTAACCATACCTCATAAGCTTTGATAATAATGAAACGAAATAATTATTCATTGTGCCTTTGTAATTTTTTTCAATTTTCAAAATGTGGTTAAGGACAGAGCGAGGGAATGAAGAAAATGATATTATTTTTCTCTCTCTATTCATTAGAATGGCATCATTTTTTGTTATTAATTATTACTATACTAATCATACCTTTATGTATTTTAAAAATCTGACACATCCCATATCCTGGGAAGCTATAAGGGCACAAGAATTCGCACTTTCTAGGAGAATGATCCTTATAGAATCCAAACGGAGCCCAGGATTTAAGATTGATAACATGAGTGCATCTCTCAACACTCATTCACCCAATGGAAATGGGACAGATCTTGAAAGAATAAGAAGAGGTAATGAATGAATAAACTCCATCGGTGTTGGCGTTTGGGAAAACTTAAAACCACCAAAATATCATTTTCAGTCAGCGGTAACGAAATTGCAATGGAATACAATCTTAATGCCAAATATCGTATTATTTTCTCAGCAATTTAGTCAAATTCAATGGATTACACTGCGACCAGACTAGGTTGTCGTCCCTAACCTATGGGATTGAACAGCACTGAAAGCATACCATGAAAGGTACCCGGTAGATGTATAGATCCAATAGTAACTCCAAGGATTTTACTTCATCATTGAAGTTTGCTGCATTATGGCAGACGTAAAGCGTAGACGAGTATTGCTGTGAAACTCAATACAATTAATGTTATTTTGTAAATTTTATAAAGGAGATGGTATATCTATATATAATTCACCTCAAGCCGATGTGGAATTAGATGATAGATAAAGATGCTGAAAGTCCGACAAAATTTGTCTCGCAAAAGCATCAACCATAGACTCAGTGACAATGATTTGCGAGTACACCATAGTTTAAATAATCGCTAAAAGTATTGGAAGAAAAAATTAAGGATAATCATTTCAGTGCTTAAGACATTTTCATATGATGTCCAGAGAACAATTTGTCAGATTACCAAATGATCTGAGATGACAAGTATTTGTAGCATGTTTCAGACTGTTCATAACTTTAATAATACAGCATTATAAACAAAAAAGTATAACTAATTTAAAAATCATAAAGTCATGGAGGAGTTTAACGGTGTTCTTAAAAACAAATACCACTGAAAAGTATGAAGCGGTATTTCGAGTAATAAATACAGTTGCTCATTCGTTTCATTTTATTCCTCAAATATTTTTTAAATATAAACTTCTTTTAAATGAATGAGAACAAATCGAAGGTTGTTAATTAACAATTATGGTTGATAATTGTCATCAGTTGACATCCGCATGATGGAATAGGATCAATCTATTTAGGGATTGATAAATTATTTGCCACTTCTATAATTTTGTTTTTATAGAAAACTAGTTTCGAATATTATACTAATATTATACTCAGTTCTAAAAACAAACAAAAATTTAAAAATAAGCAATTCAAAATGTTACCAAACTGTATTTTGAATTGCTTATTTTTGAATTTTTGTGTGTTTTTAGAACTGAAGATGAATGTATAACATTTTAAACAAGTTTTCAATAAAACAAAATTATAGAAGTGGCAAATAATTTATCAATCACTAATAATTTTCAGTTTCCAATTACGTATAATTTGGGTGTGAATTGTTGTACTTTACGTTAAATAATTAATTAATCTGTTCTATAGAAGAATTATTGGTTTATGATATGCTATTTTAGTCTCTATTTTAAACCAATTTGCTTATTATTAATGCATTTGCATAAGAAAATTCAAAACAAACATTTATCGATATACCGGTTTGTGTAGTCAGACATCTTGCCTAAATGCGAGGTTCCTTTTGATGGTGTTGTTTACGCTAGTTTTTCTTCAAAATGTTGGGATTAGGACCTAAAAAGGACGGTGGACCTAATGTGAAATTTTTCGAAGCGTCTGAAACATTGTTACAGTTCGACACAATTAAATCATGGCTTCAGAAAAACTGCAAAAAGGTACTACATCAATATTATGGCCTTTGTGTTTGTGATGTTAGTGAATTTGTTAAGGGTATATTTTGAGGTTTATAATAAAATCTTGAGCTATCAAACTTTATTGTTTATGGTTAAATGCAATGAATTTTCTTATTAACTTGAGAATAAACTCATTTCGTATGTAATTTATATGGATAGCTAATAAGCTGTCTACTCTCTACCTCTATAAACAAGGTGGTTGTTATAATTATTTTAATTTTGAAATTATTCTTATTCTGTTCGACTTACATTATTTATTTGGTAATTTTGTTAACTATTCTTAACTACTATGCATTTATTTGAATTTATAATAATATGAATTAAGATTTTTTAAAAAAAATATTGCTCTACCTAGATCTGAATTTGAAGATTATTAGATACTCCTTGAAATAATGTAGAAGTTATTATAAATTCTGTTGAAGCTTCTCGTTTCTTCAACTATATTTGTTATTTTATTGCTATGCTTGTTGATGCTTAGTTGTGTATCGTTATGTTTGTTAATGCTTGATTGTGTATACCATATGTGATTCGTATGTTTTAATGCCTGTGCCGATGTTTTAGATCAACTTTAGGCTGTTGATTGATTATTTAATGATTTAGTTTGTTTTTTTTATGCTAAGTTAAGTTTTGTTTTTCAGTATATTCAAACAGATCCGCCAACAAGTAAAAGTTTATCTGCTCTGGTTGTGCAGCTTATTCAGTTTCAAGAGGATAATTTTGGAAAAAATGTTTCGAAGCCACCACTTACAAGATTACCAGTAAAGCATTTAATATAATATAAATAATTTAGTTTTCTTACATACTACTGAACTTCTATATATGATTTTACTTGATTGTTAATAGCTAAAAAAATATTGCTTCCTTGGATTGTATTTATTGTTTATCTTTCTATGTTGCGATAAATTAATATTTTAATTAATATAATTAAATCATATTATTTAATATTTATTAAAGATGAAGATTGTGGTTCATTGAGGATCATTTAGTGTGAACAGTGTTTAATGAGGGTGCATGTTTTACTATTCTTGACAACCACATTCTTCATTTATTCATAGTCATGTATTATGTTTTTAGTAGGATTTAGTTACTCTTTCTGGTACTTACCAGAAAGAGTAACTAAACCATACTTATATTATCAGAGATATACATAATCGTAATCAATGATTACGTGCTCACTAAAGAAAATGGAACTTAATCATCATGACTATATATATTTGATACTATCGGACTGTGAATTTAGCTAAAATGAGACATGATTTCCTGATATAATCGTAATCTGAGACCATGATTATGAATACAATCATGTTATAATTATAATTGCAATGACTAATCAAAATAACATATTCACAATCACTGTCATGTACATGTTATTGCGCAACCCAAAATCTACAGATTTTGCCTGATCTAAACAGTTTATCTGATTTGATAGTCAAAAGGGCTCCGCAGAATCCTTTTGTTAACCGAGGGAATTTAATTTGGCATAAATATGAATTCTGTGTTAAATGGGTATAAGCCAATTTTTTTGCTATAATTGCTTGTTATTGTTTGTTCCTTGTAATGATCTTTATCTTTAAGAAAAAGGAATTAAGTCAACAGAACACTATTCATATTCCATGTTTCATTCACAATTTGTTTCAGTGAATTATACTGTTTTTCTCTAAGACCATTTTCTAAAATGCACTAGATGTTTTTTACTTTTCTCGATAACAAAGTGGCCGATATATATGTGGTTTTCAATATTAGATTTGTATCGTTTAGCACAAACTCAGTGAATACTTGAGTGCTTACTTTGGCCACATATTTGAAAAAAAAAAAAACTTAAATTCGATATCGTATAAATGTAGGATATTCACTTTTGTAAATATAAAAATGAAGTATTTTGAACTTTTCACAAAAACAGCTTTAAACTAATAAGTTTGTATTTTATTATAGTCTAATCAAACTAGAAAGGGGTCTCGGTGGAAAGTTATGGAGAAGTTCTGAAAATTTACTCGTTTGTGTTTTTTGAGGTGCTGATTTCAAATTTCAACTTTTCCATCTCAAATTTTCACCGGAAATAGAAAAAAATTCAAAAAATTTATTTCAAAATTCGAAATTGTTTCAAAACGGAGTGGCTTAACAAAAAAAAATCATTAGAATCAATAGTATTGATAATTTAATGTTCAATTTAGTATGAAATGAATATTAGAGGTTATTCAAATAATGAATGATTTTCAAGTTATGAGCAAAAAAGGAAAACAAAAGTTCTTTTTTTGCATTTATTTTAGACATCCGGCAAACATTTGTGTTAAATTCGTAATCTGCTTCCTGAAAGACATAAATAAGCAAATTTTAAGAATTCCAAAACTTTCCCCATAAGTCACTTTCTGGTAGCGATTGGACTGAATCCCATTGGACTAAGAGCAGATGCTCCTAAATGATATCCCAAATAAAAAAAAATTCTGGAAATTTATTTTGCATTGTTAAAAATTTAAATTTCATGTCATTACCAAAATTCCTGTATTAATAAAAAAGTAAAAAGTTGAATAATTCCAAAATATTGAATTGATATAGCGGCTTTAAAAATTCATATTTATTGCAATCATGGGCAAAACAGAAAAAAGGCATATCCACCTCAAAGCAGAAGGGGAGGCAATTTTCTAAATTTAACTTCTTTCATTAGAGGGGAGCCATGCTATAATTTACAGTAACATTCAAAATTACACAACAATTTTTTTCTTTTTAAATAATTCTTAAACAATATTTTGCGAGCATTAGTTGCGAAATTTTTTTCCACGTAGAAAGGGGAGGCATCTTCCTTATGTTGCCCGCTCCTGGTTAAGCCCACGATTAGGAATACATAAATTATTACTTCTATAATTAAATCACAGCTAAGGTAATGAGACTTTTGATATATGTTAAATGAGGGGAAATCGTAGGCTTTGCGCTGTGTAGTCTAGTGTACAATGTGATTATGATTACGCGATTTCAATCATAATCATGACCGTTATTACGATTATAATCATGTAATCAAGCTATCGCAGTCTTTATTATAATCGTAATTATGATCATGCCCATCTCTGTGTATTATACGGTTGACCACTTGGTTTGTTGTCCCTCATAACTTGAAACTGATAACGTCCATCTTTATATTCATAGGCATTTATGTTATGGCATGAAAAAATTAATTTTTTATTACATTTCATTACTAAAATACCTTTTAAAAAAATGGAAAGATCCCCAAACTTTGAATTTATGTGGTGGTGTTTAAAATTCATATTCATTGAGATTATCAAAATTATTACTGCTTTAATTCGATAACAGTTGTCAACTTCCGCTTGCTCAAGAGATATTCAAACTCCCAACAGATCCTTTTCAGTAGAGGTGGTGGCCTTTTCGTAATTAAAATTTAGTTATTTCTGTAATGAAGTATCATGCCCATTCTCAGAAACTTTCTTCAATGGTATAATCCCAAGATTTTGGAAATATTTCAATACATCTTCTTCCAAATATGGCTATTTCCAAATTTTTATAATTTTTCATCCAAAAAAGAAGATAAAAATCACAAATAAAAATCTCAAAAGAAACAACACTTATTAACAAACAACTTATTAATAATGTTAATAAAATATCTGCTGTATCCACTCACACCACTTTCCTTACCGCTTTGGGCGATAATCCAAAATAAAAACTGTTTGCTGTATCTTCCCTAATTTGAATCTGATTAAGATTTTTATCTATAGCTTTGTAGAAATTTGAATTAGCTTTCAAATGAGCATTTAGATTATTCTGGGAGATGAATAGTTATCAATTTTTAAAAAACTAAATGAATGTGAACCGGTATCCTTTGTAACATGTACAGAATACTTTATTAAATATGTGTTTAAAGTTCAAATACGATATCTTTGCTAATATTGGTCCGATTTAGCAAAGATATTCGTCCGATTGATACTATAAATAAGCAACATTCTTTTTTCATTTTGTGGGAATTTAATTAGCTTTCGAATAGACATGACAAGCCTGAATTTTTCCGACTCAGGAGGCTGTGAAACTCATAGATCTGTTGAAAACTGCACATTGAAATTTTGACTGATTACAATACTCTCCTTGCCTAGTTATGTTAGGAAAGTAAAAAAAGAGCTATGTCTAATACCTCGTATCTTTGCTAATAATGGTCCGATTTAGATGATTATTTTATTTTTTGAGAATTTAATTATCTTTCAAATAAACATTTACTATAAAATGCAAATATTCAGCTTATGCACAAATAAAATATTCTTTTCGTCATAACTTTTTTTCCTGCATTTTCTCGGGGATGCACCTTATAAATGAATATTTTATATATGAATAGTTGGAAAGCTTTAAGTAGAAGACTTTAGGCAAGTTTCTTGGATATTGCACAGCAACTATTGCGGACAAGGTGTTCGATTTGGTGCACAGGGATTGGGGGGACAAAACCCTACATAAAAAAAAAAGTAAATAACATAATCGACCCACCCATTCAAGAGATAATTGTCACAAACAGATCAATGACTGAAACTATGTTTTTTGGACTCAGAAAAAAAAAAATGCATAGATCCATTGAAAACTTCACATCGATACTTTCCTTACCTGGTTACGGTAGGAAAGTAAAAAACAGAACTGGTATAAATAAAAATCTGAAAAGAAACACTTATTAACAAACAACTCATTTCTCGCACTGAACTAGCAATGAAAAAAAGGAGAGGTGAGAAAGGTGGAGTGTTTATTGGTAAACGGTTTAGGGGTCAGGGTTTTTCCAGTAATTCCGGTGAGTAATTGTTTTTTCTGTTATTGATGGGAATAAATATATTTCCATATGAATAAATATATGTACTTTGACGACATATAATTTTGATATGTATAATAATACCAAACTGTATTTTGAATTGCTGATTTTTGAATTTTTTGGGGGTTTTAGAACTGAACATGAATGTATAACATTCGAAACTAGTTTTCAACAAAAACAAAACTATAAAAGTGTCAAATAATTTATCAATCCCTAATTATACTCTTATTGATATATTTGTGTTATACATTATCCTTACTGTAAGTTAGGCAACTCCTTATATTATTGGAAGATGTTTACATACAGCATATATTTTGTTCAAACTTTAATAATGGCTATTCCCCTATTCAGATATTGTTATAAGTACTTCATATTTTTTAGATACTGCCGATTTTCCATAATTTTTTTTTAACTTTGTGAATATTATCATTTTAGTTCAACTATATTATTTTCATAGCAAGCAATAAATGTACCATTAACCTAAATCTTTCCAGCAACCAAATATTTAAAGCTTTACTCAATATTGTAATTTTAAGAAGACGCTTTATCATAATCAATATTGAATTTTAAGCTGTGAGTGATATTTTTATAAGTTTTGTTAACTACTTTTATCTCATTTATTTCATTTCAGTCATGTTTAGCTGTCTTATATTTTGTTATAATACCTTTATTACATTAAAGAATTTTATGATGTATTTTTATTTTAAAGCATTTCTTTCAATTCAGATGCGTTGTTTCATGGATTTTAAACCTGGAGGAGCGCTGTGCCATATTCTGGCCACCGTATATAAGTATAAGAGTGAGCAAGGTTGGCGAAGGTTCGACTTTCAGGTCAGTAAGGTATGGGCGTGTCACCAACTCACATAACTAACTCTTATATTGTTTTGCTTTAAGCACGCTTTTACACTGTTCTGAATGTAGATGTTATATGTAAAACTGCAGTTATTTGTATTGTATGTTTATGTTTTAGTTAGTGTTATGAAATATAGTAGTTTATTTATCTTATTATTTTTTTTTGTGTGTGTTAATTTATTTGCTGCCCATTGCTTTTATTGAATGTGTAGATTATTTAGAGGAATGAATTTTTCTTATGAATACTAATAGGGTGTTTGAAAAGAAATGATCGTTCCAAGGGTTAAGATGAAGTTTATTTTTTTCTTACATAAAATTTCTTCTTACTTTCGAAGTACAGTCCATTATGTTCTATGGTTAGTTGCCATCTAGAAGCCAGCCGTTCGTTTCCCTTCCGGTTCCACTCTTTGGGTTTCGACTGGAAAAAGTCTTCGACTCCAATTTTTACCTCGTTCAATGTTTGAAATGTTTTCCCATTAAGAAAGTGAGCCATTGCTCGGAAAAGATAGAAGTCCGAAGGCGCAAAATCAGGGCTATTGGATGGATGCATAACAAGTTCGATGGTATCCATTTCAGCGAGTTTTTGGGAGCATATTTTCAGGCGACGTTTGGCTTGCTGCAAGTTGAGCTCATGTGGGTGAACCACATCCTCTTTTCTCTTCAGCTAACTAGTGTAAGTGACGATTCACAGTTGAATGTGACAAACCAAGTTTGTCGGATAGCTGCCGAGTAATTTTTGTGGGATCATCATCAATAGTGTGGCATAGAGCCTCGCTGTCCAGAAGCTGCCTTTCCAAGCTGGTATCGCCACTTTCAAATTTGGTGAACCACCTTCTCTCAGTCCGCTCATTAAGGTTAGGTTCCTCTTTAACTTACCTCAACAAGCGTCTGGTTTCGGCTTCTGAAAATTTCCTTTTTCAGTAATATCGCAGAATTACTTGAATTTCATACCTTAATGTCACTTTGATTGAAAGAATGCTAAACAAGTACTGAGCCTCGCAGAGAGACATTATGTTTTCTAACTGATTCAGTATAGTATTAGGATTAAAAAGATACCAATAAGAAGTACATTAGAATTAACAGAGATGTAAGAAAAAAATAAACTTCATTTTAACCCGTGAAATGGTTATTTTTTTCATACACCCTATTACGAGGGCATATATCTTTTAAAGACAAGTAGTTATAGACAAACAACGTAAGGGAGAACCTTGTGGGCGGTGCTTAAGTTGGGAGATTGTAAGAGATCAAGGAGGGAAAAGTCTTATCCTCCTACTTGATGTGAAGCCAATGTACACGATGACCGTTTCTGTCGTGGTAGT
This sequence comes from Rhaphigaster nebulosa, assembly GCA_948150685.1. NCBI lineage: Eukaryota > Metazoa > Arthropoda > Insecta > Hemiptera > Pentatomidae > Rhaphigaster > Rhaphigaster nebulosa. The sequence goes on along the minus strand of OX411306.1, from coordinate 247,231,280 downwards.
ATTCTCACGAGAGTTGCTCAAGAGTGAGGGACTTTCTAGTAAGATATGGCAGCGACTGTCCTGAAGTTTACACGATCAGAGTGACCATGACAGTGCAACTTTCATGACAGAAACTGTCATCATGTAACACCACCTTTAGTTTATTGTTAATTAAATAACAAAAAGTTATTTTTAGAAGCATGTGCACTAAAAGGTTGTGTCTTAGGTTGTTTATCTATATTATTATTTATTTCCTGTATCTATCACTGCTTTCTTTTTTTTTTTTTTTTTTTTTTTTTTTTTTACTTATTATGTCTACAATGAAAGTTCTGAAGTATTAAGATATTTGTTCAATTGTGATGTGAACAGTTTGTAAACTCTTGTTTACAAGATTAGGATGGGATGCCAAGCTTACCCACAAGTATGTATATGGTTTGAGAAGTGTCAAAAACCTATGATTCAGCAGTCCAGATTATAATAGTTTGTGTATTTTGTTGTTCTTCCTAATGTTAATTTGCGTCTATAGTAAATTTTATTTCGTACATATTATTTTTTCTCTAGAAATCATTATTTGATAAAAATCAACTAGCATTCTGTACACTACCTATATATTTTAACTTCGTCAAGTTGCAAATATATTTTAAAAGTTTCGGTTTAGTTTTCATGGAAACATTTTCTTTCCATTAAATAATATGAAAGTAGAAATTGTTAAGTTAATTTCTGCTTTTATATTCTTTAATTACTTTATTATAGAGTATATTGTTTATAACAGATTGGTGGGAGAACGTATGGTCGCATCCGTCTCCTTTCAGATGCGCTCGGTTATCCATCTAGGGTCTTGTGCTCATAAAATACGCTGTATCTTTGCTAATACTGGTCCGATTTTGATGATTCTTTTTTTTGTGTTTTAGATAATTTAATAACCTTTCATGAAATTCTATACATAATTTACTTACTATAAATTGCATGTTTTTTAAGTCAAGCGCAAATAAAATATTCTTTTCATCATAACTTTTTTTGCTGCATTTCCTCGGTGATATAATACATAAATGAAAAGTTAAAGGTCTTTAAGGAGAAGATATTAGGCAAGTTTCATCAAAATCGTTTGAGCCGTTTATCAGAAAATTGTAAAATCCCTGATATAATAGCTACATCCGATTAGTCCGATGCGCTTTATCTTTCTAATACTGGTGCGATTTTGATGATTCTTTTATTGTTTTTTAGATAATTTAATTACCTTTCATACAAATCTATACATAATTTACTATAAAATGCATGCTTTTTCAAGTTATGTGCAAATAAAGTATTCTTTTCATCATAACTTTTTTCCCTCCATTTTCTCGTTGATATACTACATACATGAAAAGTTAAAGGGCTATAAGGAGAAGATATTAGGCAAGTTTCATCAAGAGCCGTTTTCGAGAAAATTGTAAACAATTGTAATATCCATGATATAATACTATTTCCGGTTAATCCGATGCGCTGTATCTTTGCTATTATTGGTCCAATTTTGATGATTCTCTTTTTGTTTTTTAGACGATTTAATTAGCTTTCATACAAGTCTATACATAAATTACTATAAAATGCATGATTTTTAAATTATGCGCAAATAAAATATTCTTTTCATCATAACTTTTTTGCCTGCATTTCCTCGGTGATGTACCACATATATGAAAAGTTAAAGGTTTTTATGAAGAATAATTTAGGCAAGTTTCATCAAAATCTTTAGAGCTGTTACCGAGAAAATTGTAAAAAAAGTATAAAATCGATTATATAAAGTGGCACTTCCGGTTAGTCAATTTTGACGAAAATGTTGCTGTAACATCACATGCATGTGCCAACCTTAAATACGTAATTTCAGTATCGTATAACTTTTCGTTTTTGAGCTAGACTAATCACATACACACAGGCCATTTTGCGAGACTTGGTCATTTGGACTCAGGGAACCTTAAAACGTGTATTTCCGTCGAAAACTCGAATTCGAAAATTTTCACGATCGCAATACTTCCCCTTACTATATACTTCGTATATAATAAGGGAAAGTAAAAACTAAAAAACAGAAAAGAAAGTGCTTCTTGGAAGGTGATGGGGCCCTGTTGTTTTCTTGAGCCAGTCATTACTTTATTGTATTCTGGAATATTTTTTCCCACTTTCGTCTGTTCAATTTTCACGCTGAGACCGGGCTTTTGTATATTGCGATTATCCATGAGTGAATCTAGTGTGAAGCATCAAGGCTCTGAAGAGAATTAATAATGGTGAGTCTGTGGCAATAATCTATCGAGAACTGAACATGGGGAAAAATACAGCCAACGATTGGCGAAGGAACTTATGTTTGAATGAAAGTTTTTTTTTCTATAGATTGAATTAGGCAAAATATAGAAAAAACCATTCCTGTACTCTGTATTTGTGGTTTCTTCAGGAAGGTCGGAGAGGTATGCTTATCAGTGACCCAATTTAGAGAGAAAAAGCTCTGGCCATTCATCTATAAATTGAAAAAACCGATGCTAATTTGTAGCAAGTGGAGGATGGATTGACTGATGGAAAAAGTGACAGGAATTTGGTTGAACTGCTACAGATGCTCTAATCATGAAAATATGGAAGGATTTTGCACTTAAAAGTTTTGTAAATGTTGAAAAAAGAGAAAAGAAAATAACAGACTTTTTCAAAAAAAGAACTTTGCTGTCATGTTAATTTGTACGGGCTTCGTCTTTTTCTATTTTCGAATGCCCAATTAAATCTGTACATACACATTGAATTTGTCGTACAATGGTGCTATTCATATTTCCTTTTGAAATACCTAAACCGGCCAAACGGGAAGCGGCCACAGGGTCCCAGTCTCCAGGTAGGTTATCAGGGGTTTTACTTACTCACAAGTGACATTAGTGAAAACCACATTCAATGATAATATCTCATTTAAAACTTCTTATTAACTTTTCTGAAGTCCTGGTCTGGGTCAAACATTTTTAATCTGAGATCGACCCAAACGTGGATAAATGGCACTGTAATAACTTGAAAGACTGCTCAATGTTTACAATCTGTTATGTATACAATGCTTACAACTTTTGATAACCTCTTTTTAAAATTTATTTTTTGATAACAACATTAAATAGTACATTTCGTTGGTTTGGAGACGAAAGTTATCAACTGTAATTTTTGCGATGTGCAGGTTTGTTGCTTTCTACCTATGCCTCAACCAAAGTTTCACTTCATTTGTGACAAAAATATAAAATTATCAATAATGATTAGTTACAACAATAATTGATAATTCCATAATTTTGTAACTAATGAAGCATAAATTTGGTTGAGGCACAGGCAGAGGTAGAAAGCAACAAATTTGATCTTTCCAATCGGTCACTTTATTTCCAAACCGACTCTTTGTTAATATAGAAATGTTAGCCCATTCTAAACTACGGTTTGGCCTCAACGGTGCTGTTCTGTCTTGTCATTTTTTTTTTCCATTGTGTGTAACTAGCCATTGTCTTTTATTGTCATATATATCACCCCTATTCTGCATGCCTAGAGATAAACTACCGTAAATTCAATTTTGCTGATTTTGACTTTATTTATTTATGTATTTCCATTATTCTGGCCTTATTTTCCGAGTATAAGTATCGTAAGTATGCTAGATGGGTAATAAAATACGCTACACTTCAAATATAATGGTTAACCTCTATTCAGAACAGGTGATAAAGTCTGATCTTAAATCTCTTTTGCTATCCTGTAAAACTAGAAATGTTTGTCCTCAGAGGTGAAATATCGTAACATTTTAGATGAAAAAATTTTCTCTGCTAGAAATAATAAAAACAAACCCTAAATATCATCTAGTCTTTTGTTCAACAAGTAATATTAAAATGTGTCAGACCTGAATTGAAAAGCACTAAATATATACATTTTTTTTTTTGTTTGTTTATGAGACAAATTATCAATCCCTTAAATTTGCATTTTTTCTTAACTTGGGAACAGCTGATACCTTTTTACTAGGAGATCTACAAATAAATTGTGACTACCTATTGGATACTCCTCGCTCTTCTTCATAATTATTCTACATAAAATTGTGCATCCTGAAGGCCGTAGATGGATATGTACTTCCTAAATCCTCTTTGAATCTGAATTTTCTTTTGGAGACAATTCGATTATCGTTGTACAATGCTTTCTTAAGTCCTCTTCTATTTTAGGACCTTTTTTAAATAAATATTTACTGAGTTTAGGATTTCTTCGAATGTTATTAATTTTGTCTATCCGTACTTTATATCTTTTTGATTATAATTGAAAATCCAAAACATCAGGGATAAGAATTATTGAGTTTTACCTTCAGTTTTAAACATACATATATATATATATATATATATATATATATATATATATATATATATATATATATAAATTAATGGGTAGTTTCCTAATTAAAAATTCAAATATAATGAATGATAATTATAAAATGACTTTCTCTCTTTTTTTTTTTTTTTAAATATTCAGTCAAGCATGCATGCATGCACTTGTTAGAGGTGCATATATTGCAGACTTTCGATTGCAAAAATTTCTGTCCTGACTGAAATGATGCACATGGCAAAGTAATCCATTTTCAAATCTGTTTAGAAGTTCTTTACCAAAAATTCCCACTTAGTGTTTTTTTTTTTTATAGCGATAGGCTAAATTATAGAAGTTTTGCTTTATGTGTATAGTGAAAATTTTGGAGTCTCTTATCATTTCTTATCAGTATTAACAATTTTTAATTTTTTTTTTTAAATTATATAATTCAATATTTCAGTTGTTGAAATAGTATAAGTAATGCAGAAATTGAAATAAATTGTTTCATTCTTGAAGAGGAGCATTAACCCTTTCAGTGGCCGAGGACACAACACTTGTAAACTACTAACGCTCCAACTTTAAGCACCTATCCTCCTCTCCTCACTTTTTAGTTTTTAGCTTAAAAGTTTCTTTCAACATACTGTTAGTCAATGGCGAACACTTTAATAATATTTTATTTAAACATTTTTGTCTTCAAATTTATTATTAAAATAAACTTATATATATATTTTTTATATTCAATATATTTTTGTTTGATTTATAAATCACCAAAATATTTTTAAACCTCAAACTGATTGTTTTTTAAACCAAAAATAATTGTTTTGAGATGTTGACTGGCGGGGGCTGTAGCATATATGGTGCTGAAATTCACATCCTGTGTGCCAGGGTCATAGCAGGTACGGTTCTTGTATTCTTGTAATTTCAACTTCAAAGGTCCTTCCTTTTAATGTAAACAAGTTGAAAATATATATAAAGTATAAAGTAATAATATTAATTAATATATATATATATATATATATATATATATATATATATATATATATATATATATATAAATAAATAAATAAAGGCATGAGTAGCAGAGATCTGTCATTAAGGTCATATTTTGTAGAATCGTTCTGCCTAGCAAAGGGAACCGCTGCAGGTGCTCAAAAGTAGCAGGAAAAAAAAAAGAGGTGTGGAGATGTGCAAATCTTTATAAGCACCAAAATTTCAGGTACACATACTGAAATTTTGATTAAAATTTACCCATACTTTTATGGCATTGTTCTGCCTAGAAGAAAACCCTACCTACTGAATTTCAGCTCAATTGACCCAAAGGGGGCTGCTGGAGGTGCTCAAATGTAGCGGGGGAGGGAGGAAAAAAAAATATATATCAGAACAATTTTCATAATCGTATTCTAGGGGTTATGAAATGGATAGAAAATGCACTCCCGCCCCTCTCCACTGGCCTTCAACCCAATGCAATAGTTTATTTTATTCTGAAAAAAAATACTACTAAAATGGATATTGTATATTTGAGATTAATCGACTTTGACACCGTTGGACCAATCACCAGTTGGCACATATATGTATTATTTTATGGAGAAGGTTTTTATGTTATCCAGTTTGTTGTGACACGGCATTTAGAGGGGGATAGTGTAATGGTGGTGAATTAGACAATTAATGTAATAATAGTTGTGAATTATACAATTAGATCAGATGTTATATTAAGTGTTGAATGAAAAAATTAAGTGTGAAAAAATATATTCCAACAGTTTCGTTTGATACAGTGTTTTCTTTACCAAATATTACACTCAAATACTCATTACAGTCACACGCAACTGAACTATCTTAGGACGCCCCTTCTATCACCAAGGATTAAGTGCTAGAAATTATTTGAAATGCCACACAAAAAATCAAACATTGGAAGATCAACCAGCAGATATGTGAGACAACTGTCAGCCAGTAGAGCTGCTGGAACATGGAAGATCAACCATTGGAAGATCAACCAGATAGGTGAGACAACTGTCAGCCAGTAGAGCTGCTGGAACATGGAAGATCAACCAGATAGGTGAGACAACTGTCAGCCAGTAGAGCTGCTGGAACATGGAAGATCAACCATTGGAAGATCAACCAGATAGGTGAGACAACTGTCAGCCAGTAGAGCTGCTGGAACATGGAAGATCAACCATTGGAAGATCAACCAGATAGGTGAGACAACTGTCAGCCAGTAGAGCTGCTGGAACATGAGTTGGAATCCTGCTAGTGCCAGCTTATACTTCAAGACCTGCTGCAACACCCGAAGAGCGAGATGCACGACGTGAAGCTGAATGGTCACAGCAGAGTCGATCAAGAACGAGAATACATCACTATGTTGTCCTTGATCTAATGATTAATTTGTGCTTTGAAGTTTGAAAAATGTTCTCAGTTTTCGCATCCAAAAATAAGTTTTGACATTATATAAGCTAATAATAATATTGAATGAGTATTTTCTACAAAAATCAAAGCCTTCAGTCTCACAAGTATCAATAAACGTTTCCCCAATGCAGGTATTGTGAGCAAAGGAAAAATAAGATGATACAAATGCAGACAAGAGACAGTATATCGCCCACCAACTGTTAAAAAAAGACTCAAAAAGTAGATACAGCACATTAGGGATAGGAATAACCAGCCAGTTTAACTGACAACCGTTTTTTTAATCTTAGATTAACCATTTTTTTTTGCTCCCGTTAAAACCAGTTATTTTTAAAAATCCAATTACTACAAAAAAAATTTTTTTTTAATTTCAACTATTATTAATCAAAAACCGTGTTATGCTGTAATAATATCTCTTTTTGAATTGGATAATGATTATATTAGTATAGTAAAATTAATATTACAATTTTGAATAAAAAAATTATTCTGTTTTTAGACTGAATCTAAAAAAATTTAAATGTTGGTTAACTAATTCAATTTTTTTCTCTCTGAAATAAAAAATTATTGTAATTTAAAAACATTAAAAAAGTTATTTTAGTTACACTTGAGCATTAAAAACCCCCAGTTAAAACGATAGTGAAAAAAACGCTGCAAATTATTGCACAATAGTTTATTATTTCCACTTAGTAATATTTCAAAATATCTATTCCGTCCAAGTTAAAGAAAACAAGCAGTAAGCATCAAAGGAAAAAAAAATTGAAGCTTGACCCAAGATGATCGCTGTGAGAGTGCCGCACTGGGAGTGTTAAAAAGAAACTGTGTCAATGCAAGTAGACTAAGATGGTTAGGACATGTAATCAGATGGTAAAATGATACAGAGGAAATATTGAATGTGCACTTCAGTAATCTCGGAGAAAAGCCGTGGACGGCGGATGGACGGATTTTTTTTTAGATTCTACGTATCTTAAAACGTAAGACCTCAAATTTTGAGGGGAATTACAAACAATTTTTCCTTGGTCGATTCCAAAGGTCTATTATAGAAAATAAACCAAAATAGGAAAACTGATAACCAGTTATTTTTCCATTAACAGCCACCGCTACAGTGCATTACTCCAAAATGATTCAACACATTCTGTAGGAAAAGGGAGGTAGAATTAGGAGAGAAGAGAAACATATTATATTCAAACAGCTGATCAGCAAAAACTGAAACACATATGGTCTGTTCCAACACGAATTTTGACTATCATCAAACTCGATATGATATTATTTGACTATCATCAAACTCTTATTGGAACAAACCTATATATATCTTCTTTTTGTGTATTTTCTGTCTTCACTGATCTGCTGTCTTTATATAATCTTTCTCAGCTATGTTAATGTTACCTCTCCTTTCCTGTAAATTTATTATTAGTTTTCAATTTTTATTTGGTAGTATAAAATAATCGTTATAATTTTTTTTATGCCCTAGAGTGATGCCTTGAAGTATATTAACCCGCAACCTACAGTATCCTCATTATGATATTGTTAATGGCGTTTTCATTTTGATAAAGATTAATATTCCAACATTTTTTGGATTCCATCACATATGCGGTTTCATAGTTTCACCAAATAAAGTTTTAAGAAATTCAATTATTTATTTATTAATTTAGGCTTAGATTAGTTGGAGAGAGCCTGTGATCTTTTATTAGTCGCTTGCTTTGCCTCCCGTCTCTCTCTTTTCTTCTATTCCTCTTATGTTTCTTCTCTTTTTGAATTGTTAGCTTTTTATTTGGTTGTTAAAGCATGAGTGTGTTTATGTTTTTGTGATTAATACATTAACCAATTGATGATAATTAGTTTTTTGTACAGTTGTAACTTAATTTCTGTATTTTTTTTTTTTTTTTTCATTTTATTATTTAAATATCTGGTTGTGTAATATGAAATGTTAGTTTTGGGAGCGACTTTAATAGAATATAAATTAATAAAATACAATTCAATAGCTGTTTGTAGTTATTCAAGCAGAATTTCAATTTTGGTGTGTGAGCATATATTAATGATAACCTCCAAGACTTGAAAATTGAAGTCCTTTAGTACCCATCCTGTAATGATCAGCGAACAATTATCTCTTTTCAAAATCTGGGACTACTTTCTATAAAGATAAGTGTTCTCATTTTGGGACTACTTTCTATAAAGATAAGTGTTCTCATTCTGACTATGCAATACAAAATACCTTCTCAGAATTTATTTTCTTCTAGTCTAGTCTTTATGAAGAGAACATTGAAAAAACTTATCCATCAGAATTTTTTTTTTATTATTAAAGCCGATAGAGCATATTTTGATTAATTAACAAAGCTAGATTACATTGCTTCATTTTGTTCATGTTATTCTCAAGAATTGATATTTTATGCGATATTTTAACCAGTTAGTTGTTCTCATAAATTTTTTATTTTATTCATTCTTGTTTGTGCTTGAAATAAATTCCATTTTTCAGTTCTTTATGCAGTGAACGTCCTCTTATCGGGCACGTTTAGGATGTAGAGCATATTGAATTACTAAATATTCCAGATTACAGGATGAATATCAGGAAAAAACATTAATTAAACAAAAAAATGGCTGTAAAAGATGTTTTTTTATTCTTCGAACAGCTTTAGTAGATTGAAAAATGACATGATAATGTAAAATACCTGATTGTGAGACTAAAAAGTGCACATTAGGCTTAAAAAACATTTTATTTCAAATTGAGCAAAACGGTTGATCCGAGTCCATGGGATTGTTCTTGCTGTTAGAAGTCATCTTAAACAACTCCGGAATGTCAGTTTGATTTTAGACTTCTCTCTTGAATTTTTTTTTTAAAGTCGTGTTAGATTATGCAGCCTACCGGGATGTAGAATGCAAGATAAGAGGATCTTTACTAAACAAAAGTAACCAATGTTATTAAGTGGTTCAGGAAATCAATAGAATTCTTTTTATTTATTATTATTTCAAAGTATAATCTGCACTAAAATTATTAAAGATTAAATTTTTGTAAAAGGTTAACAGGTTTAAATATAATGTTTCTCAGACAGGAATTTAAAGAAAGTTTATTGTTACATTAAACTAAACTTCTATGCAGATTTTGATTTCCTCATGCATTAGAAAATAAAGAGTCCATGGAAGAAAGGGAAAGAGTCACCCTTAATGCATTTCGAGAAAATAGCTCCTACTTCCTTCAGTCTATGACTATTCTTCAAACACTTATAACAAATAGGCCATCCACATTTCCATCTGTTTGTTTTAAACATCTTATTCTATTGAACGATATGAACGAATTGTTGTGTATAAAATCATTTTGAAAAAAAAAATATGAATCCTCCCTTTCTTTCATGGACTCTTCAAATGCTAAATTAGAGAAATTTTGAGACTTTCTGTTCAGCTGGTGTTTATGGTTTTACCGTTCTTTTCCAGTCCTTTAAATCCGAAGATCTCAATAGAAACATATTAAGTCAGGGAGTTGGAATTTGAATAAAACATTGCTTACGATTTCTTGTTAGAAATAGAGACACTGTTACTCCACTGAAGTAGCTACTCCATTATCATCATGACTCATGGGAATCGAGTTGGAACATTATCCATTACAACATTGATTCTAACATTAACCAATACTTCAATGAGACAGTTTAATGTTAACCCCACTATTACATCGAGACATTTTTAGATCATAAGAAAGCAAATATATTTTCCCATGGGCCAAATAAATGGCCAGAAAATGCGGGCTACGATAAAAATTTAAATTATGATGTGTAATTTGCAATGTTATATCTTCATTATTATTTTTGCATTAGTATATTCCTGTGGCTGTCAATCATTTATTTCTGATATACTTCTCTTTTATCCCTGTTTTATATTTTGAGTTAATTTATCTGTTACCTTAACGTAATGAGCTTCGACAAAAATCTTTCACGGCAGAGATATGTAGCCAAACTCCAAACCATCGAGGAACGATAAACTTGGGGTAAACACACCCAATATTGAATGACTTTTGCAGTTGTTTTTTTTTGTAATAGAGAGTTAAGATATAACTTTTTTAATGTTTGTAAAAATGTGTATTTTCAGTGAAAATATTAGTTGTCAGCCATTTCAAAACCAATTTGTTATCAAAATGGTTCAATTGCCTTCATTTCATATGATCATTAGAAGATAATTTTGAAATTGTAGAAATGTACTATTCGGGGTAAGATTACATTATTTTTATGTTTCATGTTCCTCTACTGAACGACTGTTTATCCGTCTGTGAAAATTGTAACATGGGCTTTTCATTCTATTTTAGTATCTGACTTAAGAGATGAGTTAATGCTATAACAAAGATGTGTTGTGAGTACTTAAAAATTGTTTCAGAGTCCCTCACGTATGGATCGGAACGTCGAGATGTTCATGTCAGTGGAGAAGGCCCTAATTCAGGCAAAATGCCTCTCTCTTCCCTGCGTCTACGTCAGGTCAGAAGTTGACAAGAGTATAGCGGTTAAAGTAAAGGACATTATTAAGAGGCACCAAGGTTCCGTGACAGGTAATGTATAAACCAATCAATTAAACCAACACAGAATCAAAGCATTTATTCAATTTAAATTTAATCACATAATACTTATACATTATTCCTCAAATCAAAAATTGATTATATTTACTTCAATATAAGAAATTTATTAAAATAATGTTTGAAGTTAGTTTGGTCTGTAAAGCCTATATCATAGTACTATTGTAATTATTCTGCTGACATTTGGGTCCACAATTTAGTCCTTTATCAGGTCTACCACATATTTTTGTCATGTATAAATATTAAACATAATATATTTGTTTTTATACCCAAATTAAGGTAAATCGGAGTAAGTGGATACTCAAATTTTATTAGTTCATCTTCCAATTGATCTTACGCTCACAGTTCTTCATAGATTCCTTCAAAATTTTGACTACTAGTTGATCTATTACAGCCCAAAATGTTGGCCAAAATTCCAGATTACTGGTCATCAGTCTTAATTTACAAAAAAAAATAAAATAAAATAAAATACATTATATATTTCTTCAACATTTCCACTTGCTCTGCAGAATTGGGGTAAATGGAATGCACTACTTGATTTCCGTTGTAAAAATATTGAAAAAGAATAGGAAAAATGGAAATAAAAAATTAAGCAGTAATATTTTTTTTTTTTTTTGCCACAACAAATTTTAATCAACTTTAATAACAAATAGGAAGATCTCTTATGAAAAATATGTAACATTCTTCTAAAAACTACACCTAATCTAATTGAATAATCAATAGTTGACCGTAGAACTTATGAAGGAATGAGATGGTCCGGGAGGCGGTCAAAAAGTGGAACACAAATAGTAAAAACCAGACCATTTTAAATCTAATCAAAGTTTTAATCCATTTTATTTACTAGGGAGTTACACCAGATGGCACCAGGGCCTTATTTTATAAGTACAAAAGTACAAGTAGAAGTGGTAAAAGAACAAGTGGAAAGAGATTACAAGGTTGAGAGGTTACAAGTTACTTATCGTAATTTTATTCAATATTTTTTTTAATTTACTGATTTTTAATATAACTATTTAAAATTTTATCTTGTTCCAACATTTCACAGTGTAAGTCATAGGCCTACTTATACTTGTACTTTCGTACTTGATTATGAAATAGTGTTTTCCTATAAAGTAAAGTACGAGTGAGCCTATGACACACTATGAAATCTTGAAACTTTTAAAGTGACTTTTAAGTTGAGTCCTGCTGAGTGTACATACATAAAGCTATATTTTGTGACCTTTAGTGTATCTATAAAGTGCACTTAGTTTTTTTAATTCATTTTTTATTTTATAAACTATACCTCCCGATAGTTCTCTGTAAAACTAATTGTTTTCAAATTTTAGTTTTACCTTAATCACTTAATTTTAAGACTATTTTTTACTTTCAGCGTAATTGCATGCCATTTTCACGAAACACTTTCAGACGGAACACTTTTATTATTTCTTTTTCTTTTTAAAATACCTAAAGTATATCACAATTCTCAAGGACTGGAAGCAACTGAAGAAATAACATTACTAAATACAAAGGGATTCTTTGAAATATTTTAAAAATAAATATCTATTTCATAAATTTAGTGGAATGTTCACTCGGATCGGATGTGATTGTTTACAGAAAAGAACTAATTGAATTCATGCTTGTTTTGGATTATCGAACATATTTCCTTTTTTCTCATATCTTTTTCTTCGGTAGATTTTTAAAATTAATTTAATAGCTTTATTTTCCATTTAAATTGATTTTTTAATTGCTTTGTTCGATAATTTTTTTTTTTTTTTTTTTTTTTTTCAAGTGACGTAACTTTGAATTTACTTTGACTTAAAACGGTTTCTTGTACAAATTGGCTAGCAATGTAACATTGAAACAACTTAAAATGGGGGATTGACTGTATATTAAAAAACAGTAAATAAAAAAATATTGAATACAATTATTATCAGTTGCCATACGCATGATGGTATAGAAAGATCAATCTAATTAGGGATTGACATATGATTTGCCACTTCTATAAATTTAATTTTATCTAAAATTAATAAATCAAGATCCGAAGCTGCAAAAATTTACTTTTTAGCTGAGAGAATTAGAAGAATACTAATATTAATAATAGTAATTACTAATATATGTAAGTATTGGAACCCAAAAAAATAGAGTCCTGTTTATAGAATTGGCAAATTATTTATCAATCCATAATAAACTTATTATTATCTAATAACGATGAGTAACCTGTAACCTTAGTTACAATACTTTTCCCACTTGTACTTTTATACTTTATTATGGGCCCTCTTAGTTCCCCTGTTTCCTGTTGGGATGGAAGCGGACCATTCCACTTACTCCAGTTTACCTTACTTGCTTTGTTCATGTGTTTATTTTTTTAATTTATGCATTCTTACCTACCTAATTTGTAGCATGCATGAATCTGCATTTATTCTCTATATATCTTTTTGGGTTAGTAAGTTTATTTAACTATAAAAATAATACATTAATGGAAACTTGGTATTTTTTATTAATTTGAAATTGTGGTAACATTTTTCATTCTTTGTTTGGATTTCCTGTAATGTTGAGGTGATTTCAATTTAATTTTTATTATTTATTTTTTTAGAAAATGAAGAAGGAGCTACTCACATAATATACCCGGTAGTAGATCCCCTGGATGAAGAATACGCTCGGCCAGTACTGCGCAGAGATAAAATGACTCTGATGCATTGGTATTATTTTCCTGATTCATACGATTCCTGGTCTTCAGTGGATCTTCCCCTGGATCCACCCGATTCGCCCCCTCAACATCAACTTCCCTGGAGGGTAAGAACTTTATATCATAGCTCGTATAGAAATAAATTGAGAGCATTTTTATTTAATAACATTTCTTAGTTTTGACCATTTTATCTCTTTTTCTCAGAAATATTTTATACCACTTATTAGTTGTTAAATATAATGAGTTCTTGATTGTAGTAAAAATATTGAAGTATTAAACCTTTTAGTCCGGGAGACGAGGCCAAAAAACGTGCCTGATTTCAAGAAAATTTTTGATCATCTAGGCCGAAAGTACTCCCATAATACAGTGGAAATATGAAGGTCTGCCACCCTAGATCGGTTGCAATCAAATTTTACAGGTCAACAAATTTGTCACTTTTTTTTTACATTTTCCTCATTGATTCACACTCAGTGCATTTTAGATAAAACTTTGACATAGCCAATTTTAAAGAAAAACCTTTTTTGTCAGCATTCGGAACAACTACTCAGGTACGGGACCGTACAAATTTGCAAAATGTCAAAAAACGCAAAAAGTTAAATTTTCAGTGGTTTCGCCTTAATAACTATTTTTCAGTGACATTTAGTACAAAATGCATATTTACCAATCTTTTAAAGGATTAAATTTTCTAGAATATTCATACAAAATTACTTTCAGCAGGTGCCAAGAAATATTGAAATAACAATTTTAGAGAAAGTGGACTTTTTTCAGATTTTCCTCAGAAACTCGCTTCAAGTGCATTTTAGGTAAATATTTCAAAAACCAAGTTTAAAGAAAGTTAAATTTCCTGCAAGTTTTATGGGTAATATAATTTTAAATACATATCTGCAAAATATCAAGAAAACACAAAAAGTTTAATATTCAGTGGTTTCACCTTATAAAAGTATTTTTTAGTTCAATTTAGTGAAAAATACATTATAACATTTCAAAATACATTATAATCATTCTATTATAGGATTAAATTACCTACAATATCCATTCAAAATATTTGTAATTACTCTCAGATGCTAAGTAATATTGAAATAATAAATTTTAGAGAAAGGGAAATTGTTATTTCAATATTTCTTGGCGTCTGCTGAAAGCAATTACAAATATTTTATAAGAATATTGTAGGAAATTAATCATCTACAAGATTGGCTACGAAGCATTTTGCATCAAAGAGCACTGAAAAATAGTTATTAATGTGAAACCGCTGAATATTGAACTTTTTGGGTTTTCTTGACATTTTGCAAATGTTACGGTCCTGCATCTCAGCATCTGTTTGGAATTTTAAAAAATATTACATATAAAACATACAAGAAATTTTACGTTCTTTAAAATTGGTTATTTGAAATATTTACCTAAAATATACTTAAAGCGAGTTACTGAGGAAGTCCACTTAAAAAAGTCCACTTTCTCTAAAATTCTTATTTCAATATTTCTTTGCACCTGCTGAAAGTAATTTTGTATGAATCTTCTAAAAAATTTAATCCTTTAAAATTTAATTTAAATTTTGTACTAAATGTCACTGATAAATAGTTATTAAGGCGAAACCACTGAAAATCTAACTTTTTGCGTTTTTTGCCATTTTGCAAATTTGTACAGTCCTGTATCTGAGTAGTTATTCCGAATTTAAAAAAATACTATATATAAAACTTACAGAAAATTTAATGTTATTTTGAAATTGGCTATGTTAAAGTTTTATCTAAAATCCACTGTAAGCGAGTTACTGAGAACAATGTGAAAAAAGTGACGAATTCTTTGACGTTTAAAATTTGATTGCAACCGATCGTAGGGTGGTAGACGTTCATATTTCCTCTCTAATATGAGATTACTTTCGGCCTAGAGGATCAAAAATTTTCTTGAAATCAGATACGTTTTTTGGCCTCGGCTTCCAGATTATTTTGTTACTCAATATTTTGATATTGGATCAGTGTTTTACGTTAATTTTTATTTTATTGCATCATTTTGTCAATCACGCAGGTAACAGCTTCTTGGGCAATTGAATTGGATATGTACAATGAATGGATGAACGAAGAAGATTATGAAGTCGATGAAAATGGAAAAAAGAAAGTTCACAAGGTATGTGAAAACGAAATGATTCCCATTTGATTTTCTTGTTGAGTAGGTTATTTCATAATTTTACTTCTTCAACTACCGAAAGTATAGCTCACCCACACTTTCAACTAACCTGATCAACAGTTGAACAATGTTTTTATTTTATATACTTACAACATTTATAACCCGACCATAAGTTTTTAAATTAAATTTCAATTTACTTTGCCGAACTAGGATGTGTTGAATATAATATGAAAATTCAATAGACCCTTTGGGATGTTCTATAATTTAATTATTTCATTTCTAAAAAAATCTCGGCTTAAAATTTTGAACTCTCGGAACTGAAAAAATAATTTTTTTTTGTTTTTGATGATATTTTCAACATGGAAGTTTTTTGGTCTGTTGAATCCAAATCTTTCATCATATTTTTTTTTTTTTTAAATCAATGAGGTTAGTGTACTTTATAATTAAAACATTTTTTAAAATTTATTTGACCAAAAAGTAATATTTAAAAAAAAAAAAAATATTTCTCCTTTAATATACTCAGAAAAACAAATGTTTTGCTGGGGAATCTATGTCAATATTATTTTCTAAACTCGAGATATGAAATAAAGCAAGTTCACTGTGCTTTATTACTTTCCTTAAGATACTTAAGTAAGGAATATATTCTTTCCTGAGCTCTTAGGGCCTGTTGGATGAGCACGTGTCGATTTTTTTAAATGTAGAATCACCAAAAAATATTTTAACAAAATTCACGCCGGCTCCCCTTTTTTTGTTAATTCACTCTCGGTCTGTCATACTATCATAAACGAGATATAGTAGAGCTGTTAAAAAAAAGAAAAGAATTTTGGTTTTTAAATGTTCCTTAGTTTAAATCTTATTGCCTCCAAATATCTGACTTTTATGAAAGTTTTTCTGTTGTTGGTTGTGGTCGGCTTCTTTCTTTAGGGCTTCTTCTGTTTCTAAACTACTGAATTGTTTTTGAAGATCTTCAATAGTAGTGAAGATTTTTCAAAGAGTCATGATAAAAAGACTTTTGTGGGCTGATTCACTGGCTGTGAAAGTTTGATTAATTGTGAAACGATAACTTAGCTCAGTGGTCAACATGCAGAAGTGTGTGGATCACTAAGTTAGAAATAGGACCATGTGCTGGCCATCCCCAGTCCGGACCTCAGTATTAAAATGTTTAAAAGGCATTTTATATTTTTCAGTATTTTATTATATATTTTTCATCATTGGTTACAATAGATAGACCATATAATTTTTGCTGGTTTTTGATTGGCCCTTCACTGAGATATTTTAAACATAAACAGCATTGTACATTTTTTTTTTCATGAATCCTGTCTTTAATTTTTGTCAGAGCTCCTTCATCTGCACATTGGATTTACAATATATTTTAGAAACCTAATAAGATTCCTATTCTAAAATGATTTTGTGAAGATAAAAAGTTTTTTGTGCAGAAATTTTTTGTGGAATTTTCTTATTCTGGTGATTCTTTTCTTTTATCACACTTTTAATCTTTCTCTTTGAACTGAAAATTGAAGACAGATGTATGTATTAATATTATGAAATTTATACTTTCACAGCTAATGCTTGAGATAATTACTTACCTGTACTTTAAATAGTTAAGGGCTGTAGACTGACAAAGGGAGTGCACGATGTGTCCGTTACCGATTTTGAACAAAAAATTTTTGATTCCATATCCTGCCATTTTTCCAATAGGTCCTACGTGCTGAGGAAAAAAAAAAAAAAACATTTTATATTGTTGAAAATGCTGTATTTTATATCTCGTGCTTAAAAAATGATATTGACTTGGTTTTCCAGCTAAACATTCATTTTTTAGAGTAACTTTAAAGAAAAATGTGAACATTAAAAAATAATTGCTTTTTGGTCAAATAAATTAAAAAAGAAGTGTTTAAATTATTAAGTTAACTAGCCTTATAGATTTTTTCACACCAAAACTGATGGAAGATTTGGATTCAGCACATCGAAAAACCTTAATGTTGAAAAAATCATTGAAAATAAAGCATTTTTATCGTGATTTTTTTTATATCAGTTCCTAAGGCCCATTAGACAAAACGACAGGATATGGGTTTGGCTTTTTTTCAATTTAGAATCACCCAAAAATTGTTGATCAAAATCGGCGACAGACACATCATGCATTCCGCTTGTCAGTTTATTTTATATTGTTGAATTTTCTAACAATGTAAGCAATTCCTTTAAGAATTGATTGCTCCAGCGAATTGGAACACAAAGAGTTCCATTCCTCTTTGATCAATCTTTGTGAAAAACAATCATCCAGATAATGAAGACCACAATCCATAGCATTGATAGCCTAATTCTACAGCAATATCTTAGGCAAATTATCTTTTAATGGCACTCCTGTTTCGACAATTTACCTTTTTTCTTTTCTTGTCAATCATTAAGATGTCTGGCCGATTATTTAAAACCATGTAGTCAGCTATGGTGATCTCAGTAAATCTTGATGTTATAGCCCGAGCTAATTGATGCTGAATGGCATTTATAATAATAATAGGGAATTATATGCCCAAAAGATTCATTTTCAATGCTATGGCCACCTGATGAATGATTTTTGCAGCATTGTTGTGCCTTTGTAGCAACTCCTCGCACTTTCCGTGTTTGAGAGAAGCTTATGTGAACACAGTTTAAATGAATATCTTTTACATCCTGATAGTGTCTATTCTAAAATCATTCTTTCTTAATTATAATATTAATGAGATAATAGTTTAATAATTTTAAATTTGAGACATATTAATTTATAATTTTTTATTTACTTATTGTAATGGTAATTGAATTCGCTTTACAGCTTCGTTTATCAGTTGATGATTTAATGGGCCAGTCAGATGCTACAACGAAGAAAAAACCTAAAAGGAAACGTTCCCCATCTCCAGTTCAAAAACCAGGAAAAAGGAAAAGGTACATTTTTATCTTTTATCATCCTTAGTTGATCTTTTAAAAAGTTTAATTCATACTTAATATATTAAACATTTATACAATTATTACATAATATTTTATAATTAATATGCATAAAATATACTGATCATAAGTCTGGCGAACTTAGTTTTTGTTTATTTGATATGAAATAACTGTGATAATATAAGGTGTGGTAGTTATACAGGACAATTTCAAAATTAAATTGTTTATTAAATAATTGATTTTTTATTAATTTTTCATGTATAATATGTAACGTTCCGTTTTTGGGGAAATAAATAAATGAAACTTATTTTCCCTTTTTTAATATATTTATTTGTTTTATAAAACTTTGACTCTAATTCTCAGGGGGGTTGCTAGACAATCAGACACAGACACACAGAACTATTACTATTTCAAACATATGAATAACGTGAAGCGTCAATATATCTTAAATTATACACTTTCTTCTTGTAGAATGATGACGGTGGTTTACGGGATATAATTAAAATGTGTTACCAAATGATGTGGATCTTGTGGATGAAGTCTCACGGGAACTCTTAAGATGTCTACCCCGATCTCCGGTCGAAACAATAATGATGCTCTCCTTTGTTGTCCGTTACACCTCTCTAGGTTTCAAAATGGCGAACTGCCATTTTGATTATCTAATACAAATGGACCATTTATGATTTTCTGAAGTTCTCATTTGATGAAAATCTCTTCTACTTCTTTTTGATTTTCTTAGATCAGGTTTATTGTCGAAGTATTGACAAATTGATCATCTTCACCCACTCGATCATTATGGCAGAGGTTCTGTTGAAGTCAAACATAGAGCCGCCATGTTTTAAAATAAAACCGTCTATTTTGATTCCATTTATGATGATAAACACACTTTTCATTATAATTTATGATGGTTGCAGTCAGGATAAATAAATGTTGTATTATTTTCCTGAGAATCCCTATTTCCAAATATTAAATCTAATTTAAGATATCTAAAAAACAATTATTTACAAGTACCTATAATTCTTAAAAAAGGTGTATATTACAACATATTAACTACAAGGATAGCCGTTTGGCCTTCATACAAAAAAAAAATCATTCCAAGCACTACGTTTGCTTAAACTTTAATAATAACAAGGCCTCGAAACGGGGATATTCCTCAGCCCCCTCACTCTCCCAATTTAACGGCTTGCGAGTTTTTATATGAGGTAAGTGTTTGAAGCCAATCCAGCCTGAACTTTCCAATTCCTCTAACAACGCATTCGGGATGAAATTGAAACAATACTTGCCAATATTGCTGCAAGAAGTCATGCAAAACTACCAGGTACAACTTTCGTTCGACGTATAAACGTCGTTTTTAGAAAATAGTTTTTTTTTTTTTTTTTTTTTATACTTCTAATGGTTATTCTTTTTCTTTATATTTATACCTGATGAAATAGTATATACCCACGAGTACTGGATGAAAAAGTATATACCCACGAGTACTTGATGAAAAAGTATATACCCATGAGTACTTGATGAAAAAGTATATACCCATGGAGTACTTGATGAAAAAACGAACACAACTTGATTGCTTCACCTGTGGAGTACTACTGACAGTCCTTCACATCCTTACTGAGTGTTACGCCTTTGAATTTCAAAGAGAAATTGCAACATCATAAATTTTTGGATTTCAGACTTTAATACTGTAATAGGGCAAATATGACCTAGACGGTTGAAAAGCCCAAACATTTTAAATAAATAAAATAAATATTTATACATTGAAAATTAATTCTTTAATAAACAATTTAATTTTGAAATTATCTCTTTTCACTGCTACACCCTGACTAATATTGCAATATTAAACTGAAAATTTTATTAATTTTTTATCAAGTTGATCATGAACATTTGTTAAACATTTAAATTCTATAATTTGTAGGTTATATTAATATAATATCTTCCAATTTATTTATTTTTTTGATCGGTTTCTTATATGATTATAATTTAATATAGCATTTATAAATTTATTTTTCTTAAGTAATTTGTTTTAATGTCATGAGAAGTATTGTGTAAATAATTAATGCATATGTATTTTTAGTGGTCGAGGTTCATCTGTCGGTCCGAAGAAAATAAAGAGTGAGGAGGAAGAAAGTGACTTGACGAGAGATATGGATGATCCTACCCCAGAGCCCAATATCCAGGAAGTTGCGATCCCCAAACCTCAAGGTACATTATTAGGCTATTATTCTATGCATTTTCTACTTTTAAATAAATTATCTTAGCATGGTTTGAAGACTTCTGAGTTCCGGCCTCCGCTTCTCTCCGTTATGTGCAACAGTTCCGAATCTGTTCATCAAAGTTTAGTCTTTTCAATTTCTCTTCATCTATATTGTAATATACACATTTTTTCAGATTTTATGTACGTAGTAAATAATTGTTTTTAGGTATCTTAAATTAGATTTAATATTTGGAAATAGGGATTCTCAGGAAAATAATAATACATTTGTTTATCCTGACTGAAATCATCATTAATTATAATGAAAAGTGTGTTTGTCATCATAAATGGAACCAAAATAGACGCTTTCATTTAAAAACATGGCGGCTCTATTTTGGACTTCAACAGAACCACTGCCATAATGATCGAGTGGGTGAAGATGATCAATTTGTCAATACTTCGACAATAAGTCTAATATAAGAAAATAAAAAGAAGTTGAAGAGATTTTGATCAAACGAAAACCTCTGAAAATAATAAATAGTCCATTCGCATTGGAGAATCAAAATGGCACTTCGCCATTTTGAAACCTGTAGGTGGTGTAATGGACAACAAAGGGAGAGTAGCTATTGTTGTGAGACCAGGGACCAGAGCAGACATCTTAAGAGCTCCCGTAATACTTCATCCACATTTAAGATCCACATCATTTGGTAACACACTTAAATTATATCCCATAGACCACGGTCGTCGTTCTTCAAAGACTTTATTAGACAGACCTTATATCGTTATTCAAAGATAAAGTGTTAAATTTAAGATATATTGACGCTTCACGTATTATTATGTTTTGTATTAATAATAGTTCCGTGTGTCTGTGTCTGATTGTCTAATAACCCTGCCCTGAGAAAGGAGTCAAAGGTATATAAAACAAATATAAATATATAAAAAGTGAAAATAAGTTAATTTATTTATTTTCCCAAAAACGTAACTTTACAATATTTAATTAAAAGATTATTCGTTGAAATGCGAAAATCTTCCTCACCTCTATTTTAAAGTGTTTAGACAAATATAAGTTTTATCATTGTCTAATATTTCTTTAATATAATTTTTGAGATTCTTAGTGATGTAAAACTATCGACAGTCCTAGAGCTACTATCGTAGCTAAACTATCGATAGTTAAAAAAAAAAAATTAAAAATTGTTGCTAGATTTAAAAAAAAAAAAAATGTTGCTAGGTTGGTTTTCCCCACCAGATTTAGATTCTTTTTTTACCCTCTAGGATTTTTTTTAGGGTGAGAAAGTTTTTTTTTTTTAATCTACTACTAAATGCTTTCACCATTATTATCTGATTAGAAACTAAAAATTAGAATGATTAGAAGAAAAAAAAATTTTGAAAACACGTTGAGTTTTTATTATTCATTTATTTTACACCTATTTACTAAATTTGTAGGGTAATAAGCTAATAAAAAAATGTTTAGAGCCATGGCTAAGTATCCCTTATTGTGATGCCACAATGGCGTTACTGTCCTATGGTCTAGTGTTGAGACTGAATTAAAGTATTCAGTAAATAATGTGATTAAACCCGAATAGCGCCAATTTTGGATCTTTTTTTTTTTTTTATATATATTAAATGCCATTTTTGATTTTCCTTGTTTTGTGTTGTTTTAAGTTCGCTTGTAATCATTAATTTGACCTGATCTTTCAACTAGTATAACCAATTTAAGCAATATTAAATATATTGAATTGAAGTAATATAAAAATGTACTCAAAAATTGGATAAATCTTAAGTACATTTTTTATCATTTATTCTATCTTATCCAAGGACATAATTTTGGTTATACTAATGGAAAAATAGGAATAAAACATTTAGGGTGGAAAATTTGGTGGATTTAGAATAAAATTTAGATAATTTTTGGGGAAAATACATGACAGATCTGACAAAACTGATTTAAAAAAAATTGGATAGAAATGGATATGGATAAACTGATTATTGATTATTATGTTGTTATTTTTTTCTTTAAAGGATTATCAAGTAACAAAAAGGATAGCGAATGCCTTCCTGTAAAAAGCGGAATAGTGATGGATTTGGATGAGGAAACCGATCGCGGTGAAGACAGTCAAACTGGTAAAACAACAGAGTCTACACCACAGGTTTGTTCCATGATTTTATTTAGAAAGATTTCCTATATTTCCTTATTTAAAAATAAAAATTACATTATCACTATTTTCATAAAATTCAGAGATTAAATTAATACATTTTAATATGAGAGTGAATCAATTTTAAAAGGAAATTATTTTTTATACATTAATTGATTAAAGTTATACATAAACAATAATTTCAGCATTTCTTAATATAGTTTCCTTAATATAGATCTCCACACTTTTGCCACCGATTTAGAAGCTTGGATATTCCTTCTTCATAAAAAATTTGAGAGCGAGCTGTCAGCCAATTGCACCCATGCTCCTCGATTTCTTCGTTGCTTTCGAAGTGATTCTTTCAAGGATACTGACAAAAAATATTCAGAGGACAAGTCTGGATTATAATTAGGGTGTTCGGGGTTTCCCTGCCCATTTTTTCAATTTATTTCTAATCAAGATTGAGCTGTGAGACTTGGCATTGTCATGGAGAAGGAAGACATCTCTGATGGCCGTAACTTGTCTTTTGTGTCAGTTGTCGGTTTTTTCCCATTGTGAGAACTGGCAATAGTGAGCAGCATTCACTGTCCGTTGCTCGTATGTTGTCCCATGTAAAACTTGTCCTTGGAACCCAATCATATGTTGTCCCATGTAAAACTTGTCCTTGGAACCCAATCATATGTTGTCCCATGTAAAACTTGTCCTTGGAACCCAATCATATGTTGTCCCATGTAAAACTTTTCCTTGGAACCCAATCATATGTTGTCCCATGTAAAACTTGTCCTTGGAACCCAATCATATGTTGTCCCATGTAAAACTTGTCCTTGGAACCCAATCATATGTTGTCCCATGTAAAACTTGTCCTTGGAACCCAATCATATGTTGTCCCATGTAAAACTTGTCCTTGGAACCTAATCATATGTTGTCCCATGTAAAACTTGTCCTTGGAACCCAATCATGACTTTCGCTTTCGACTTTTTCTCGCTCATCTTTAAATTTTCTGGCCCATGTTTACACTCCATTCTGGGACAATGAAAACTGTGCCTAAAAATAGTGTCTAAAAACTGTGCCTTCAAATGAGTAAAAATTTCCGAGGTTTTAACCCCTTCATTGGTTAAAAAAATTATGATAATTTTTTGTGCAATAGATGAATGTATCTCTCTCTATGTGGTCATGGCTATACTAAGGACAGAATGGGTCTGTCATTTGGTTCAGAACTGCGTCCTAATCTAAATAGCAAAATTACTGTTAGCTGATGTACTCACATCTCTCACTTGTATTCCGAAAAAGGTGGCTTTGTCCTAATTTCCTACGACAATATCTTCTTGGTGCCTTCTTATTATAAACCTTAAGAACTAAAAAATCTTCCTATATTCTTGACCTCCTCACCATGCGTTCTTCCATCCACCTCTTAAATACAAGATTTCAACCTACCAATTTGTAAATTCCTTCTTATAGCACTGCCGTTCCTAAAGCTTCCTCCATAGCTTCATTTTAACACCATTTATTTCTCCTTCTCGATGATCAATCTTCCACATAAATGTAAAAGTATAATGCCTAAGCAGGTTTGTATAAATATGTATACATGTATCTATTTTCAATTTTTATTTTATTTATATAATTAATTTATTTTCTGACTTTTAGTTCATAATTTAACTAATTGTGAATAACTAAGTTGTGCATTTTTGTTATTCTTAGGAGCCTAAATGTCTCAGAATATTGACAAATTTTTCATTTCATTTTATTTATATTTAATTCACCCTCGTAATAAATTGAGTAAAGTTTAACCTTCCCTAAAATACATAAAATATTATGAAAAATTAATAAATATCAATATTTCAAAGGATATCATAAATTAAACTAAAGATTGTTAGAGGGTAAGGGAGTGAAGAGGAAGTATCCAAGTGTTTTCTATGAAGTTTTTTAAGCGATTACATTACTTTTTTTCTCCTGGGTATTTATTCTTTTCAATTTACTCTTGTCTATTCTTGTGTTTACTCTTGAATTTTATTTAATTAAAAACAAAAATATCTCTATGATTATAAGATCATTCAATTTTGTTTTTATACATTGCTTTATTTAATTATTTGGATATAGGCATATGCTTTTATCCATATCCGATGAATGTATTAATTCTTAAAATATTAGATAATTGTTTTATAAATGCAGGAAAATATAAATCCTGAATGTAACTCATACCTATGGTAACTCTAACTCATCTCCTAGGAAACTCTGTAAATTATTCCCTTCATATTTATATTATTCGATTTAGCAATTATTAACATATACTTTATTTCATTGTATTTTTGATTGCAGGAAAGCATTCAGAAAGAAGACGGTCAGGAGGACAACGTTACAGAACAGACTCATCATATCATTGTTCCTTCGTATTCTGCTTGGTTCGATTATAATTCGGTTCATACTATTGAAAAACGAGCTCTCCCCGAATTCTTCAACGGAAAAAATAAATCTAAAACTCCAGAAATCTACCTAGCTTATAGGAATTTTATGATTGATACATATCGATTGAATCCAACAGAATATCTTACTTCTACTGCTAGCAGGAGGAATCTGGCTGGCGATGTTTGTGCAATCATGCGTGTCCATGCGTTTTTGGAACAATGGGGTCTTATCAACTACCAGGTACTATTTCTTTATATTAGTAATTTGTAATATGTTTCTATAATACAGAAGTAGAACTTCATCATATTCAGTAATCGCCAAAGTCTCTTATCTTGAAACTAGCTTAATTATTTAATAAGTCCAGTAATTATATTTTAGGGATTCATAATAATTAAGAGTGGGGTAACTGAGTGGATATGCCACTATACTTCTTATTATTATTGCTGGATTAGGGTTAAAGTCTGTCCGTCCTGGTGTGGCAGATAATTATTTATTCTGTTATATCAGCCATGGATTGACCACGGTGTCCAGAGACCCTCCTGGGGCAATTGGGGAAAAATCCTAGCGGTTGAGCGTGGTTCTGACAAATCACCTCCTTGCCCGACCATTGCTCAAGAAACAGTATGTCCTGCCAGCATTTCCACCCTATTTTTTTTTTAATTTCCTTTCTGGTCGATTAGATTTTCCCTCGGCCAGGGCCTAAATATCTTTAAAATATAAAGATAGCCTAAATATCTAAATATAGAGGGCCTTTGTTTTTTCCCTTCCTCCCAAATATATGAAAAAACAGAGGTGATGTATATCTGATAACATAAATGCTATCTATTTTAATAATAAATTGAGTTATCTAGTCATGATAGCCTCCAATTCGTTTGTATAATGATTTCATTTTAATGCTTCTGTAAAGCACCAAAATGGTTGAATTCAAATAAAGTAATAGGGAAAAATCAGTGCAACTTTTAAATGATCTCTTTAAAGAAACAGTTTATTTTATTTTAATGAAACTAAAAAACATGCGCTAACAAGAGAACACTTTTTAGAATAGAAAATAAATTAAAATTAAAAAGTTACAAACAATAGATATGTCTAAAAGACAATAAAGTAGTATTTGTAAATAAAAAAGTATTTTTATATTGTTTCTATTTTATATAAACAATTTTTATATAAAGTATTTTTATATTGTTTATATTTTATATAAAAATATACTTGTTACATATAAAACAAAAATTTAATTTAATGTCGATCAATATATGTCACAATAACATTTTTTCACACTGGTAGATTTAACTTGGATAGTGGAATAGCTTAAGTAGTAGATGAAAGTAAACCCCGTGGTGATATTAGGCACTGAGCTTGATGAAAAGGGAAAATTTTCTCTCTTTGAACTGTTTCCCTTTTTTTTTTACGAACTTTGTAATTTTCCTAAAAAGGAAAAAAATGGAAACCCTTGTATTTACCCCAAGTACTGAACCTTCATGGGTTGTAAAATGTAGAGATTGATGATTAATTATAATTGAATGAAATACCCTGTAGCAGCCTGATATTGTAATATTGTTTCAAATAATAATTGTATTTCATTGGATATTACTAATAGTGAGTGAGTTTGCTACTAGCGAAGGTTCTAACATCGAAATGACATTTGTACGTCAATGTTTGTGCTTATTAAATGAATGCAAATTTTGTATTTATGCTATAAACATAATTGATTTTTATAATAATGATAGCTACTTACAAAAACCAGATTAAGTGTTAATTGTAATTATATAATTAAAAAAAAAAAATATTTCAAGGGCATCAATATATATTAATAAAGTGATAATTACAAATAAAATAAATATATTTCAGACTTTTTTGAGAGCATATCCGTGGCTTGTTTGTGTCCGTGGGGGACAACTTTTGGATAGTCCAAACACCAATGTAAATAAATGTAATTAATCCAATTTTAACAATATTTTAACAAATTTTAACAAAATCAATATATCCACTTTTGGAAAAGTATTAAAAAAATTATTATAGGGACATCTAATGGACATTAAGGAAATTTTTATTGAAAATGTTGATTTCTAACACCGATTTGACAGAGGAAAAATTAAGATTTTATATTAACTGAATTATTTTTAGATTTAGAATGTTAATTCATCATAAAATCTTGTTTTATGAGAAGTGGATATAATAACTTTTGATAGAAAACTCAATTTCCATTTTGTTACAAAATATAATTTGTAATCAATTATAGGTTATAGGTTACCCTGTAACCAATTGTTTCTCAAGCACTATGCAGCTCAGCTTCTTTGTTCTGTTGAATCCTTACCTGTAATAATTAATGTCCAATGTCTTCACTTCAATATGCTCCTATAACTCGTTGTTGTCTGACTCTTCATCATTAGTTTCTTTTGACTTAGCGATAATTAAAGAATTTGGCATTGAAGTGATGTTACCTAGAGTAGCGTCGTCAGTCCTCTCCAGAATGCCTCTTTCTCTGATCGCCACGTCTCTAAAGTTCCTGCTATTTCCTGAGTTTCCTCTCCTCTCTTCTTCCACTGCCTTGACTCACATTTCACTTCATTTTTTTTATTAACTTAGCATTACTTTTATTTAAATTGGATGCCAGGTAATTCATTACATAATACTGTTTCTAATGAATAGATTATTGAGCATTTTAAGTTGATTTAGTTTTAATATTTTTCTAAATGATCACCATTTCAGGTCGACGCAGATAGCAGACCAACTCCTATGGGACCACCGCCGACTTCACATTTCCACGTACTTGCGGATACGCCATCAGGCCTAATGCCCGTTAACCCTCCTAAGACACAGCAAGGCTCGGCTGCCAAAACACTCCTTGATATGGGTCAGGCGAAGGCAACAGTCAAGTCTGAACCCGATCTCGGTGGAAATTTTGGATTGAAACTGGATCAGTGAGTTTTATTTATTTCTTATTTTTAAATTTATTTATTTTTTTAAATATTATTTTATGTTGTAAGTATGGTAAGAATGAGAACCATTACATCATTATTAGTTTTTGCCTAAAGGTGATATTATGAAACATTTAAAAAAATAAAATAAATATCATTAAATGGATTTTACGAAATGTTTTAATTCTTAGAAATTTAAAGTTTGTTTTTTTTTATCGAAAAAATGACGGGATTATTTTGCCCATATTATAGATCTGGTTCTTATCTTCACTTTTCCTATGGAGCCAGATTTTTTTTTTTTAATATGTGTTCTATTAACATATTATTTGGAACTTGACATTATTGTTTGTAAAGCAGGCACTTGGTGCACAGATCTGATGGCACTTTTTTACTTAGCAATGGAAGGTCAGAGATTAGACAAAGACCAAGGGGTTGATTTATTTATTTATCATTTTAATAGAGGTTAGGTTTATATGGTTGATTAATTCAATATACTATGGTAGCTGATACAAAATGAGCCAGTTGGGGATTTTTGCCTTGTTGCATTTAGTCCCAACATAGCGGCAGACAGATCAGTTCAGGCTTTTTCTTAAAGCCACTAGCAGTTGGCAATGTCGACTGTCCATTGTTGCCTCGTACTCCCTTTATTAGGCCTAATTAGTCAAAATTAATTTTAATTTTCAACTTTGTTGTTGAGAGCATTGATTTGTCTATAATAATGCAGGCATTAAAATAATTGGTTTGAGCAACTTATTTTATTACGACAAACTGTGAAACAACAGGTTAAGAATTTCAAACCTTTCATCAATGAATGGTGGGTTAGGTTGTAGAGCGGGAGTTGGCAAAGCCGCAATTTCTCAGACCTGCCTTATGTATCTTATATAGATCAGTATAATTTTTTTTCTTAGGTTGATTGACTTTCTATTTAATCTTTTAATTTTTTTTTTTTAAAGTATTTATTTTATCAAATGAGAAATTTAATAGACATTTTTAATATTGGTTGGGGTTAAAAAATTGAGGTATTTAGACATTTTATTGGTTCTTGTTTTAGATATGCCAAGAAGCCCGCTGTCTTGAAGAATAAGCAGGCTGCATGTGTGACTAGAGATTGGACGGAACAAGAAACTTTGTTATTGCTCGAGGCATTGGAACTTTACAAAGATGATTGGAACAAAGTCTGTGAACATGTCGGTTCAAGAACTCAAGACGAATGTATCCTGCATTTCCTCAGGCTCCCTATTGAAGATCCTTATCTTGAGGATCATGAAGCAGGTAAAAAAATGGTCTTATCTATTGTTGTATTAATTAAATTAAATACAATAACCTTGATGAAAGTTGGAAAAGAATTAAGTCTCAAAATAAACACAAATAAAACAAAATATATGATTTGTAGCAGAAATGGCGAAGATTTTGGTGATATAGATATAAAGAGGAATACATTTGAATAGGTAGAGAAATTTAAGTATCTGTGGTCTACAATAACTAGAAGAAACTAAAATCTATGATAAAGGCAACTAATGCTTGTTATTTCGCAGTAGCGAAATTACTTAGTTCGCCACTTCTTCCCTGAAATTTAAAAGTTAAAATTTACAAATGTTAAATGTTAGCATGGACGTGAAGTGAAAAGTGGCTCCTTGGAACAACACCTTAAGGTCAATTGAGAGAATATAGATTATTAATATCTACTCAGCGCTGAATTTTGTGAACTATTAATATCTAATTGGCGCTGAATTGTGTGAACTGCAACCGGTAAATGTAATTGAGATGATAGCGTTGTGATAAATGATAAGGGCGAATTGCTAGAAGGACGATCAGTGCTAGTAAGCGCCCTAGGGGTTGACCAAAATGTAGATGGACGGATTGTGTTAGGTTCAACCTTGAGGATTTGGGTTTTGTTGAAATTAAGTTGACGCACACCTATAAGCAAGGACTGTTAATTTTATCAGCATCTAACCAGTTTATCCGGGACCAAAAAGAATGGGTCAAAAATGGCATATGTTATTTTCTGGTCATTGTTGATTGATCTAATGGCTTTCACCATGATATTACCTTTGATGCAATTATCCAGCATTGATGGACCATTATCAAAAAACTGATCCCTAAAATTTAAACAGGACACTCCAGTGAAAACTTTATTCTAATATAAATTAAAGAACATGAAATTCTTTATAAAATAAGTAACTCAAATATTGAATTTGGTTTGAAAGAAGAATCAAAATTGAAAATTGCAAAACAAGTAAGTATTAAAAAAATAAATAAGTTTTTTTTTCTCATGCCTGGAAGCCATCCATTATTCGACGAAGTTATAGTATTTATTTTGTGCTAAATTAAAGAAGAGTAAATTACCTGCAATTTTGATTCTATAGATTGTTTTTGTTTGGACGCTCCGTTTTGAAGCGAACATGATTCGAAATTATGCGGCGGAATGTGTATAACATTTGAGGTGAAAATTTTGGAGAAGATTTGAAAATTTGCTCATTTTTTGTTTTTTAGGATACTGATTACAAATTTGAACTTTGTTACCTCGAATGTTTTCCGGTAATGTAAAAAAATCCTAAAAAAATTAATTTCAACATTCCGCCTCTCAACTTTGAATGCTGCTCACTTATAAACAGCTCCCAGGCGAAAAAATCCTAATAATCAATATTGTAAGTAATTTATTATTGTTTAATTTCGTATAAAATAAATATTTGAATTTATTTGACATAAGACATCATTTTCAAAGTATAAATAAGAAGAAATTTTTTTTTTTTTTTTATAATTCTTGGGAAAGTTCGAGGTAACAAAGTTGAGATTCATAATCAGTAAACCTAAAAAACATAAATGATCAAATTTTCAGATCTCCAAAACTTTCCTCCAAGACCTCTTGCTCAAAGATTAATTTAGGCATTCTGTCTCATAATGTCAGATCACGTTCGCTTCAAAATGGACTGTCCATACGAAAAAATCCTTTGAATCAAAATTGTAGGTAATTTACTCTTCTTTGATTTAGTAGAAAATTGATTATATAACTTATTCGAATAATGAATGATTTTCAAAGCATAAGAAAAAGAAAAATGAGCTAAAAAAGTTGAGATTCCTAATCAGTAGCCTACAAAACATAAATGAACATAATCAGGAATTGATAAATTATTTGCCACTTCTATAAATTTGTTTTTATTGAAAATTAGTTTAAAATATTATACATTCATCTTCAGTTCTAAAAACACAAAAATTCAAAAATAAGCAATTTAAAATACAGTTTACAGTTTGATATATTATTAATATGTTAGTATATAATTTAAATTGCTTATTTTTGAATTTTTAGAACTGAAGATGAATGTATACCAATCGAAACTAGTTTTCAATAAAAACCAATTTAAAGAAGTGGCAAATAATTTATCAATACTTAATTAGATTGATCCTTCTATACCATCATGCGTTTGTCGACTGATCATAAATGAATACGTTTTCAGAACTTTTCCAAAACTTTCTTACGTGATCGCTTTCTGGTCTCAACTGGGTCCATTTGTTTTTCGATTTTCA
Source organism: Rhaphigaster nebulosa (assembly GCA_948150685.1). Classification (NCBI taxonomy): domain Eukaryota; kingdom Metazoa; phylum Arthropoda; class Insecta; order Hemiptera; family Pentatomidae; genus Rhaphigaster; species Rhaphigaster nebulosa. The sequence continues at coordinate 247,199,197 of OX411306.1, read as the reverse complement.
GCTTTGATTCTTCTGTCAAACTGAATTCAACGTTTGAGGAACTCATTTTACGCATAATTTAATGTTCTTACTTTATAATAGAAATTTTTTTTCACTGGGGTGTGCATTTTAATTGTTTTAGGAAGAAAAAACTGAAAATAGTCCTGGAACTGAAAATTAACTGGCCTACTGGATTTGCTGCACATTTTATCTATTGCTTTCACAAATCATTGTTGAGGCTGAATATTTCAATGTAATGCTCCATTATATAAAGTTGAGGATACCTTGTTCTCATGATGGTAACTTCAATAACTATTGACATTATATCTGTGTCAATCTTTTTACTGAAATAAGATTGCTTGATAATTGCATGTCAACTCGACACATGGTCTTTGGTGTCTGGAAATTCGATACAGGGTTACTGTTGGTATAGATTTGGAAAAATATGAAATTTTACTCAATTTTAATGTCTTTTCATTTTTGACTTACAGAGCTGTAAAGCTCTCATAAATGGATTTAAAAATTGTTTTGAAATTTCTGTAGAAGTTTTTCTAATTTGAAGCCTTTTTAAAAAAACTACGTCGATATATAAAGTCCTCCAACATCTGTTGTCTCATTAACCACCCACGGCGTGTATAAAATTATTTCCAATTTTTTGCTGAATTTAAACCACAATTGAGTCAAAACGGAATTCAAATAATTAAATTCCAAATAACATATTAAATTAAATGTTGTCAAAATACATATAATTAGGTACTGTTTCATTTAATATAAATTGTTTTAACAGCATTTTAGAGATATTAAGAATGTTAACAGTTCCTATGATATTTTTTCTCATGTTTTGTTATTGGAACGAAATTGAATAAATAAATAAATAATTTTTTCCCTGTGATTAAAACCATACTTGGGATGGGGCATCCCACTGGTGACTTTATAAATAGCTAAGACTCTTTCCTTGACAAAAAAAAATGTTTCGATTTTTTATGAAACCACTTTTTGTATATTTAAAACTTATTTATTTTCACAGGAGGGGCATTAGGTCCTTTGACGTACCAACCGATTCCCTTCTCAAAGGCTGGGAATCCGATCATGTCTACCGTTGCGTTCCTTGCATCTGTAGTTGATCCGAGAGTCGCATCTTCTGCCGCCAAAGCAGCCATGATAGAGTTTGCCAACATAAAGGTATTTAAATATTTATAAGTGCTCACTATAAGAAATAAGATACAATTTTGGATTAAAAATGAACAGGAATCTGTTCATTTTATTATCTTGTTTTGAATAAAAGCTAGATATAATTTTGGCAACATTAAATGTGAAGTAATAATTATATAGACCTTTATTTGAACATTAAGATTTTAAACATAGTGTTATAATATTTTATAACATGCCTTATGCCTTTTCAAACTTTATTATGTGCCCTCGAGAGAGAAAACTGGTGATGAAGGAGATTGGCCTACATATTAAAGAGCAAGATTATGGTACCCAGCAGGTGCATCGGCAAAACCACTACACATAGGGTTTATACGCTTTTGAAATGGCCAGAAGTTTTCAGTACCTTGGTTCTATAATTAACAATGATCTTAATAAGGAAGAAGAGGTGACAAGGAGAATATCTTTAAGGAATAGAGCCTATTTCTCCTTCTTAAAATTATTTAAAATCTAACTTTCCTCTTATTTCAAAATTTTTCCTTTTAAGTTCATACTGTACAAGAACCTTATGAGGCCAAGTCACATAATGAGGAAACGTGGCCCTTTAACGAAAAAGGTTTTAACCTACCAGATAGGTATTGGACTGTTTGTATAATGTTCAAAGAAATATTAGCAAACTCTTTCAGCTATACAAGGAACTCACCATCTCATATTTAAAAATTCAGAGGTTGAGGTGGCTACACCATGCATCAGGATCAATATGATAATATGATGACTAGAGTGTGTGAAAATCTGAGAGTCCTAAGTGTCGATGGAGAGATAGCTTAGGCGTAGCAGGATGTTCAACAGCGTTGAAGGTTTGGAATTCTGCTTGAATTTTTTATTTCGGGGAAGAAAAACAAATCGGGAATTACGCTTGTAAAGCCGATAGTCATCAGAAATTTTTAGTTTTTTATCTAATAATTCAAATTTTTCCATTAGGATTTGACAAGTTTATAAAATATTGAGAAGATGGTCGATGTCGTAGTTCCTATTAAACATGGATTCGCTCTACGCTTCTTGTTCCATTTCCTATCATATTATGTTCTTTTAACTGCTCCAGCTTCAAGTTTCAATTTCAATCCATTTACTCCTGCCTTCTCATAATAAGTTCGTCAATTCTCCCTTTGCCCTTGAGGCAGAGGGCTGAATGATAAAGATAAGGGGCTACCAGAGTTCATTTTATGCTCATAATTATGATTAATAGTAATATTATTCATATGCATGAAGTTTGTATCTTGAAATAGACAACGGCAAACCGAGAAAAATATTACTTGTTCTATTACCAATTTCTATGCTGTATTTTCTTGTTTTTATTTTCGGCAATGTGTTGAGCCCTCAGTGCAAGAAATTAGTTAATAATTTTTCATTATCAATCATGGATACAAATTTTATAATAATTTTAAAGTCCGAATTGTACATTTCATCAGAAGCTGTGACCAAATACCACATTTTATGGTTCCAATTTTGTTTTAAATTTAATCCAATAAATTGATGAATAACACTTCGGATTTTACAGTTTACATCCTTGAATTATGTTTAATTTTTTTTTTTTTTGCTATATCGCTGGACACCATTATAGAGCCGCATTTTGCTATATCGCTGGACACCATTATAGAGCCGCATTTTGCTATATCGCTGGACACCATTATAGAGCCGCATTTTCAGCAATCGGGAATCTCTGTTGCTCATGCAAGAGATGGTTGTCAGTCATTGAGTAGGCTGAGTGTAGCTTTATGTGTATGCTCTGCTGCTAGAAGAAGAAGATGGTTAGAATACTAAAAAGAACTTAATGAATATTAAATAAATAAAATAATTGAAATAAAGGAGTATTGCTCCTGATGAGTTGGCAAACGATAAAGAGGTTCTTGTCAGATGAGCTCTTAGAGAGCATTTGATTGACATCCATGTTAAGCTTGTTCGTTCAATTTGATAAGATAGTCTAATTAAAATACCTATAGTTTTGTCAGTTGATGTGCCAACAACTATAGGTGGGCTAAATCATGTACCATACTTCCTACAGCTTTCAGATTAATATCTACAGATGTACATAACTCAACTGCACTTGGCCAATAAGAAGAACAAAATACAATGCTCAAACTTATGATGTAAACCCATGATTATAAAACCATATGATCAAAACATCAAACTCTTTTATTCTTTACCAAATATATTATCCTTTTGAGAAAAAAATATGTACTAAGTGTAGGTTAGTGCGTTAGCATTAAAGATATTAAGAACAAACGCATGATTCAATAAAATTATTGTTTATTTCATTTGTTACTTTTAGCGATTAATATTGGTTAGCAAATTTTCTTCATCCATATTCTATAATATGGATATTCATATCAACAATATTCTATATATTTTTTTTAATTTGTTCAAGGATGAAGTCCCCGCAGCACTTTTAGATCAACATATCAAAAATGTTGAAGCTTCTACTGCTGATGGAAAATATGATCCTGCTGCAGGATTACTCCAGGTATTAATTGAAATCCATATTTTTTCTATTCAAAATAAATTGTAAGTTTTTCAAAGTTTTGCTTTAAAAAACGATATTTTGAAGAACATAAAAATTAATAAATTCCTTGGTTCGAATTGTTGCTATAACTAGTATAGTTATTTTCAATTCTATCAGTTCTGCGACTCCTTGATAGTTTTAGAGAAAAGCCCAGCAGTTGGCATGATGTTGACTGTATCACTTTCTGGTGTAATCGGCAGTCAAGAATCATTACTCTATTTTCAAGTTCTGCACCAAAGTGGTTCCTATTATGAATTGATTCAAAGAGCTTCCAAATCAATGTGAGAAAAATCTTATAAATATTATCTTCTGAAAAAAAAAATTTTGAAGACTGTTTCATTGTCTGACTGCCTGCCTCGGAGGACAGACTTACATATCCTGATTGATCTCTCAACTCTGATAAGTGATAATCCTTACACCCAAACAGATTCATCACTGTCCTCGAACCTGAGTATTTGAATTTTTTGTGGGAAGGTTACAGAATGATGCTGTTTCTCCTCCAAGCAACCTCTGATTTTTCAATTTACAAACGCTTTTAAAGAGACCTTGTGAATGTAAAGGCGAAGATCTTCATGGTTTTCAATGCTAATGAAAAATTCTATTGTCTCTTTAATTGTACTTCTTGAGCCCTTTGTTTAGATTATTGATTCATTTTTTATCTCTTTTTATTTATGCCTTTTATGTTTCTGTGATGTTCTCACATCTTACTTAATCGTTATATAATTTATTTTAAAAGCAAAATTTTTAGGCTCTTTTTAAATTGTATTTAAATTAAATTTGTTTCTTTAGAGCGGAATAGCTGGCACAGCCCCTGAGAAAGATGAAGAATCAGACAAAGAAAAGAAAGAAAGCGATGGTGAATCTGGAAATGAAGCTACATCCAAAGGAGCTGAGTCTGACAGCAAATCTGATGAAAGCACAGTCAAGGCAGCAGATCCCGATGATGAAACGGAAAAGAAAGAAACTGAACAACCACCGTCTAAAGAAACTACCGAGAGGGAGAGGCTAGTTAAGGATGCGCAGCTTCAGTCCGCTGCAGCTGCTGCTTTAGCCGCGGCTGCAGTCAAAGCCAAGCATTTGGCTGCCGTCGAAGAGAGGAAAATCAAATCTTTAGTTGCGCTTCTAGTCGAAACTCAAATGAAAAAACTCGAAATCAAATTGAGGCATTTTGAAGAATTGGAAACAACGATGGAGAAAGAAAGAGAAGGTCTCGAATATCAAAGGCAGCAGTTGATAGCTGAAAAACAGCAGTTTCATTTGGAGCAACTGAAAGCGGCCGAATTTCGAGCGAGGCAAGAAGCTGTTAGAAGGTTAGCCGCAGAGCAGCAAGCGATGCCAGCGTCCCCCGTGCCCCAGCAGCAGTTGCCCCCTCCGCCACCGACTGCTACGATCCAGTAAAATCTATGTTCAGTTTTATAAAATGAACTTTTAAATTAATTTATATATATATATTTAGTTTAAACAAATTCATGGAAGTGATATTTTATGTTTGTATCAGTGAGCATACGTGTTTATGTATCATATACATACATGTCTGCTATACCAGAATAGAATTTATATTGATTTTAGAAACTTGATTTTGTACAATATTTTTTGTTTTGTTTTGAAAACTTGAGTAGCTGAACAAAAGTATATTTGAAACTGTATTATTGAAATGTATTATTTTTTTTTTATTATTATAATAATTTTTTTTACATTCCTGTACCTATAATGAAGTAGGGAGGGAGAGGGGGAATTATAATTGATAGTTTTACCAAGGGTTAAAATAGCCTTGTATATCGACAGTATTCTTGCAAAACCTCGTAAGTCTCTATTATTTCAGTAGCACTTACGAGGTTTTGCCGGTATACTGTCTATATGATGTTATTATAGTTTATTTTATTAATTTATTTTTTCTAAATTTTTGACTACAAGAATACATTATCAATTGGCCATTTATAATGTTTTTGACCATTAGGTACCTATTCTAATTTCAAAGACCTGGATTGTTTTTATTAATAGTCTGTACCATTGTTAAAAAAAAAAATTGTTATTTAAATATTTATTTTAACTTCAGTGTAAGTTTTCTCCCTTTCTTTTTTTTTTTTTTTTAAACCAAGTTTTTGTTTTTGAATTAATTTAATAAATAAAAACTTTTTATCATTAGTAACAGCTTGAAATTAAATGTATTAGATCCAATCGTTTTGATACCTTTCAAGTAATTTGGAGTTGTTTTATTTACTCGTTTCCTCTCTCCAAGCGTAAGTTCAAAACTTGATTTATACTGTATATCAAACATAGCACTATTGATGGAAATCATATATTCGTTTCAAAGGTAAGTTTTACACCCAATTAAATATGAATAAAAGTAACTTAAAAGAGAAAATTTTGTCGGTTCTAGATTGAAATAGCTTAGAAAGTTTAGCTCTTAGGGTTACTCACAATGCTATTTTAGCATGCAATCATATTGTTATTTTTAAGTACTATCATATCTTCCTAAATATATGTGGTGCTGTCTATGATAAGATGGTGTAACTATATTTTACTAACTGTTTTTATGAATCCTTCATGGTGGCCTTACATTTTTAATTTAAAAATAATTAAATTGAATCAAACTAAAGCAAGTAAACATATAACCAATTGAAACCACGATGCAGACATCAGTGAGCTGACAAAATAATTTGGCTGCCATTTAACAGAGTGTCACTGCAATTAGCACGCAATCAGCGCCCTATTTATAATAAATTACAAGTATAATTGGTAAAAATAATAGGGAAAAATTTGTTTTTAGAGGTTACTTATCATCTTTAGATAATAATTATTTTATCCAATGTTTTTTTTTAATATAACTATTTTAAATGTTATCGTATTTTAACATTTTACAGTGTTAGTCATAGATAACTTGCACTTGCACTTTATTATAAAATAGGGGCAGATCTGTTAAACTAAACCTGTGTGTAATATTTAGAATGTTATTGTTGAAACTCGATGATTTAGCATGCTGAATGAGAGATTGTGAGTACAGTTATTAAATTTAAGACGTAAATTGTTTATTCATTTTTATTATTTACATTAATGTTGTTGTGGCTTCATTTATGTACAAAATGTTCGGTACAACTATACAGACTAGGGGCGCATTGTTCATTTGGAAGTCACCCAAATGTTGTCTGACCAGTACACTCTAGCGTCATTTGTGGTAACTAACTGTTTTGCATTCAATTGTAACATTCGTATTCATTGGAATTATTAAAATTGTTCCTGTTTTAATTAGATATTATTTAAAATTACTAGTACTGTCTACTTCCGGTGATCTGTGCAAATTTTTGTAATAATTTAAAGGAGTGATATTTTAAATTATGGTAAGGACCCGACCTCAACTGAAAAGGAACTTTTGGGGTTTATTTATTTCTTGAGCGAACGGAAGTCGACAGCTGTGATTTAATTAAAGCAGTAATAATTGAAGTTACGGTAAGGCCCTGACCTCAACTGAAAAGGATCCGTTGATGTTTTGTTGAGTTCTTGGGCGAACGTAATGAGTGGAAGTCAAGAACACTAGTAATTTTAAATAATATCTAATTAAAGCAGGAACAATTTTAATAATTCCAATAAATACGAATGTTACAATTGAATGCAGAGCAGTTAGTTAGCACAAATGACACTAGAGTGTGCTAGTCCGGCAACGTTCTGGTGACCTCAGAATGAAAAAGTGATAAGGCGCCCTTAGACTATAGTTGTACCCTTCCCTTCAGTAAGCCCTGTCAAAACACATACATCAGATCTAATATGATTCTCTCCCAACTACATCTTGGTCAAATCCTCAGACATTTTCCCATTGATACATCACTGATTATTAGGAATTCTTTGATTATCCAATACAAAAACCTACCCACTTCATAGGCCACAGTCCCATTACTAGTGTAAATCAAATAACGCTAATTACATTAGACAACGAAATTGAACTTTTTTTTTGTCTGGGTTAAAAGTGATTGTGTTTGCTTGGTTAGACCTTAACATTGAGAAAAATGAACATGGTTCCTCAAAATATTTGCTTTTGAAGCCAGGAGTATGCTTTTAGTATATTTTTAATACTTGCAACGCCGTCCCATTGTCCCTGATTTCGACATCACTCGCGAATGATTCACAATTAACTGAATAGATGGTGGCTCGAGAATGTATTTTTAAGTTTAAACCAAGCGATGATATCTTAAATAAAAGACAATGTTCACTCTCAAAATATAAACAAGGCTTAGACCATTGTTGAAAAATTCACCAGCAATGCGCTCTAAATTGCCCTTATAATATTAATGTTTCGGTCAATGAGGAAGCAGTAGAATAATCAGCTGCCTTGACTTTGCAGAGAGGGAAAATGGGATGACATTACAGCCATATTAATTAACAACCGTATTAAGAATAATTCAGGATTCAAAATTAGAGTAAACAAGCTCCCCACCACAAAAGCAAACATTCTTCAATAGGAAGGTCATATTCCACTCTATTTTGGCATAATATGATGAAAAATTACGGTCTTTGATCAGACACAAAAAACGAGTTGTATAGTGTTATTTTTCTCCGCTTAAAATGTCGAAACTGTCTATTTCCAATGCTTTATCTAGTGATATTGATAGTTTTCATTTGTCACGGAACACCCAGAAATCTCTTGAAAATTTCGGTTACCATGAGACTCCAGAAACAAGATATCTATGTGTGTGTGCGTCAATAGATGGATGTCGCAACGCTGAGTATCGTTTTTGAGATACTGCAATCTTCGGAAACTAGTAATCAAATTCAGGATCACTTTTTGAGCCACCGATTTATAGTTTAATAGAGGTACAAGGAAGTCATGTTGCTGTCCACATCAGATATTTTAGTAAGGAGAGAGATCCACGATATCTATGTGTGTGTGCGTCAATAGATGGATGTCGCAACGCTGAGTATCGTTTTTGAGATACTGCAATCTTCGGAAACTAGTAATCAAATTCAGGATCACTTTTTGAGCCACCGATTTATAGTTTAATAGAGGTACAAGGAAGTCATGTGCTGTCCACATCAGATATTTTAGTAAGGGAGAGAGATCCACGACTCTACTGAACTTAATATATTGATTTTATCATTCCATTTTGCTCGAAAAATTCTTTCATATCTTTCGAACACGTCCTTTTCTGACAAAACTAACCCACCGCGATCATGAATTATGACCCAAAACTTAACTTTTTGGAGAAAAGTGATCAATTTTTGAACTACTCTATCTCGGAAACTATTGGATATATAGAACTGTGGTTGAGATCAAATTGAGACAAATTTAATCTAGATTGGAAGAGGTAAGATTGGTATTTTCGCTAACACATATACTTTTGAAATTAAAAGAGAAAAACCAAAGTGCCAAAATTTCGATTTTTTTTTTTTTTTTGCGAATAACTCAAAACTGATTAGAAAATATAAATTATAATGACTAGAAAAGATTGGTTTGAATGTTAGGATTTTAGTAACGATTATTGTAAAACGTTAAACATATTCTTTAACTTCTCTATTTCACGAAAGTTAATAAAAATACATGGGATTTAGGGATTTTGTAAATTCTTTTTCTTTTCTTTTTACTTTGTATTAATTTGTTTGTTACATTATTAACTTGGTCTTTGCTGTTTTAACTTTTTATTTATTTCTTCAATTTAATTATAATTTAATTGAAATCCTAGCCTACAATATACTTATATTTTTATTAGCGTAAGGGGTGTCCGTCCGCCGTCCGCGGCTTTTCTCCGAGACAACTGGACCGATTTCCTTGAGATTCGGCAAAAAAATCACACGTCACCCCAGGATGATCCTCGAAACTCGATATTATCATTCGTCAGTTTGTTTCAAAATGACGGCCGATTAGAGATTTTATAAGCCCATAACTTGGACACTTATAAAGATAGAGGGAAAATATAAGGTGTTTTAGAATCAGCATACCAAGACATTAAAAAAAATTATAGAAAACAAACAATCTATATGAATGCTTTGGTTTATTATTTCCAAGGTAATCGACTATGAAAGGATTTTTTAACCGCTCTCCCCTCAAAATTTGAGGTTTCAAGTTTCAATATACGTAGAATCCAAATATCGAATAAAAAAAAATCTGTCCGTCCATTTATTTGGTTTTTGTTATGATTAATCGAACGGTGGTAAAATTCTCTACAAATAAAATCATTTAAATCGGACCAGTATTAGCTGAGATATAGCGTAATGAACTTTGTAGATTAATTTTCCGGTGCTACAGGTCAGCGTGGCCTTAAGCCTCCTGACTTATTAATTGAGGGCTTCTGACTTCCTCGTATCTCTCAACTTCATCCTTCCTTGGATTATTTCTGCATTTCCTTCAGCTTCTTGATCTTTCATTTTGTACCATTTCACCATCTGATTATATATCCTAACCATCTCAGCCTACTTGCATTAACACAGTTTCTTCTTAACACTCTCAGGTCGCCACTCTAACGGCAATCATCTTGGGACAAGCTTCCTACTTCTGCTACATAAGTTCTACTGCTTAATTTCTTTGCTGAACTTGGTAGATATCTTTCTATAGTATTCTGCACATGTTCCTTTACCGAAATACTCCAAACGCTCGTTTGACAGATTATCAAATTATCGTCATTATTATATTCACCATTTGTTTATTGTTAGAATAGAATGTAGAGGTTAGTTTTGTTTCGGTTGACCATTAAATATCATTATTTCTCTTTTTTATAATTTTCTTATCTTTTTTGTTACTTAAGATTTTTTTTTTTTTACCTTGGGCAAAACTGTTTTGTCAGAGTTTATAGAAAAAGGGAAAATATCTCTTTGGGAATCGAGCGACGAGTCATACGCAAATAGACTGTCGTGAAAAGTGGCCTAAGCTACCCTTTTGAAAGCATATCCACAATTTGATAGTAGTGAAAACTTGGCCAGGATTCGGGGAAAAAATTGGTTGACTACAGGCTTCTTTTTAGCGGAAACAAAAAAAGTACAAGCCAATGAAATCACTGGTACAGAGTTGAGTGAGATATATTTACTGTCACTGTGGCACTTCAATAGTTTTAGCTTTCTTGCGGAAATACTGAAAGTCTCTGGAGCTAGAGCCGATTCTCTAGACGCACCAGGGTGATCTTTTATTAACATGGATGAAGAGGAGAATGGAGAAAAAGACTGACAACATTCTGGGTGCTGAAATTTTTTAACTAAATTTCAGGTCCTGATATAATCTCCGGAAGCCAGTAAATAAAATTAATAAACGCAAAGTTACTATGAGGCGTTGGCTTTACATTCACGTATAAAAGGCCAGAGGTAAGGTGAGAGGCTAATCAGAAATGAAAGGATAGAAGACGAGGGCTTCGAACGAAACAGAGAAGAGAGGCAGGAGGCTTATTTATTAGGCTGGTTAACTGTGTATTATACAAGTGATTCAGACGATGAACTTGCTTTAAAATGTTCAAATGTAGCAAAATAGTGTATCCTCAACACGTTTACACATTATACCTATGCTGTTAATATGCAGCGTCAATAATTAGGAGAATATTCCCATTTATTTTCGGTTTATAAAAAATAGATTTCCTGAGCGCTTTTTCGATTACGTTAGAATGATTGTAATGATATTTGAGTACTTACTAAATGAGATAAAATACGAAGTACATAACTTCTGGAAAATTGTATTGTAAGGCAGATTATAGCAGAAGGAAAATTGGTAATCACATTGGGGTAAGTAATTAATTAAAGTCACGAAATTTTTGTGGAGTTTGGAGGGGTTTAATCATAAACATTAGGGCTGGTGGTTGAAGAGCGCCTCTATGTTCGGGATAGAAAGAAATAGTCTGACACATTCTAAAAAAAAAAAAAAAATCTCCATGGCCCCCTCTTGTATAACAGTCATTGTCTCTTCGTTTTGTGCGCGCCCTACAATATACAATATGGCATTACAACAAAAGGTCCTAGTCCCTTCAGAGAATTCCTCGTCTGGTGGCTCTATCATGCGGTACCTTGTCAGGCACTCACCATACCAGTCACGGACGTTCAAGATACGCCTGGCATCTAGTGCTACTGCATTTACCCATCGCTGTCTTGTGTATCTCCCTCTTCCTCTGGTAACCTCCAACTTTCCTTCCAGCAGTTTTTTAGCAGGGTCCTCCTTAATTAGTATACCCAAATGGCCGGCGCAACTCAATCTGTTAATTTGAATTCAGGTAATTATGTGAAGTTTCCCCTAACACTTCTCTGTTGGCACGTCTTCTACATCGACAATTTATATTAATTACTCCGAAAATTCTAAGTAGTATCATTCTTTTAAAGACAACTTTTTCTTTTTCCTTGGTCTTTGTTAGAGTCTATGTTTCGGAGGCCTATGTTATGTTTCCACTCTAAGACTATCTCTTTTTGAAAATAATAGGTCGTTTCTCTAGTGAAAACATGAAATTTGTGTTATCCATTTCCAAATGATTTTGTAATCTTCGCTATATATTTCATCCAACATTTTCGCATTACTCAAATTTATTCTACCTATAAATACTTTTTTTTCTTTTCTTTTTTTTTTCAACAACGGCATAGCAAGACAAATTGGTGACATTTTCCTTTTTCTGAAAATAGTGATGCGCGTTGTATTGAAGAAGGAGTGGCTTCAATAGCTGATTGGATACCTTACAGGAGCCTGAGCGGACGAACGCATCCAACTTTAGATCCATTCTCCACGAGCGATTAAAACGCCGCTGTTTGCACGCCACAAGCCCGCTTGTGGAACAGAACAATGGAGTATATGTAGACTGTCTATACGGGCGGTTTGCATGCCGCGGGTGATGGCGTCCATGTGCAGACAGGCGGGTCCAACGCCAGCAGTGGCGTTATCCTCGCTAGCGGTAGAACAGCGAATCATACTCCACGTCGCGCCTGAGAGCAGTTCACCCGCCTCTTGAAGCGTTAAAATATATCTGATTATATGAATTTATAATAAGATCATACTGTATTACCATAACTGGTAATTGCGTAATAACTTTATTCATTTGTGTTTATATTCTCAAAAGTCAACAATGTTAATTCATTTCATGTTTTCGTATTGTACATTTAGTTTATAAGACTTAATAAGATTTTCTCCATTGATGGGTTCATTGTCTTACATGGAAATAGGCAACTGTAATGCAAATATTTGAGTTGTAATTTGCACTATCTTTATGGTTCTCTGTTGGATCAATGCTTTTCTTCATCATGGTGTCTTGCTTACAAATATGCACCTTAATCAATTCAAACAGCTCATCGAATGAAGCAATGGACATTCTATAAAATTGGATAAAAATTTCCGATAGCTTGTGTGTTCGCAAAACGTTAAATGAAATTGTCCAGTGGTGATCCAATTCGATAATGTAGGGTGAGTCCTTTTCATAACAGGTTTCTTTTTTAATACTTCTAATAACTGTAGATGAACAGCTCCGACAACACTAACTGTTTGTAGGACATCCATCATTAGTATGGCAGGTTTATCGCTAGTGGAGAATGGCTGCGCGTTTCACCAGCGTTTTTGGCGCTGTTTACAAGCGTCAAGTAACAGCTCGTGTAGAATAGAAAAAAAGTTTAAGCGGCGTTTTATCCGTTCGTGAAAAATGGACCTTAGTCCTTCAAGTTGGATCGTGAATGGCTTTTAAGGCAGCTTAAGCTCTTAAGTTGAAAGTTACTACTATCGATTCTTTGAAATCGATTCTTTAAACAAATATTGATGACAAAACATTTATGTCAAACAAATATTCAACTCCAGGAAAACCGCACAAACCAAATTTGCGGTAATACGGTTGTACAATATATATCTGATATAATACTTTTTATTATAAATTATTAGAACTTTTACGAAACCTCCTGAGGTCAGATATGTTTACTGTAAAAACAATTCTATCATTTCAAATATAAAGTTGGAAATAAATTGGTGAAAGTGTGTTAGATAATCACTTCCTCCTGTACCTTTAGCTTACCTGTTTTTAATTCGTTAATAAGGGAAGAGCATAATGACTGAAGCTAGCAGCTTAAGCTCTGGAAAAATAGTAAATAAAAAGAATGGGTCAAAAATGACTTATGTTATTTTCTGGTCATTGTTGATTGATCTTATGGCCTTTACCATGATATTACCTTTGATGCCAGCATTGATGGACCATTATCAAAAAACTGATCCCTCAGATGGATTGTACCATTATTTTTCCAGTATTATTAACAAGTTTCAAGTGCAAGTAGGAGCCCCTGATGCCGCTAACTCAGTTTTGTTTGGAGGTATTTACTAATAGATTAATTAGTTACAGTTATAATCGCTTTGTAACATTACAAATTTTAGTATATTTTGTATTTAAGGTTTTCTTGGGTCCTTGTTTTCTTTTCTGCAATATGTCGTTTCTCCATTAGCTGGTGGATTATCTGACAGATATGGCAGAAAACCTATTCTCATCTCGTGCTTGGTATTTATATTTGTATTTTAAGTAACTTATTGATTAGGACTAATACCGTCTTCTAATTCACTTTTCTCTCCAGATAGGCATTGCTATTTCTTATGGTTTATGGGCTATATCTTATAATTTTGCATTTTTTGTAATTGCTAGAATAATTGGTGGCTTGAGTAAAGGAAATGTTAGCATTACTATGGCAATAATCACAGATGTTTCTACTGCGTCAACAAGAGCTGCTGGTATGGTAAGTAGGATCATGTGTCCTTGATATTTCGTTTGTCTTAGGTAATTAGTGTATTCACTCAATATTATGATAAGTAATGTTTCATACCTAAAAGATAATTTATGTATTTGAATAATACAATAGGATATATATTTATAAATCTGGTTATTCAGTTATTTTAATTTTTCCAGGCTTTAGTTGGTATTGCATTTTCGATGGGGTTCATCATCGGACCATTAATCGGTGCCTTTATTGCTAAATGGGCCATATTTAGTGGTAATATGTATTGGTTTGTTTTACCAGCTTTATTTGCTCTTTTTCTGTCTATTGTGGACATAATATTTGTTGTGTTCTTCTTCGAGGAAACGCTACCAAAGGTATTTTTCCATTTAATTTAAATTTTAATATATGCACCTAAATGTACATTACAGTTGAAGCCATAAATTAGTAGTTGGCATCCGTATGATGGTATAGAAGGATCAATCTAATTAGGGATAGATAAATTATTTGCCACTTCTATAATTTTGTTTTTATTGAAAACTAGTTTCGAATGTTATACATTCATAAATGTTATAAATCAGCAATGCAAAATATAGTTTGATATTATAGTACATATTAAATCAAGTGTACTATAAATCAGTATTATAAAACATTTATGAATTATGAATTTAATTAAGACAAGAAATCAAATATATGTTGGTACTCACCATGGTTTAAGTAGATTATATCAAACAGAAAAGTTTAACTGAATGACTGATTTTTGTGTCTTTTTAGAAGTGAAGATGATTGTATAACATTCGAAACTAGTTTTCAATAAAAACAAAATTATAGAAGTGGTAAATAATTTATCAATCTCTAATTACTACGTAAATTAGTAGTTAATATTCCCAATCTGGCTTTAATTTAAACTTTATTTTGTAAATTATTAGGACAGTATTATTATTCATAAGTCTCAGAATGTTTCAACATTTCTTTATTTTATTTGTTAAATGATTCTGTAACTATTGGCTTTATCCATTCACACATATTTTTTTGCTAGAATGATAAGTGAATTTATCTGTAAATCGGGGAGGGGGAAAAAGTAGACCTGTCACAAATATCATTTTTATAAATGTATTTAAATTGTTTATAAATGTTTATTTATTTAGCCAACGGGAAGCATGAAGCAATGCTGCCAGTCAATAACTCTTGATGCCTGATCTTAAAAACAACTCATCAATTATATAATTATCATTTTTATCGTTCCATATCTTTTGTTTACTAATATAAATTCATTATATGAAATTTATTATCTCAACTAGTTAGTTGCATTAAATTTAACATTTTAATTAAAAACCTTGTTTATAAAGTTTCTTGATTGGTTCTAGAAAAGTATTTTGTATTTTTCTTAAAAAACATTATATACAATTTGTAAAATTAATTCTGAAGTACTTTCTTATAAAATATGTTAACTTACGGTTTTATCTTTTCCATTTTTAAAAGTTTGCTGATATGCTAAATATTTCTTATCTTTTCCAATATCCTTGAAATATAGATTATTGTTTTGAGTCTATTTTGAACTGATGATGTAATTTCTTGTTAATGTATGGTTTGCCGTCTTAGTGTTCTACATTTAGACAACATACACTAAATATATATATATATATATATATATATATATATATATATATATATATAGATTATATATTATATATGCAAATTGCTATTTTAAATTAAAATACTTCGTGAAAGCATATGATTCTAACCATAAAATAATGTTATAATAATTATAATCAAAGCACAAATAGAAGGTTTTACATCCTCCTTTTTTAATCCATCAAAATCAATCTGTCTTATGAATTCTAAAGAAGCCTTGTTAATTAATGAAAATTTTACATCTTAGGAGGGGAAAAAAATTATAAATATATATATATATATATATATATATATATATAAAGTATTAAAATCAGAGACTGCTTTAATTATTGTCGAAAATATTCCCAATTAATGCATTTATGTAATTTTTTTTTTAACAATAGAAAATTATTTTTATTATTGTTATTTGGGCATTTTTAATATGTTGTCGCACTTAGTTCCTACATAGTGATGGCTGGATCAGTTTATCCCTGAAACTGTCAGTAGTTGGCCACATCAATTGACCCTTGTTACCTAATACTCCCATTACTAGGCAAAATTAATTTTGATAATATTAATTTTATTGATATTAAGTTTTATTTAATAATAATGCAGGCATTAAAATAATTTAAGGGTCAAATGGATGAAGGTGATAAGTAGCATTTTTCGAGTTCTGATAAAACTGAATTCAAATCACCTTTATCCACTGTAAGGTGGATCTTTATTGTCACTTGGAACCTTTAACAACTCAGTTCTGAACCAAACCAACTATTGAATTCAAGTGAATGAATAGAAGAAATATTAACAATATATCTAGAAGAAGTTTGGTTGGAGGAATGGTCAATGAAGAAACACATACGAAAAACTTATTATTGGGGTGAGCAAAAAAAAATGACCGTTTCACAGGTTAAAATGAAGTTTATTTTTTCTTACATCTCTGTTAATTCTAATACTGTTGCTATTGGTATATTTTTAATCCTAAAACTATACTGCATCATTTAATGAACGTAATGCCTCTCAGTGAGGTTCTGTACTTGTTTGACATTCTTTCAATAAAAGCGACATTGAGGGATGAGATTCAAGTAATTCTGCGACATTACTAGAAAAGGAAATTTTCAACTGCCTAAATCCCATGATTGATCAAACCCATGTTTGATTCGTGAAGTTGAAGAGAAACTTGGGGATGCGTTAAAAAATAAAACACACAGTAATGAAGTATACAGTTTAATGTGTGCCAACGTTTCAGCCTAAAGTGTAGGCTTTCGTCAAGGTTCATAATAGAATTCAGAAAGTCAGTTAATTCTGTTTTCAACAGAAGACGAATGTCGCCTGGAAATATGCCGCCAAAAACTTGCTGAAATGGATGCCATCGATCATCTACCTTAACCACCCTATAGCCCTGATCTTGCACCTTCGGACTTTTATCTTTTCCGAGCAATGGCTCACTTTCTTAAGGAGAAAACATTTTAAACAATGGAGGAGGTAAAAATTGTAGTAGAAGATTTTTCCAGTCGAAACGCAAAGAGTGGTACTGGCAGGAAATCGAACAGCTGGCTTCTAGATGGCAACTAGCCTTAAAACATAATGAACTGTATTTCGAAAGTTGGAAGAAATTTTATGTAAGAAAAAATAAACTTCATTTTAACCCTTGAAACGGTCATTTTTTTTTACTCATCCTAATATATTGTGTGCCAACGTTTTTTTTTTTTAATTTTATTATACATTTCATAATCTTTCTTTCTATATTTTCACAATATTTTAATTATCTTTATTTACATTATAAATTATCATATTTTTCTTTATTACTTATTATTTACATTATAATTTATATCGATTTATTTATACTTCATTTTTTTTGTTTTCATCATACTGTCTTGTATTACTGTTTGTTTTGCCTTTTATTTCTGTCATTGGTATTATCACTGTTGTTACCTTGTTTTTTCTTAGCCTAAAACTTAGACCGAAACGCCATCAAATAATATTATAAATATTTCTTATTCGTATGTTTCTTCATTGACCACACCCCCACCCGAAGTTTCTTCTACATATATTTCCATCGTCAACCATATTTTCATCATTAAAAATATATCACTTTACACCCTCATCCATAGCAATAATTCAATTTTTCTAAAAATGTCACTCATCACTTTTATCCGCTTGAACCTTCATTGGTTCGATCAATCTTTATTTTATAATAGCAAACTGTAAAAGAAGAGGTAAATGATTCCAAACATTTCATCAGTGAATGGTGAGTTAGGTTGAGTTGGCAACGGCCCAATTTCTAAGACCTGCCTAATGTCGTGTCCGCTACTATAATTATAATACTTTGTAATTCAATAGTAAACAATAAGTTTTTAACAGGAAACAGACGTAAATATAAAAAAAATATGTAATTCCAATATTTTTCCCCATAGAGTTCATACAATTATACTGCCCTACTCACTCCGGTTAGCACTGAAATATCATAACTTACAAAACTTTTAAAATTGTTTTTTAACTTTTTATTATTTTATGTTCTGTTCTAAAACAAAACCAATGTCTTTGTATAATTAATTGTTGTAATAGAATTGAATTTCAGGAAAAACGAGCCAAATCGATTGCTGCTAGTTTAGGCCATGCTATGACCTACATTAATATAGTATCATTATTTAAATTTTCTGCTGTTCCGAATTTATCCCAATCAGGTGAGTTATGCATATATTTTTTAAGACTGTTTTATTCTCTGGTGGATTTGTAAATATTATTTATTAATATTTAATCAAATATTCATGAATATAATAATAGATATATAATTAACTTTAGAAGAAATGAAGGAGATGATGGTTGGGGATGTGTTAAAAAATTAAGCACACAGCAATGAAATATTCTGTTTGATGTGTGCTGATGTTTCAGCCTCTGGCTTAGGCCTTCATCAGGGTTTGTCTTCTATTGAAAATAGAATCAACTGACTTTCTGAATTCTATTATGAACCTCGAGGAAAGCCTACACCTTAGGCCGAAACGTTGGCGCACATTAAACTGTATACTTCATTACTGTGCATTTTATTTTTTAACGCATCCCCAACCATTATATCCTTGATTCATTAATTTTTTTTTACTATGAGCCATTTCAAATTTTTTAATGTTTCATCCTCTTTTTGGAAGTACAACTTTTAAATGTAAAGTCATTTTGAAAAAGAAAAAATGTAGAGATTATTTGAGGAGCTTCTTATCAATATTGGCCATCTCCATTTCCACTTTTGTTTGCAAAGTAACAGTAAACACTAATTTTTCTACCATTCGGAGGTTCGTTTTTGCATGACAAAACAAACTTTTCATTCATTTTTCTATCGGGGAAATGCTCTTTTGACAGAAGTGGAGCTAGTACAGTTTTGAGATAACTACCAGAGCTCATTTAAAATCTATTTCGGTTGGAGGTGGAGATGTCCACTTTTGTTAGCAAGCTCCTCATTTAATACTGTTAATTTTTTATGTTATTTTAAAACAATTGGTCTAAAGCCTTTTTACACGAGTAAATATTTTGATCCAATATTTGGTAAATAAATTGTAATTAGTAGTTTGATAAGAAAAATCATATAGAATAGAAACCAGTCTCTGATTTTACCGGGTAAAATTTTTTTATTAAAGTCTTGTTCAAATTGACTATTAGCTTAGATATTTTTCCAATAGCTGTGCCAGGAAAGTAACCTTACTTTTGCTTTGAAGACAATCTGGTCAACACGAGGAGCTCTGCTTACTCTCTGATCAAAGCTCTTTTAAACAAGTAAGTTTTTTATCTAAATTCTTACTCGTGTAAAATGGCTTTGATAAGTTTATTGATCAAAAATGAACCGGATAACAGTGATTGATAGATGCTTCTTGTTTTGAAGACCAGTATATGTGTCATTCTCAAGAGACTTATCAAATTCACGTCTTTTGATTTAAGCAACGAGATTGTTTTTACATGCCTCTACTAATTATTATTGAGTTGGCTCCAATTTTCATATATATTATTGGTAAGTACACCTATCATTATTAAATAGTGAATGACAGAAATATTTACATTTAAAATGAATTTTAAAATTCAAAATTCTCAAGTATGTTACTGCCAACATTGGCATACGTTGATGAAAAAAAATCCTACCTTAAATTGAAAGTAGTACTTTTACAAATTAAAAGCATGCTACTTTTAAAAAATGAATGATATTCAAATTGGTTAGGAAGTCGTCACGAACTTATGTCTGCAGAATATGTTGAAAATGAGTGCTCAAGTATTTTACCACTATGATTTCAGTTGTAGTTTCTGTCTGGATTCCAGGGTAAAACTGCTACATTATGAGATATTGTATTGCCCAAGGTCAGAGGAGTTCAGGGTTACCACCTTATAAAACGAATATTACCCGAAAAAATAATGATAACATACTTGAGCTCTCGTTTTCACCATTCCCTGGAGACATAAGTTCTCGATGACCTAACCATTTTAACCACAATTTAGTTTAAATGTTAATATTTTGGTCATTAACTATTTACCAATGATAGGTGTAATTGGAGGCATGTTAAAACAACCTCAAAGTCAAAAGAATGACCCATATCAGGGCTCTATTTCATAATAAAGTACAAGTACAACAAGTGGGAAAAGTACAATTGGAAAGGTTCGTGTTACTTATCATCATTAGGCAATAATAATTTTATTCATTTTTTTTTAATTTACTATTTTTTAATATAACTTTTTTAAATGTTATCATGTTTCAACAATATACAACATCTTGGACTTTTCTTTTTAGGTACATCCTATTTCCTAATAAAGTACAAAAGTATAAGTACAAGTGAGCATGTAACTTACACGGTGAAATGTTGAAATACAATAATATTTAAAATAGTTATATTAAAAACAGTAAATAAAAAAATGAATAAAATTATCATTATCTAATAACAATAAGTAACTTATAACCTCTGAAAACGAAACATTTCCATTTGTACTTCATTATGAAATAGGGTCCTGATCAACACAAGGAGCACTGTTAACGCTTTGATTAAAATACACGCAAGAAATTTTTAATGAATAAACTTATCAGCCTTGCTTTTACATGATTAAGTTTTTTGATCAGTTGAGTTTATTAAATTTTTTTTATCAAAATTCTTACTTGTGTTAAAGAGCCTTAATGAATACATCTCTGTGTAGTGTTGTTTTTCTTGCCTAGGCTGTTTCTCATTGAATACAATTCAGCAACTCAAAGAAAATCAATTTTTGCTTTATAATCCTGTCAAAGCACACTTAATAATATCTTTTAACTTTGACATATTTGCAGCACGAATAAAGAAAAACATTTTTCTTATAGTTTCCTGAAGCCCTCCAGATATTAAATAAAAATCTGTAGAAACACATCTTTATTCATTTGACATTGTGACCTACAAAATGATCGTTATAAAAAACTGGTTAAAATTTTTAAATTAGAGGTTCTCACAATCTTATTTAGTATGCTAGTGTAAGTATTTTTTTCTCTTGCTAATTATATTAGCACTGTCTGTGGTAAGATGTAGCAACTTTATTTTATTTTACTAATCTTATTAATAAAGATGTAATGAAATAGTTGCACTATTCATGGAATTTGTGCTAAATGTGTTACTGCCTTAAATAGCATGAATTTTGAGTGAATGACCCCTTTGTGCTAACCTGCTAAAGTGTTCTTTGTCAAAGTAAGGTTATCCATGTTGATCTATCAAATTAATTATTTTGTTAGCTTGGTCTAATATGTTTAATTGATTTTTTAAAATTCCAAAGCAAAGTAAAGAGGCAGAATTGCTTGATTATCTGATTAAAAATGCCTTGATACCAACCAAATGTGAAAATGAAGAAGGCAAAAAACTTGATGATATCCTTGTTGTTCAGCCAATGTGTTATAGAGTGGCTCAGTGAAAAAGCCGAGTAATTAGCACCAGGACCTGTTACTCCAGGTGGACGATGGTGAGAGTTTGACGGAGGCCAGTTTCACTTTATATCGCATGAAATTACAGAGATATAGTCCTTCAAAGTTTTGAATTTTTTTAAAAAGATATTGAAACAAAACGCAGGTTTTTCCTTAGTAACTTTCATATTTCAACATTTTTGTAAGAATAACGATGCGATCTTTTAACCAAGGCGGCACCCAGTTTTCGTTCAATTGTTTATTGTTTTGTTCAGACCGGGAAGCTCTGGAGAAGGGCCCAGTGTGGCCAAAATTGTTAATTTGGATTGGTGATAATGGCACAGCTACCATTAGGACCAAAAGAGCGTTTAGCGTCTCACTAAAAAAGGAATCCATCAACGTTTCTTGGCCCAGTGAGCAGGAGGACCAAACCTTGGTGAAAGAAGTATTTCAAGAATTATCCTACTCCTTGTGATACGTTGATGGAACAGAAGTATATTTGGCTGAGAAACCAACATCTGAATCTGGCGCTAACCATTCACGACAGCAGAAGGCCCAGGTCGTTTATAACTGGAGACCGAAGCTGTCCCATTGGTGGTTGGCCAGGGTTCACGATGCCAGAATATATAGGAACTGCTTACTCAGCAGAAATCTCAATTGTTTGTTCTCGGGGGGTTGCAGTGACTTGCTGGTGGCAGTGCCTACAAACTGTCATCAACAGTAATTATTCTGTTTAAAAAGGGAAACAATCAACCCTTTAAAGAAAAAAATATATGTAACTTTGAGTTTTTAAAATACCGAGTGAGGGTTGATTATTTCAGATAAAGCCATCTCCCAATATGCTTGCCCATGGGTTCCAGTGTGGGTCATTCTCCACAACATGATAAGCAGATTTTGGATGATGATTTACCACTACCACAGGAGTATGCTAGACAAGGCTATACAATACTATAACAGTTTAAATGTAACTGACAAAATGATTATATGGATTGAGGGAAAATATGTTATTGAATAAGTCATATCCTGAAGATGGGACAAAACTCCAAAATGTTGGTTGTTGAAATATTGTGAGGTTCACTAAAGCCATATAAGGAAAGACGAGTTTTCACATCCTTTATTTAAATAAGAAATAAAAAAACAATTTTTTAAAATTATATTTATTTTTTTTAAAGTAAATTATATATACATATATGTGTATATATATATATATATATATATATATATATATATATATATATATATATATATATATATATATATGTATTTACATACACATAAAAAAAGTAATATCGTCCAAGCCCTAATGTTTTGAAATTATTTTTCATATGTTTGTTACAAATGTATATGCTTATGAATTGTATATATTTACATATGGATGAATGTAAGTTAACAGAAATTTATTTTTAAAATTTTTATACTTGAGTCTCTTTTTCAAGGTATTTGGATAAGTATGCTAACAGAAATTTTGATGAAATAAATAATCAGGATGTAGTCAGCAAGGTATATATTTTTTATTATACAAGCTGAAGTTTCGGCTCAATAATGTGAACCATCAGTAGGGCTGATTAAGTCAAAGATATAAGATATGTTTAGTAAAATATACAAATTATAAAGGTGAAATACAGATAACTTAGTATTTGATAAGTTAATATTCAACTTTATTATTTGTATTTTTACTGATCATATCTTATGTCTCTAGTATCTTTGATTTGATTTCAGCCCTGGTGACGGCTCACATGATTGAGCCAAAACATCGGCTTGTATAATAAAAAATACGCTTTATTGACTCTATGCTGATTACTTGTTTCATCATATTAACATCACAGTCGATCAAGCAACATCAATAATTCAACATTAATTTATATTAAGTAAAAGAAATACTTAATAAAAGTATATTTATAAAGAAAAAAATCCGTGAGCAGTAGAACTCCGTCATTAAAGTCGTATCTTTACTTTAAAAAAAATATTATAAAAACAGAGGAGTAAGAAAAAAATTGAGACCCACAAAAGAAAGTTCCCTAACATACCGAAATTTACCCTTACTTTTAATATATGGTTCTGCCTCACCGCTGACCTTCGATACAGAAAGTCCTAGATACCGAATTTCAGTTCATTTGACACGCTGGAGGTGCTCAAATGTAGTGAAAAAAAATAAATATATATATATATATATATATATATATATATATATATATATATATATATATTGCAGACATCTACAAAACTTCCATAATCGTGCTCTAGGGGTTATGAAACGGATAGAAAACGCAGTCCCGTCCCTCATCGCCGACCTTCGACCCACTGCAATACTCAATAGTTCAATTTGGAGGGGTTTTAAAGGTGCGCAAATGTTTTAAAAAATCGGAAAACCGAGGGGATGGGGAAACCAAGTTGAGACTGCCAAAAGATACTTCCCTAGCACCTACCCAATTCACATACAAATTTTCAGCCCTATAAACTAATATGATGGAGCTGTAGAGACGCGCAAAACTCTAAAAACGGCGAAATTTCAGGTGAACATACCGAAATTTTGACTAGAATTTATCATTCTTTATTGGTATCGTTCTGCCTGGAAGAAAGTCCTAAATACTGAATTTCAGCTCATTTGACCCAAAGAGGGCCGCCTGGAAGTGCTCAAATGTAGCGGGGGGAGGGGGGGAGGGGAGGGGGGGGGGAATATATATCTATATATCAGACATCCAAAACTTCCATAATCGTGCTCTAGGGGTTATGGAACGGATAGAAAACGTAGTCCCGCCCCTCATCATCAACCTTCGACCCACTGCAATAGTCTATTTTTTTCTGAGAAAATACGACTAAAAAGTGATGATTAAATAAATTAGGTTAATGACGATACTACTGATTATAATCAATGTAACAACCATTGCAAAAAATTATTTTTTATTATATTTATATTGTAGATCTAGCTCTTGCAGAGCCATTTCCTTCTCCAACCGCATCTTATTTATTTTAAAATTATTTGAGAGTTCCGTCTCCCTTAGTCTCGAATCTTCCTTTATTTTCTCTCGTTCCAAAGCTATCTTCTCCCTTTCCAGGGCTATCCTGTGCCTTTCGAGGTCCAGCTCCATCTCCTTCAATTTTAGCTTCCCTTTTTCTTTCACCTTTGAAAACTCAAACCTTTTCCTCAAATGTGACATTTTATTTGTTTTATCCTAAAACAATAAAAAAATTTTAACTTCTGAATTTGACTTGTCTTTCAAATATCTGTTTTTATGCGTAAGGGAACAATTATTTTTTTTTCTGTTGGGCATAGTCCAGTAAAATTATTTTAAAAAAATAGCTTTATCTTTACCTCCAAGTTTATCATGATTAAGTTTATTCTAGCCTAAAAATCTAGAAATGTTTGAACTTTTTCCAGCATTTTTGCTAAACGAAGCATTCTAGCCGAAAATACTTTATCACAAAAGCATTAAATTTTCTACAATTTGCACTGGCTAAACTTTTTTTCAACTGAAATATAGCCCTTCAAAGTTTCAAATTTTTTTTTAAAATGTTGAAAAATGTAGGTTTCTCTCTAGTAACTTTCATCTTTCAACATATCTATGTGAATAACATTCAATAACTTAAACAATAGAAAGCCTAACCTTCGTGAGTGTTCACTTCAGAATAAAGAACACAATTATGGATGTATAAAAAATGTATTTTATATGAATTTATACTACACGCAGTTCAGTCAAATTGTAGAAACTTTGCATTCTTGAACCTGTAAAACATAAAATGTTTTTTTAAACAATAATATTTCAGTCCTCCATAGGTCATACCAGATTAGCCATCTATTTGCTATATAAAATAGCATGGAATTTGCCCAAAATCTTAATGCTTACAACATTTTATTAGATCAAGTATAGTACATATAACCAAAAAAGAAGAAATTTTGTCCAGTTTCTTAAAATAATACAAAACAGCACAATAATTTTATTGTTATTCAAAATTTAAAATTATATCTTAGTGCAAGTAACAATCATTTCTGACATTTGATGGACCAGGTTTTTTGATATTTTCGGAATTGTCTTCAGTAGCAGAATCAGCAGAAACATCTTGAAAGTTGATTTTTTCCTTGATAAGTGAACCAGATTCTTCCATCCATCCATCTTCCAGCTCATAGATTTTGGTGTCTATCTCCTCAACTCTGTCTGCAGGATCTGTTTCATCATCTTCCTTCTACTCATATGTAAAAGCGGGGACGTTTTCTCAGTTGAACCCCACTGCATTTCTTGCAGACAGAAGAAAATATCAAACCTGCTTTTCTGCAGGTTCCCGCTCGACTACGGGGCCCCATTACGGTGAACCCATCTTACATGAGCACGAAACAACATGTAAAATGGACTGGGGTGCTGGTCCTTGACTTATTTCAAAAGGCCTGAGACCCTCAACACTATGAGTCTATTCCCATTTCTCAAGACTTATAGGTTTCTCATCCAAGTTTGCACTTTCTCGTAAGTTCTTAAAGAATGATGTTGAGCAGCACCTTTTGCGGGTAGCAGTCTGGCAAGATGAAATTTACTTTTTAAAGTGGATTTAGCAAAGCGTCTAGCGTTTGTGAACTGCTGACACTTCCACAATGCCATAATAAACAGGAATCTTCTTGTGCCTGATCCACCTGAATGCCGCACTAACAATATTCTGTATTAAAAAGCATTTTTAAGTGGTTCTAGTTTCATTAATTGGAGGAAGAAGCTGGTTCACTGATCGAAGAACAAATCGACTTCAAAGATGTTTCTGCTGATGCTGAAGACTATTCCGAAAATACCGAGAAACCTGGTCCATCAAAACGTTGGAAGTGATTGTTATTTACACGGCGACATTATTAATGTAATTAATAATTTGAAGTTTTGTAAAACAATAAAATTATTTTACGCAGATGTAATATTTTATTCTTATTACATTTGCTCCTAATTTGTTCCTGTTTTGGATTTTTTCAAGAAACTGAACGAAGTTCTTATTTTTTGAAGATCCATACTGTACTGTACTGTACTGGTATGATCTAGAAAAAAGTTCTAGCATTAGGATTTTCAGGCCTGTCTAGATTCTGGCCTGTGCCGATGCCATCCGCATTGTGGATAGATTCTTTCGGGTGCTCAAGAATGTATTCATGGCCTTATAGGTGCCAGCAAGGAGACTGGGTCTGGAAATTAATGAAAGAAAGATCAAATTCATGGTATCAGGTCAGAGGGTAAATCAGAAGGAAAGGATCGCCATAGAAACTTACAGTTTTGAAAAGGCTGAAGAGTTTGTATATCTCGGCTCTCGGGTTAATGTGAACAATAATATTAATGTTAATATGACAGCATAAATAAGAAGAATAATGCTTGGGAACAGAAGCTATCATCTCACTGGGACTACAAAGCTAAAATTATATATAACCCTGGTCGGCCCTGTTTTGCTGTATGGATCTGAGACTAGGGCCATCTCAATGTCGGACGAGCAAAGACACCTTGTATTTGAGAGGAAAATTCTATGCGAAAAGCGGAGACTGAGGAGTAACTTGGAGCTCTCCATGCTGATTTGGGAGCCAGACATTATGAGAGTCTTCCGCATGGGGAGGCTTAGATGGGCTGAGCATCTTGCCAGGATGACCGAACAGTGTTCCTAAAAAGATGATGTCGGAGTCGCGAGTGATTCTAGAAGTCTGCTTGGTGTACTGAATTGAATTGCGACTGCACAGGATAGAGAGGGATGGTGAAAGCTGCTGGAGGAGGTATTGACTCACTAACTGGGATGTTGCACCACTAACGATGATTAAGAAATTTGGCAAATTCTATGTTATTTTAAATAGGAAATAGATGGCTAATCGCTAGGACCATGGAGGAGTGAAATATTATTTAAAAAAAAAAAAAAAATTCATGGTTTATAGGCTCAAGAATGCAAGGTAACTACAATTTGACTGAACTGCATGTAGTATAAATTCATGTAGAATATTTTTTTTATACATCCATAATTGTGTTCTTTATTCTGAAATGAACATCTCACAAAGGTTAGGCTTTCTATTGTTTAGACTATTGAACATTATTCATGCAGAAATATTGATAGATGAAAGTTACTAGCAAAAAATCTGTTGTTTTTTTTCAATACTTTTCTAAAGTATTTTCTGCTAGAATGCGAAATTGGGAGTTATAAGCAAACAACTGAAAAAAAGTTATAAAATTTTGTGATTTATAGGCTTCAGAAAATTTGGCCATGATAAATTTGGTGGGCAAAACTTATTTCCCCTATCTTACCATCCATGCAAACAACTTAAAACAATAAAACCTTCTACCCCAACTTTTTCAAGGTAAATCTACAGTTTGACTGTACAGTTGTTCATAGATAAAAGTTATAAAAAGAGGAACAGTTGTCCCTATTTAATCACTACTTCATGTGGGCATAGGAAAATAAGAAATTTTTACCTGTGCTAGGTAATCACTGAAACTATTCAACTGCAGCCTTGGTCTCTATCGTGTTGTGCTAAATAAATTTATATCATAAAAGTATTCATCCTCCCGCTGAACATCTTGAGCAGGCTCCTCTGCAGATTCGGAGGTTGTGGCTGGGCTGCTACATACATCAGCAGAATCCTGAACGAAGAGCGGAGCCATATTATTTTTGGTTAAAAAAATATTTTGCAAAACATCAAAATCCTCATTAAATTTCAGTATGTGCTCTGCAAACAAAAAATAAGATTTTTTTTTATTTCGATAAACAATAAACTTTCTTTATACTAAGCAACTTTTGTCTTTTACCTGTCGATTCCGCTTCTTCTTCTTTTAACCAACTGCCCTTATTTTTCATCCAATCTAGAGCCCTGCTTATAGGTTGTTTTAAGGTTCCTCATGCTTATCCAGCCGTATTTCTCAAATTGGGAATTCTGCTAAATAATATTCCTATAGTAGATTTGGACTTTTGGTTTCTAGAAAATTAGAATGTTTCGATTACTCTAAAATCAAATGTCACAAAAATGAATATGATTTAAAAAGATGGTCAGGCTATACCTAGAACGAAATTTAGGATATCAGAAATTTGAAGATAGGATTTTTCTCATTAATCAGTTTTTATGCTGGTAAAACTCCCTTTAAAGCCCGAAAATATGATTTTACCTCCTCAACTACAGAAGATATGGTGATTGGTAAACAGAATTTTCTGGAGATCTCACTTTGTTTACATGTTTTAAGGTCCCCTCATTCCAGAAATTAGTAAAAATTGTCGCCTTGCTATTCCTTGACCCCTTAACTATCGCACAGAATTTTATTAAACTTTGCAGATTTGACCAAGAACTAAAACAAGCAATTTAATTGATTAGTGACCAAAGTTGAAACTTGGGCTCATGATAGCTTGGGTTTCACTTCTTGATTTACATGTTTAATAGCTTATTTTTATTGTATTTGAACAATAGTTATTACCAGAATTATGGCAGCCTCAAATTTATAAGGAATTGAAAAAATGAAATTACTCACCTCGAAGTTCATCGATTTTCTCCAATAATAGATAATAGGAGATTTTTGTCCTCTTTAGTCCAACGTTTTCCGAACCCCCACCGCATCCTTTTCTTCGATTCCATTTCATTTAAAACAAAAAATAACGCTGCTGTAAAAAAATACGCGGACGCTGCTGTGAAACGATTTACGAAATTAGTAAACACTGCGATGAAAACCTTATAATAACCTTCTCCAAGTGTTTTACGCCGTTAAGAAATTGGTAGCTTTAGCAGACCTCCGATCGGGATAAAGTCGAGCTTATCTTTGCCACCACGTATAACGAAACTAATAACTTTATAATTAGTTAATTTGCCATTTAATAACGATTGTGAAAATAGCTACTTTTTAGGAGATCAAAAAAGAGCTTTACGCATTAATTCTAAATTCGCTATTGGGAATCATTTTTATATCTCTCGCCCTTTTTACTTTTCTGAGCAATAGATTTGTCTTTATAAGATTATATTTTATTCCAAAAATACGATTTTTCACTTTCTATTGGTTTACCTGGTGGTTACACTATTTATCACTCTAATGTCAAAGGAGTTCCTCTACTTTTACACACTTGGCACATTGAATATTCTTAGCACACCTATGCTCAAATGGGTTCTACTGATTTTTATTTAATACCTGGAGACCTTCAGACAACTTTTTTTGGTACAACTATAGACTAGGGGCGCGTTATCACTAGTTCATTTCGAGGTCAGCCGAACGTTTCCGGACTAGCTCACTCTAGCGTCATTTGTGCTAGCTAACTGCTTTGCATTCAATTGTAACAATCGTATTCATTGGAATTATTATAATTGTTCCTGTTTTAATTAGATATTATTTAAAATTACCAGTGCTGTCGACTTCCGGTGATCTGGGCAAATTTTTGTAATAATTTAAAGAATTGATATTTTAAATTACGGTAAGGACCCGACTTCAACTGGAAAGGAATTTTTGGGGTTTATTTATCTCTTGAGCGAGCGTAGCGAGCGGAAGTCGACAGCTGTGTTCTAATTAAAGCAGTAATAATTGAAGTTACGGTGAGGTCCCGACCTCAACTGAAAAGGATCCGTTGATGTTTTGTTTAGTTCTTGGGCGAACGTAATGAGCGGAAGTTAAAATAGTTATTAAAATTAGTAAAAGTTATTAATTAAAACAGGAACAATTATAATAATTCCAATGAATACGATTGTTACAATTGAATGTAAAGCAGTTAGCTAGCACAAAGACGCTAGAGTGTGCTAGTCCGGCAACATTCGGGTGACCTCGGCATGAACAAGTGATAACGCTCCCCTAGTCTATTGTTGTACCCTTTTTATCTTTATCCATAGTAAAAATTAAAGGTCTCATAATTTTTTAATTAAGGAAATTTCCTATTATATCTCAGCATTCAGGACTACTTAAAAACTGAAGCAGTATCATTTAATATTATTTACATTGCCACAGATCTCTGTGTCTTCATCAATTTTATAAAAGGATCAATCTAATTAGGGACTGATAAATTATTTGCCACTTCTATAATTTTGTTTTATTGAAAACTAGTTTCGAATGTTATACATTCATCTTCAGTACTAAAAACACAAAAATTCAAAAATCAGCAATTCAAAATACAGTTTCGTATTATTATACATATTAAATTAAATGTAATATAAATTAGTATTATAAAACATTTATGAATTATGAATTTAATTAAGACAAGAAATCAAATGCATGTTGGTACTCACCAAGGCTCAAGTAGATTATATCAAATAGAAACAGTTTGTATTGGCTTGTTCATACACTGAACTAGCAATGGAAGAAAGGTGGGTGTTTATAGGTAAAAGGTTTAGGGGTCGGGGTTTTTCCAGTGATTCCGGTGAGTAATTGTTTTTTCTATTATTGATGGGAATAAATTTAAAATTTGACTATTGGAGATATTTATTTGGTCATTTAAACAAAAATCTGGATTGGATTTGAAGGATTTTATTATTTCAAGTGCTTCATATATATTTAATTTGAAAACAGCCCAAATTTAATGTAATGTTATTAAATAAAAATATTGTTGGGCTAGGCAATGTTCAGAAGTGGTAAGAAATTTATAATAATCCTAGGAATATTCTTAATCACTTAAGTGAATAATTTGTTGTAAAATTTCTACTACTTTACGGAATTTTTCATTACTAAATTAAATAGTTTTGCTATTTTTGTGAACAAACACATTTTCATTTCAAACACACATTTCTTAAATTATCTTTATTAATTTTCTAAATTAATATAATTGAAAAATGTGTATAGTGTTGAATTTAAAAGAAAAGAAAACCCAGAAGATGGAAGAGAATTTCGAAACAGTTATGTGTGGGTAAAAAAATATTAATGTTGAAAATTAATAAAGATAATTTAAGGGAAGTATGTTTGTTCACAAAAATATTTAATTAAAGTGTATAATTTAATGATGTTGCGGGTTCAAAAGTGGCGAATAAATTTGTGATCATAATCAATTGAATTGATCAAATGTTTTATTATCATTTACGTTATTTTTATTTGTTTTGTTTTTTGTTGTGAAATATATTAAAATATTAATTATTAAAAATGTATTTGTTTATTTACATAGTTTACACCCACATTGGAGCGTAATAAAATAAAATAAAGGGAAGCAATTTTCTAAATTCAATTTCTTTCATGTAGAGGGAGAGTCCATGGTACCATGCAAAAATTTACAGTAAAATTCAAAAGAATACAATTCATTTTTTTTTTTAATATTTTTTAAACAATAGTTTGTTAGCTGCGAAATTTCAAATTTTTTCCTCATTATAAAGGAGAGGGCAGCTATCCCACCTTCCCTCCCCTCAGGCTACGCCCATGCTGTCGCCTCTCACTCACTACTCCAGTTGCAACATGAAGTGATATGGTGACTGAGAGTCATCTCTCGACCATAAAGTATCAAATTTATTAGGTCCTTTATTTTTAAAGGCCCATTTCATTTATTTTTATGTTTTGTATTATTTTTTTTTTTCAGGGAGAGAGTCTTTAATACGTTTGGGATTGATTTATTTTGTGTATCTTTTTCTTTACTCTGGTTTGGAATTCACGTTAACCTTCCTTACTCATTACCATTTTGGTTTTACTCCTATGCATCAAGGGACCATGTTCTTTTGCATTGGATTTGTTATGGCCATTCTTCAAGGAGGATATGTTCGCAGAATAGCTACTAACAAAGTTAAAACTGCTGCCTTTTTTGTAAGTTTGAGTGCAATATTAAAATCTAAGCCATTATGAATTTTTTTTTATTGGGCCAAATACCCTTATATACTCTAACTAAGGCAGGAAAAGAGGTGGATTATCCTTCGGGTAACTGTAAAAGCATTATGTAATATGGTAGTCAATTAGGTTGGATTCAGTTTTAAAAGAAAAATTCAATGTTAATAATAAACATACAATTTACTTTTAGTGTGTACTTTAAATATTACTAATCCACAATGCTATGTATGATAATATTATTGTTGCAAGCTTTTGACCAGTATTACTGCCGATAGTTTAGTTGGATTTAAAGGCAGAGAATTCATAAAACAAATCATGACATCCTTTCATAGAATCATTATGACTGTGTCTACCAATGAAGATTGTACTTAACTGAGGTTTCTTCTAGGTATTTATTTTTATTTCTATCCTAAATTGCCTTCGGGCTATACTGGATTAAGCACCAATAGTGCCCACTTCCTATAATCTATTGTCTATCTTAAATTCTTCAATGCTCCGTTTGTAGCGTAAACAGTATTTTCTGTTTCAGGACTATCCCACTGTCGGCTCCGCTCCTTAATTGTATCAGTCTTTTTGAGTTGCCAATAATCTTTATCGTTAGGTTCTCCAGATGTCCTTTTGAGTCTTCTCTATTGTGAACTTGTTTCACTTCAGAAAAGAGAGAGAGAGAGGCACTGCCCTGGTGTCTGTGTGAGGTTATGGAACCACGAATACTTCAGAATAACCTGCACAACAGTGATTGTCACTTCTGGTACTGGTAATGATGGGGAGAACGAATCCGGGAAGTGGGCCTAGAAGGAAGTTGGTCCTTATGATTTTCCTAATGAAATTCACAAGGGACGGCCATTCGATTGAGGAAGCCTTCTGTTCTAGGATACGATCAGAGCCCAGAAAACTACATCTTAGTGATGTTTACCGATCACAATGCACTACATATTGTAGGCCAGTCTCAGGTGCTTGTCCGCAGAGTACTTTGATAATCAATTGAAGTTCATTTCTATTTTGGCATTTCAGTGTTTGGTTCTAGAAGGAGAGCTTTTTTTAATTAACAACTTGGCTTGTCTAAGTCCAACAGATTCCTTCCACTCTTTGCTTGCTCTTCTCTATTTCCAGTCTATGACCTAACTGATGTCCTTTTGAGAGGCCTACGGAAGGTTCTGGCCCCACCATGGGGAGCTCAGCACCTTCTCTTGCTAGCTGGTCGGCTCTCACGTTGCCTAAATTCCTTTGTGGCAGGGAAACCCAAACTAGTCTTGTAATAAGCAATTGTCTCCAATGCCTACTTGCACCTACTCACCGGTACGGAGGCCACCTTTGGGGAGAGCTCACTGATTGAGTAGACCTGATATAGCATCCCCAAGCTATGAGTCGACTATCAGTCGAATATGATCTTAAGATGGTTTCCTATTCTCTAAAGTTTGACAAATGGCTATTATTTGGGCAAAACTCTAATTTTTCAATAAATGAAATTTTGAAATCTTTATTAATTATTTTTTTTTGTGCTATATTTTTTTCAATGCAGTATAATAGATTTCAATGAATTTCCTTTATTAATATGAAATATAATGAGATTTGAAAGTTTTATCTTTAAAATTTGAGTTGCAGCGTTTTTCCATATATATATTATTTTATTAGGTTAATCAATAATGGTATGTAAACTACCCTCATAAAAGCGAGGAGAATAAGAGCGAGAGAATGACCCATATGTAAATTTATAAATGTTGTGCTTTAATTGTCATTTCTCCCATTTCATTAGGTCTCTTCATTCTTCGAAACTTTAAAGTTTTTTGTTTATTTATTGAAATAATTAACTACTAGGTTGTTACAAGTCTTTGTGCTTAGAATAAGTTTTATTTAAATTTCAGTATAAAGTCTACACATTAAAATTATTCATCAAAATATCTTTCTGCCAGAAATTGAATTTGCTTTGCCTTGGTTTTGAAGGCGGAAAACTCCTCACATCCTGATTTGATATTTCTGTTGTTTTTGAAGTGCCAGCCTTTCAAAAAATGTGCCATTGACCGTAAAAGACTGTAGCCAAACAGTGCAATGTCAGGGTCAGGGCTGTAAGTAGGGTGGGATAAGATGCTAACACCGTCCATTTCTGAGAATCTTTCTTTGATTAAGAGTGAATGATGAGCAAGAGCATTGTACTTAGCACAGTAAAGCTAAACATCAATAGTCCTCCCATCTGGAACCAGATCACTTTGCACTTTGCAAAACATCCTCATAATTCCACCAAACACAAAGCATTACCTTGAAGGCTGTTTCCAGAATTGAACCGTCCGAACCAAAACGCTACTGTATTACAATGCACCACATTTTTATCTTCCACCACACAAATTTCCTCAGCAGCTGCTTTCGCACTTAATCTTTTTTTAAAGTAGTACATCAGAAGACCACACATGACAATTTTTTCTTCCAGCAATATCAGTGAAATTTATAAAATGGAATGAAATGTAGAGACACTTAGTATACATAATTAAATAAAGGATTAGTCAAAGTAAACAACGATATATTCATTGTTTACATCAGTGTTGAATAAGGATTCAAATGGAGAATTTAATGTCAGCAATGAATTAATGCACAAAGGCTTTTGTAACAACCTAGTATTTATTTAAATAATTACAAAGTTTTTTATCAGCAATCAATAGAAATTTATTAATCAGAAATGTATGCAATGTATTGCTTTCTGCAACAAATTATAAAATTTTAAGTTAATATCATCACAAATGTTTTTTTTTTTCATTAGGGGCTGTTGCTTATTGTTCCTTCTTACATTTCTGTTGGTGCTGCGTCAACTGAAATACTTCTCTATTTTGGTGTGTTTCTTTATGCCTTGTGTAAGTATTATATTATATAATTATAAAATAGTCATATTATAAATATTTAGTTATAACAATTAAACAAAAAAAAAATTAGTTGACGTCCACATGATGGTATAGAAGGATCAATCTAATTAGATATTGAAAAATTATTTGACACTTCTATAATTTTGTTTTTATTGAAAACTAGTTTCGAATGTTACACATTCATCTTCAGTTGTAAAACCCACAAATATTCAAAAATAAGCAATTCAAAATACAGTTTGGTATTATTATACATATTAAATTAAATTTAATATAAATTTGAATTGCTTATTATTGAATATTTGTGTTTTTAGAAATGAAGATGAATGTATAAATTTGAATGAATTTTTTTCAATAAAAACAAAATTATAGAAGTGGCAAATAATTTATCAATCCCTAATTAGATTGATCCTTCTATACCATCATGCGGATGTCATCTAAGTTTTTATTACTTCATACTTGTAAGTTATTGAGTTTTACATATCTGAATGAAATATTCAATGAGAGATTGATAAATTATTTGCCACTTCTATAAATTTGTTTTATTGAAAACTAGTTTCGAATGTTATACATTCATCCTAAGTTCTAAAAACACACAAAAAATTCAAAAATAAGCAATTAAAAATATAGTTGGTATTATTATACATATTAAATTATAGAAATCAGTATTATAAAACATTTATGAATTATGAATTTAATTAAGACAAGAAATCAAATACATGTTGGTACTCACCAAGGTTTAAATGGATTATATCAAACAGAAAAATTTGTACTGGTTTCTTCTCGCATTGTACTAACAATGAACGAGAGATAGGCAGGATGTTTTTAGCTAAACGGTTTAAGGGTCAGGATTTTCCCAGTAATGCCGGTGAGTAATTGTTTTGTCTGTTATAGATGTTTTTTCTGTTCTACATCTATTTTGAATTGCTTATTTTTGAATTTTTTGTGTGTTTTTAGAACTAAAGATAAACGTATAATATTGGATACTAGTTTTCCCATAAAACAAATTTATAGAAGTGGCAAATAATTTATCAATCCTAATTAGATTGATTCTTCTATACCATCATGTGGATGTCAATTAAGTTTTTATTGCTTCTTACTTGTATGCTATTGAGTTTTACATATCTGAATGAAATATTCAATTATTTATTGAATGCTTGCTGAAGACTTTTCTGTTATTTTTACTTTGTAGCTACTGCTTTTGTCGTCCCTTGCCTGACTACGCTGGCGTCTCAGTTTGGGGGAGACGACACAAAAGGCACTGTTTTAGGAGTGTTCAGATCTCTTGGAGCACTTGCGAGGGCTCTCGGTCCTATTGTCGCTTCTGTTTGTAAGTCGCTCGATTATAACTATTGTTATAAAGATAGCTTTGCATATTATATATATATATATATATATATATATATATATATATATATATATATATATATATATATATATATATATATGTTTGTATATGTATATATATTACATGTTTGTTTCATTTGTTACAGCATTCTGGACTTTCGGTTCGAGAGTAACCTACCTAGTAGGGGCTGTTGCGCTTTTGTGGCCTTGCTATACTTTGAAAAAAACAAAATTTAAAAATGAATAAGACAATAGGATTCAGTTAAAAACAAAAAAAAAAAAAAATTAGAAAAAAGTATTATTTTTTACCATGAATAATAATTTATATTAACATGAGGTTAAAAGCCTGACTGAAAAAAGGTAATTATTATTTATTTTTTTATTATCATAATCATTATGCAATGATGATGTTTTCCAGGGGTTTCTGATTATTAATATCAGATTCCAGATTTTTATATAGCAGTAATAAAATCTAAAGTATGAATAATAAAACATTTTAATATGCAGTAAGAAGTGTTAAAAAAAAAACCTGTACCACTACAACTCATTAAGGGTCTTGGGTTCAGTATTAGGTAAGGACCGTACTTTTTCTAAGCCTACGGTTGTGCAAGGAGATGATTTGGCCGAGATCACGCTCCACTGACAGGTTTTTTTCCCAATTAAGGGTACCCACTTTATAGAGGCTGGGTGGTTCCCAGGAGGGTCCCCCGATCCCACAGAGTCGATCCGCGACCGATAACAGAATAAATAATTATCTGCCTCAGCCGGTCTCGAACCCGGGACTGGGAGCATTGTAACACAGTGCCTTATCACTGAGCTACCCCGTTCTCCTAAGAAGTGTTCAAAGTTGTATTAAAATAGCCAAACTTTGTAATAATTTTTTATATGATTTTAATCCTTTAAGTACCTGAGCCTATTTCATGATTCTATTTCCGGTGGCCACCAGCAAAGTTTTAATTTTTTTTTTTACAAAATGGCGTTTTTGTATTATAATTACTTTCTAAAACACTGAAAATTGCAACAGTTGTGACCGCTGCCACAGAGGATAAAATCTTCCTCTGTGGCCGAGGCCGTAATTGTTGCGATCAACAAATCCTAAAATGTATTTTTTTCAATATTTTTTTAAATAATTTGAACTTATAAGGGTAAAACTTAATTTGCATTTAACTTTTGTAGTTATGTTAGGAGATATTTAAATATAATAATTTAAAATATCGATTTTATTTGTTAAAAGTAAATGTATAATGTTAGAAACGTTCCTTTAATTGTTTTTATTATGCTTTTCAATATAATAAATATTATATAATTGTGGTTTCACTTCTGTTTCTTATTTTACAATCCAGCATTTAATTTCTGATAACTGGCTTAACTTATTTTCTTGAGTAGCTATTTTCACTCAGTAAATTTTTTTAAATTTTGAGGATGTGAGTATTACTATGATTTTGTAAAAGATGTCAATATTTTAACTTCTAATGCCAGTTTTGAAATCTAACTATGAATTTCCGTCTATTGCTTTTGAAGATTATTGAATGTTATACAACTAACCCTCTATTTCTGTTCTTGTAGGACTGCAGACCGAAGTGGAAGCAGGCTATCTTCAACATCTGGTACTTGGTCGTTTATCTTACGGATCCCACTTGCCATATACCCTCTTTCACTTTTTTCTTCCTTTGTGTTCTTGGCTCTAGCAGTGAAGAGACTTCCCTCATAAACCTTATACACCTCTCTATTATAATACATCTGCAAACCTATCATTTTCCACATATTGCTATATTTAAAATTCAATTTTTTTTTTCTCCATAATTTTATGACTGATCTAAGATTTTGTACTGCGAATTTTAGTATCAAATTACTCCTTGATAAGTGTCTTGATAAAAAATTCGGTTTGCTGCTTGGATTCTTCTTTTAACTTGTGATTCATGTGGCTTTGCAAATCATAGATACAGAATATTTCATTCTTGCTTTTCCCCTCAAAGCAGCACATGCCTCCTTAATTAGCCTTTCTCCTTCTTCCTACAATTATCTTATTATCAGCTGAGGCCATAACTTGCAGTGGTTTGTTCATTGTTGTATAGCTGTCATCTTCACTACTTCGTCCAGTTTTAAGTTTAGCAGCAAAAGCACCAAGGACGTCTTGCTTTCTTGTCCATCCTTTGTTTAATGGATTTGGACAACCTTCCATTAAGTTTAACTTTATAATAAGTTATAGTTTAGAAATAAATCTTGCTGTTCATCCTCTCCTTATCTCCTCTATAAATGTGATTAATATTTGTGTACTTTATTTAAGAATAATTTTGTTTTGTGTACTTATTGTAATTTTAAAATCTCTTTTATCACTTCATTCCTGAGAAACAAGACAGATAAATTAATTAATTAATTAAAAGACGGATAAATCAGGTAAATTTTTATTTTTACGTTTTAAAATGCATCATTCTAACTTCTAACTTGTTCAAACATAAATTTTAAATACAGTAGATCCTCTCTAACGGTATCCGAGGCTATAGCAAGGAAATAAATGTGTGAATCATTTTAGAATGAAAATTATAGAAAGTTTATCTTTATAAAAGATAATTAAGTAAAAAAAAAAAGGATATGTTTCATCCAGCAATCAAAAATCTTTAAAAAAGAATGAGTCTTTATATTCTTGAAGGCACTCCGTATTTATAGAAATCTGTCTTTTGAACGGAGATTTTGAAGCACCTTTTTTTAGTTTGTCCGTGATTTCAAGATTTCTTCATTTGTACCCTGCCCACATGATTTCCTCTTTTTATTTCCTAATGTATCCTAAAAGGATACAAATTAACAACTATGAAAGTGAAACATGGCAAGTAAACGCTATTAAAATTCAGATTAAAATAAATAATAGTGAAATTATATTTAACAATTTTTATTAAGGCAGTGGACTTCCGTTAAACAGAATTTTCTGGAAGCCTACAGGACAGATTTGTCCCTTCTGCTCAATTAATATTTTATCATTGAATGCCAGCGTGTTTGGATTCAGTCAGGTGATAGCAGTATTTTACAAACTAGTGTCAGCTATGTACTTATATCTCTTTAAAACATTTTTGTTCTACGGTATATCGAAACGATAGTTTTAATTTGTAGTTAACTTATTTTTATAATAATAAGATATCGGGAGCAGACAATTCATTTTATATTTAAATCCACGTTATATCAAGGTTGCACTGTATAAGTTTTAGGAAACAAAATTTCTTTAAATCAAAACAAAAATATTGTTTTGTTTTTTATAAACTAATATAAGTGTTGACCATTTATTTTAAAACGTACAAAATTATTCCTAAAGATGTTTCTATTTATATGAACCATAATTAACATTTAGTACAATGTCAGATTAATTTGTAGATAAATTGTTTTTTTGTTTTTTTATTTGGCATGATCCTTTAATTGCCAATTTTAAACATTTTAATTGTTAGTATATAGATATTTATTGAATATATATATTTTTATACCTTGGTGTAAGTTATAAAAACAATGTGTACCAGTATTCTAGTGTTGTTAAAT
The DNA here is from genome assembly GCA_948150685.1 of Rhaphigaster nebulosa. Taxonomy (NCBI): domain Eukaryota; kingdom Metazoa; phylum Arthropoda; class Insecta; order Hemiptera; family Pentatomidae; genus Rhaphigaster; species Rhaphigaster nebulosa. Next base: position 247,158,973 of record OX411306.1, on the reverse strand, counting down.
ATTGAAAGTTAGTTTTTTAACGACTGTTCATTCCATAGAAAGATTTATTTAACTCATTACTATAATTTTAACAAATGCAGTATTATTTTCTAAAAATAAATAATGTTTACCCAACTTTCAATACTTAGATGCATAAGTATTCTTTCTGCTTAAAACATTTTTTTTTTTTCAGCATCAAATTACAAGATATTTTAATATTTTTTATAATTTTTTTAAATTTTTTTAACCATTCATGCATGATCTAAGTTATTCGCTTGTCAATATAGTTCAGTCTGGATAGTTCAAATCCTGTGAATTTGTAAATCCATTATATTTAAAGCAAACTGCTGATCGCTTGAAAACATGATCTCTAGTCATATAATAAACATACTTTGGTTATGTTTTTCTATTTATAATGTTTCGTCTGCACTGTTTTATAGGCCATAGCTTCTTTTCGAGATTTTAAGTGTAAATATACAACTTAGGATAGTCAAATTAGGCTGTCATAGCTACCACTGGTTCTACCATTGATTATTTGTAAAAATGTTTGTTAGTCACAACGTTTTAACTTCGGTCAGCAGTCACTTATCATAATTTAATACCAACATTATTCTTTAAAAAACAAATTTCAGACTACTTACTTTAACAACCTTTGAAATCAGCCATAAGTAATCCGATGTTGCCAAAAATTTCATTGAAGTTGTCAGAAGCCAAGGGGCCATGAGTAATAAAATGTAAATATTGAGTTATTTTCATTTAAAGCGTTTTACTTAAAAAAATCTAGTAATAATAAAATTTACAATTTTTTTTATCTGAGATTTTTATGAAAGTACCTTACCTATACTTTAAGATTACATAGAGAACTTTATTTTAAGAATTATTTTTATTTGTAGCAGGGCTATTTTAATAATTTGGCAGTCTTAAAACTTATTTTATTCATACTTGTATCTCTTTGCCACTAAGTGCGTTAAAATATCTAGTGTTAATTTCTGTACTTAATCCAATTTTGAAAAAAACTCGTCTTGGACCCCTTCAATTTACAAAAAATGTTAGATACCATGTTTTACGACCAAGTGCTTCATATTATGATAAATTAGTTTCCTTAGTTTACAAAATTGTATTAATGTGCTTTATTTTAATATTTTATTATGAAGTGTTAAATAAATTAATTTTATTAAAGACAAAATGGTCTGGTTGGCGGTAAAAAAAACTTTATCTCAAATAATACAAACTATTCATTACAAACCAATATTTCGACCCACTTGCTTCTTCAGGACTAAAAAAAAAATTATACTTACAACGAATTTGTATTTTTAATTTATAAAAGAAAAAGGCTTTTGTAATAAATAGTTTATTCTATTTGAGATCCATTTTTTTTTACCAACCCCTGGACCATTATCTTATCCTTCATAATAATTTATACGGTCAATCTATAATTAATCAATAAATTAATTTTAGTTTGAATGCTATTTATTAAAATTGTTCTAAAAACTAAATCATTTCAATATTATCTGTGGTGCTGAAGAAAATTGTACTGTGAGGTTTTAATTCTATATCTATCATTTTTGTTTTCAATTTATTTGTGACTTAATTTTTATTTTAAACAAAAGTTGAGTTTTTTTAGTTGACTGTTATATAATTTTTCAATCATAGTTCTGTACTTATTAATATTTTCAATTTGTGAAAAATTGTGATAATCTTTTTATTTTGCTACGCAATCATTTTTTTTTGTTTATATCATGCCCATTGATGTTTATATTTTTAAACTGATAAATCTATAGAAAGATATAAGTAAATAATGTACTTATAAAATAAACTATTTTTTATACATCACTGAGAAAGAGTGTTTTATTTTCATTCATCATTAATTTTAAAGATCCATTCTTTCTTTTTAATCTATTGTGTTCTCTGGCTGTAGAATATTGTGGAGTTGTCGATAGAGCCTTCCCTATTACTAAATTTTTAATAGTAATTAACAGTATTTTGTATCTTTTAAGTTGATTTGTTTTCATTTTGATAGTTACAGATTTATACAAGCATCCATCATCCAGCATTCTATGTTCTCATATGGTCCATGAGGCAATACTGAGGTCCTTACCATATCGTTTATTTGGAATGAACAATACGAAAGAAAAAATATTTTTGCTGGGAAAGCTTCCAGTATATTTCTCGGAAACAAAATGTCAGATTTTTAACTTCAATATTTACTGCACTACAAAAAATATTATTAGTTTAGCCATTTAGTTAGTTTACTAGTCAACACATAATGACTCCCTTCAGACTGCGAATGGAGAATAACTTTATCTATCCTACCTTAGTAAAGATTGTAGTAATAATATTATTCTCATGCTAGTTTGATGCCCCAAAAGGATCAATATTTTACTTCTGTATGAATAATTCAAAACGTGTTTTTTCTTATAAAAACCTGCCACAATTTGATTCATGATTAGATGATAAAAAAATATCTGATGTGGACAATACTCGATTTCCTTGTAGGCCTATTAAACTATAAATCGGTGGCTCAAAAAAGTGATCCTGAATTTGGTAACTAGTTTTCGAAGATTGCAGAATCTCAAAAAGACAATCGGTGTCGCGACATCCATCTATTGACACACACCAAAATCTCTTATTTCTGTTGGTCTCATTCGTATTTATATGTCGTTTTCTTTCAGTAGGTAACAAGTTCCCAAGAGATTTCTGCGTGTTCCGTGACAACATTAGAACTGTCAATGTCACTTGACAAAGCATTGGAAATCGACGGTTTCGACATTTCAAGCGGAAGAACCCACTTAAATTACATCTTATTCTCCTGCTGCAGACTTGTACAGCTCACAAATGGGAAGGAAAACAATTATTTTAACACGTGAGACAAGTAATAAAAATGTTTAGTTAGAGTGAAGAAAAATCGCGTTTGTAACCTTTATTACCGAACCATATGATCTCTGTATTTAATTTTAATATAATTTTTGATGTAAGTCTATTATGGCCTTCATTTAAAGTACCCCTTTCGGCTCACCAATTTTAACCAAGATCTAGTATATTATTTATATTGACACAAAAGTGCTATTTACCAAATAGCATATATATGTTTTACATTATATTTTAATATAATTTTTGATGAAAGTTTATTATGACCTTCAAGCAAAGTGCCGCTTCCTGTTTCCTTATTTAGACCAAAATATAGTATAGTAAATGAATATAAAAAAAACCTGTACCACTACAACCCATGAAGGGTCTTGGGTTCAATACTTGGTAAGGACCGTACTGTTTCTAGGCCAACGGTTGTGCAAGGAGGTGATTTGGCCGAGATCACGCTCAACCGCCAGGTTTTTCCCCTAATTAAAGGTACCAACTTTATAAAGGCTGGGCGAGCCACAGGAGGGTCTCTCGATCCCACATTGTCGATCCACGGCTGATAACAGAATAATTAATTATCTGCCACAGCCGGTCTCGAACCCGGACCGGGAGCATAGTAACACAATGCCTTACTGCTGAGCTACTCCGCTCCTCGTAAATGAATATATAACCTATAAATAGAAGTTTTGCATTATATTTTAATATAATTTTTGAATGAAATCAATTATGACCTTCAAGTAATGTATCACTTCCGGTGATCATTCAGTGACCAAAAAGAGAGGTTCACAACTAGATTATACAATAACCCTAAATACAAAATTTTAACTTTCTACGGATAACAGTTTTTGAGTTATGCGAGATATATACGAACGCACATACAGACATCATGACGAAACTAGTCAAAATGGATTCAAGGATGGTCAAAATGGATATTTCCGTTGAAATCTGAAAACCTAAAATTTATTTAATACACAGCCTCAAATCATGAAATTGTGCATCTTTGGGGTGAGTTTAGATATGAAGTAAAAATATCTGATGTGGACAACACATGACTTCCTCGTACGCCTATTAAACTATAAATCGGCGGCTCAAAAAGTGACTCTGAGTTTGGTTACTAGTTTCCGAAGATAGCTGTATCTCAAAAACGACACTCGGAGATATCTCAAACACTGAAGATTGAGTATAACTCAGGTTATAATTAAATTTTAATTTCATAAAATATGGATACCCATATAGTGTGGACCTGAATACAATATATGTATACCTTATTTATGTGTATGCATTTTCATTCATATGTAATTTTAATTATTGTAATTAGTATTATTACAATTTATTTGTATAGTTAATTTTGTTTGTTTTTATTTTATTGAAAAAAATGTTAGAAGGTATATTTTTACTTCTGTATAAAGTATTACTTAATTTATTGTTTTCTGCTTTTTTGTAGTTTTTTATTTTTTTAATTTTTTTTTCTGTTCTTTATACTTTTTAACGATAACAATTTTTATTTTTTCTCATTTTTATAATACCAGGCTCAGAATAGTCTTATACATTCATTATGTAAATGTAAGTTATTCAAGGGGACATTAGTCCCAGAATAAAGTTAAATTTTCTATTCTATTTCTATTTTATACTCAATTTGAACAAATAAAACAAGTAATAAAATTGTTTAATTAGAGTGGAAAAAAAATCGCGTTTATAACCTTTAACACCGAACCATATGATCTCTTTATCAAATGTCAATATACCTTTTGATTTAAGCTAATTATAACCTTCAAGTAAAGTACCCCTTTCGGCTCTTCAATTTCAACTAAAATTTATTATATTACTTATATTAATATAAAAGTATAGTTGACCAGATTTGAGATGGTTTACATTATATTTTAACATAACTTTTGATGAAAGTCTAAAATGACCTTCAAGTAAAGTACCATTTCCGGTTTGCCAATTTTAACCAAAATTTATTATCTTATTTATATTAGTATGTAAGTATTAAATACCTAATTTGAGAAGCTTTACATTATATTTTAATATATTTTTTGATGAAAATTTGTAATGACCTTCAAATAAAGTACCACTTTATGTAATCGTGCAGTGACCAAAAAGTGGGGTTCACAACTAGATTATATAATAATCCTAAATACAAAATTTTAAATTACTACCCGTTTTTGAGTTATGCGAGATCCATTCGAACGAACGTACATACAGTCGTCACGATGAAACTTGTCAAAATGGATTCAGGGATAGTAAAAATGGATATTTCCGTCGAAATCTGATAACCGAAAATTTTCACGATTACAATGCTTCCTTTACTTAACAAGAAAGTAAAAAGTCAAAAGCAGAGAACACTTGAAATCTGTTCCATTAGAATGGAACAATCTATGTTCTGACACGACACGAAAACTTGTGGGAACTTATCACAACTGTCTAACGGACGGGATTAGAAATAAAGAAAGCCTTCATTTTGTTCTTATAGAATACATTTATCTTGAATTAAAAGTAATATTTATAATGAAGACCTACAATGTGGGTAGAAACAGCATTAAATAAATAGTTTCAGCTATTTTATCTTATTCCTGGTCGCCATCTTCTTGATATACCACACGGCCAACTATCAGTACACAAAATAAAAAAGTAGTTGTTTTCTTTCTTTTTGTAAGCAAAAATCAATGCGTACAGAAACGTTATCAATATGTGATTTTAAAGTTCTAACAGAAACAACCAAGTAATTTAATTCAAGAAACTATTTAATTATGTTCTTATATTTAAGATAAAGTTTGGTTTGTAGTAAAAAAAAAAAAAATAATTAAACTAGTAATTTTTAATCCACCAAAATCTTTAATGTTTAAATTTTATTGGGACTTATAAAAATAAAAGATCAGGGTAATTATTGGGATCACACACTGCTTTATCAAAAGGGGGCGTGGCCTGAGTAAGGTTATGCACCCTCACGTCACCAGTACCAGAAAAAAAATAATATTGGAGAGGATATTGTACAAACACTGAAGAAATACCATAGCAGATTAATTACAGCAGTTCAGAATACTACCATTTTGGTGTATACAATAGTTAACCCTTTTCTTTAATTGTTTGGGGGTCCCTTCATATATTCACTTGAGGATTTAGATGATCACTGATCAATTAATAGTAATAAGGAGTTCTGTTTTTAGGTAACTTCAGTTTTGTGGTAATACACCATTATAAACTATAGCATGAGTATAAAATAATAGAAAAATCATCCAGTTGCAAGACCGATTAAAATTTATTAAAAATGTTAAATCAATTGTAGGATAAAAAAAAATTACCAACTACCAATTTATTTATTAAAGCCCTACTCAATTAATTAATTAATCATGAATTTAATCAATTAAATTTCTAGCTTCGTAATTTTTCTTATTCGTAGTAAGTGTGATTGATAATCTAGAAAAGTACAGAATATCGTGATTAACGCGATGGGGAACATAAAATTTTATTTATTTAAACTTTATTATTATTGTTAATAATAATAAAAATGTGTTCATTTCTGTGTTTACTGTATATAACTTTTCATTCGTTTCTTCGATGTAAACATTATTAACCTCAAAACCATGTAACCTCAATGTCTACAATGTGAGCCACGCCCCCTTTTGTTATCAGCAGCGTGTGATCCCAATAATTACCAAGATCAGTGTGCAGAGATTTTTTTTTTGGTACAACTAGACTATGGACGCGTTATCACTTGCTCATTCCGAGGTCACCCGAACGTTGCCGGACTAGCACACTCTAGCTTCATATGTGCTAACTAACTGCTTTGCATTCAATTGTAACATTCGTATTCATTGCAATTATTAAAATTGTTTCTGCTTTAATTAGATATCATTTAAAATAACTAGTGCTGTCGACTTCCGCTCATTACGTTCGCCCAAGAAATAAACAAAACATCAACGGATTCTTTTCAGTTGAGGTCGGGGCCTTACCATAACTTTAATTATTACTGCTTTAATTAGATCACAGCTGTCGACTTCCGCTCGCTTAAGAGATAAATAAACCCCAAAAGTTCCTTTTCAGTTGAGGTCGGGTCCTTATCGTAATTTAAAATATCACTCCTTTAAATTATTACAAAAAGTTGCCCAGATCACCGGAAGTCGACAGCAATAGTAATTTTAAATAATATCTAATTAAAGCTGGAACAATTTTAATAATGTCAATGAATACGAACGTTACAATTGAATGCAAAGCAGTTAGTTAGCACAAATGACGCTAGTGTGCTAATCCGGCAACGTCCGGGTGACCTCGTTATGAACAAGTGATAACGCGCCCCTAATCTATAGTTGTACCCTAATTTTCAAGATATCAATACTGACATAACCTACAAGGAGGGCATTAAGAACCCAATTTAAATATCATAATAATAAAGATCAAGAATACAACTATAACAGTATTAAGCAAAGGTTATATTATAATACATATGTTTTCTCATCATGTGATAATGATGAGAAAACATGACCTTAATAATTTACAGAGGCAGTACATTAACTTGTAAGAAGTGAACATTAATTTTTTTTTTATAAAAACTGTTCAATATGGGATCCATTATTAAAAGTGAGTTAAAATATGACACATTACAAAGTTAAGGATGGGTGAATTTTTAGCTGGTTAAGTAAAAAATAAATAAAAAGTTTGGGGTCTGATAGACCATACCTCACCAGTAGTGTCTATAAATTTCACCTGGCCTGTTAAAGATTAAGGCCTAGTGAAACAGAGAACAAATATTTTAATATGAAACTCAGAACAAATATATAGATAACATGATGGAAAAGTGCACAATATAAAATTAAGATACATAAAAAAAATATATAATATTACAATACAATAAAACATATTTAATTGTGGTAAAATAATTAATAAACTATTGGTTAAAACTTGATAAGAATATTCACAATTATTGATTCAATAATTGTTCAATTCAAATGCAATTTTCTGATTTTTGTCATTAAAAAAAAAAATGGTCAAAGAAATGATCTGTTTATATTTAATTTTTTTAACATTTTACTCAGAACATCTTATTTTTACTTATTTATTTAAAGGGGAGTTTTGAATTTCTGCTTATTTTAGTTCTTAACCTAGAAATTCTGTAGCTTTGTTTCTTAGCAACAATGAAAATAACAAACCACTTAACAGTTATCTTTTAAAAAGTTAAATGTAGTTGCATGACGGTTAATTATTTGTTTATAATCTTCAAATCAAAGTGATAAAGTTTTCATCATTCGACAATTTTCTGTTATATAGCCCAAAACAATATGACAGATTTAATGGATCAGTTGTACTCAGCTCATCAGATATTAATACCTCCTAACCTTCCATCAATATTAAAGAAATATGCCAAAGCTGCCATTCGCACTCAGCCAAGAGATCTCCTGCTTTGGTCTTACTATTATTTCAAAGCCATATCCAATGGTTTACCTCCGCCGGTGAAAGAAAGAATTGAATACCCATTGCCCGAGACACCTTCCGGGTTGACCCCAGGCTTCCTAAAGGTCATTTATAATCAGGTAATCTCATTATCAACTCTCAGTGTACAAAATATCACCTACTTTAAATGGATAAATAATGATTTTTAATGTACTTTTAAAGATAGGAAACGTCAAATCAGTTTCAAAGGAAGTCATTGAAGAAAAATGGGAAAATATCTGTTTAGAGAAAGATAAAGTTGAAATGCTATTTAAAGTTGGTAGTTTTCCTCAAGAAGTGGATTGGATGAAATTTCTAGCAATTGCTGCAGGCTCTATTGAAAAAGTAAAATTTTGTTTTCCTTTATGCTTTGATAAATAATATGTGCAAGAAATATTTCTTATAAAATTGCAACCTCAATGCTGAAGTCTAATTATTAGAAAAATATAGTTCATCAGCATAACTAAAAATAAGTTTGAGGTTATTTTTAAGATGGTATGAAGCACCTAGATTCAAATAAGAGTAAATCACAAATAATTGATCTTCAGAAATGTAATCCTCAAGTTTAGTAAAATTAAAATATCCATAATCCTCGTGAATTATTTAAATAAAGAGTCACTTAATTTTGCAATTGATTATCAATTCTAAATGGAAAAATTCAAGCAATAACTTAGAAGTACTTATACCCATTTGCCATCTATCATGCCACTTGAAAAGTTTCTGTAAGATTTTTGGGTAATAATTAACTTCATTAGTAGTTCACTTCATAGACAATTACTTGAGAAAAAGTTTATTTGCTTTAAGTGACACGCACTCTGTTACTATGTAAATGAAAATCACTTATAACCTGAAAATATTTTTTAGTAACTACAACTACTTTTAGTTGTTGGTAATTGGCAATGCATAACTACTATTTATCAACTACTACATTAGTTGTGACAGTAAATTGGTTTTGGTTTTGTTACTAGTAGTTGTAATATTAGTTACCAAGCGATAACTGCAGTTACAATGCAATGTATAATTCTACATTCCATGTTTTTGTAAACTATATTATGTAGTGAATTGATACATAATATATTCACAGGTTAAAAGAAATACGTTTAGTTTAGTATTAAAAAAAAATAGATTAAATTGAGGAATTAATAATTTCTAATTAAATAATAAAAAATTTATGTTATTGATATTGTAAAAATGTTTTAATAATTATTTTGATTTATTAATGTATTCAATATGAAAGGTAAAGGATATGGTACAGTATTATAATTTAATTGTCCATAGCTCATCTAGTAAGATTTGATAAAATGTGTTATTTCAATTATTAAATTATGTATGGCAAGTTAACCCTTTTCTACCAACTCCGACTGCTCTGTTGGAGCTTAAATCCATTCCAATGGTAATACCAGTAAAAATCATCAATAATTGTAGTTATTAACTCTATAACTACAATTATAACTATTAGTTGGTAGTTGCCATCATAACTAATTTTTCCAACTATAGTAGTTGTAGTTGTGAGCTCTGACTACTTTGATTGTGGTTGACAAATAGTAATTGTGGCCCGCCAACTACTAACTACAAAATGCAATTCTGGTTGAAACTATTTCCCTTCTACTAAAGTTGTAGTTTTGTAACTTGTCGTTGAACTTAGCTTTTTGCCTAATTTTGCTGAGGAATATTGTGACCATAGTTATCATGAAGTAAAAGTAAAACTATTATTTCAATATAAATTGTCCTAAATATTTATTTTACAATTTTTTAATATTGTTATAATTATGCACTAAAAAGTTAATCTTGATAAGCATTGTTCTATAGGTCATTAATTACAATGATCAAAGTAGGTATATCTTCTTTTAATTATAATTTTTTAGATTTCAGGAATTTTTATTAATAGTCCTTTTAGATTAATATTGTATATTTAAATACCTCAATCATCAACAAAGCCCTGTGCCCATTTTTATGTTGTTCATCTAAAACCAGTTCATTTACATCTGATTACATTACTAATTGTCAAACAAAACTGCCTAATCACTTAAGATCTGTTTTTTTTTTTTTTTTTTTTTTTAGTTGTGTTATCATTATACAATAGTCAAATTGAATTTCCCCTGCCTTCATCTCCACTATTTAAATTTCTTTCTTGAAACTTTTAACATTCCGTATGATTTCGAACTGAGCTCATATAATAAAATATTTCATAGGAAAATAGTTTAGAATAAAGATGAGAGCTTAAATATCGTTGATAACGGCAATGGCAGAATAACATTTCTTAAGATCTCTTTTTTGGACCAAGGTGATACAATTCACGCAAGATGTGTAAATTATCTCATGATCTCTTGGAAAAGTTTTTGACTACCTTCTTCTGCCTTAGGTTGTTGGCAAAGTAATTGTTTTAAAGGGCAGAAATAAAATACATAATAAACTTAATAAAATTGAAATAACACAAATTATATAAGTTGTTCAGATTTCTTTTAAAAATTACTCTATTTTTATATGTATTTAAAACTGAAAATAATATTGTTGGTTGTTGGTTGAAACGAGTAACGAAAAATACAATAACACAAAAAGAATTTATCAATAAAAGATTATACATTAAATAGTGATAATTGAAAATTAAACTGTTTTAAAAATAAAAATAAATTGTATACTAAGTTAAACTTAAGATATTAAGTTAAAACAATTTTCTTTTTATATAGAAAAAAATCTTAAACAAAAGGGTGTAAAAATTATTATATTTTCAGGAAAAATAAACTCTTTTTAACTTCTTTTTTTCTTTTGTTCTTTATTACTTACTTTAGGCAATGTTTCGGGCCCATTTTGTCCCTACAAACAAAAAAACCTGTACAGCTACAATCTATGAAGGGTCTTGGGTTTAGTACTTAGTAAGGTCTCTACTGTTTCTAGTCCAATGGTTGTGCAAGAAGGCGATTCGGCCAGGATCACGCTCAACTGCCAAGGTTTTCCCCCAATTAAGGGTGCCCACTTTTGCTATAGGTCTCCCGATCCTACAGTCGGTCCATCACTGACATGATAGAATAAATAATTACCAGTTAGGAGATAGGAGATAGGAACACAGTACCTTACTCACTGAACTATCCCGCTCCTATACAACCAATAAAAATTTTTTTTTATTTTAAATGTATATGGAGTGAAATTGATCATTGCTCATGGTGGCCCAAAGGATTAACGCAGTGTTCGCCTTTCATCCGTCGACTAAATCAACCCCAGCCAGAAGGCAGTGTGCAGTCTATGTAGCCGTCTTCTGTCTAAAAACTGAGCATGACTAATAGCCACCTTTCCGGGACGATGGATGCAGATCACCTGAGGGATTGTTCCGCCCTAGACCACAACCCACGGAATGAGAGCCCAGAGTACATAGATCACCTGAGGGATTGTTCCGCCTTAGACCACAACCCACGGAATGAGAGTCCAGAGTACATAGAAGCCCATAGTTACTGGTTAGTGCGTCGTCAAATGTCTCGACAGCCATCCAGGTGCAGGCGTTGGATAGCAGCAGCAGCAGCAGTAAACATAAACCAGCGCTAGATATAATCAAGTCTTCTTCTCTGTTGTGTTGACCCAGTGGCCTACTAAGCCAAACATGTCCACTCGACTCAATAGCTATGTGAAGACTACTTGATTCACTGCCTTTTTGGTGTTGATATCGATGCTCAAAATATAGTCGACTTCATAGGCGGCAGTAATAAGGAAATATTGGGGGGAGGAGGGGGGGTTGAAGGTTAGTACGACATAACATGGGATGCGAGTGAGACACAAAGGAGTAGCACAGTCATTAATAGGATTATACTAGTTTTTTTTACAAAAGTCCTTATGCATTAGTATAGCTTTATTTCAGATTACATATTTTAAACATTATTGAATACTACTCTTCAAAGTAAAGTCCATTGTTTTCAACTATTTTCACCCATCTTTCTACCAGTAATTGGATTTGATGCCGGTACCACTCCTTTGGTTTTGAGGCAAAGAATTCTTCACATCCAACTTTTACCTTCTCGCAATTATCAAAGATCCGACCTTTTAAAAAATGAGCCATTGATCTAAAAAAAAAACAATCTAATGGCGCAATATCTGGGCTATATGCAGGATGAGGCAAAACGTTTACTCCTTGGAGTTCTGATAATTTTTCCTTGGTGAAACGAGAACGATGTGCAGGGGCATTGTCGTGTAGCAAAATGGCTTGGTTCCTGTTGACCAAAATGGGGTACTTTGCACTCAAAACTGCATAAACTCTGTCTAGTTTTTCACTGTTAAGGTTTGAGTCCACTGTCCGACCCTCAGGAACAAGCTCAAAATGCACAACGCCTTCGAAGTTCCACCAAACACAAAGCATCACTTTTTCCCCAAACCGATTTTGGTAAACCTCCGGTTGTGCAGCTTTATCTGGCCGTACCCAGTGCTTATGTTTGCTAAGGTATTTTAAAAATATCCACTTTTCGTCACTTGTGATAATTTTTTCCAGAACCTGCCATCTTTTTTATTTTTAAGCAAAATTTTGCACATATCAACTCGCTGCTGGGCTTGGGCCTCTGTCAAGTCATGTGGTCAGATCATGATCATAAATTCTGTATGCCCTGGTTTTGAAGATGATGAGCCACTGTGGCATTAGAAGCATCTACTATGGCTGATAAATCAAGAGTAGTTGCCTTTGGGTCCTGGTTCACACATTCAAGAAGAACGTCATCACTAACGACCGATGGGCAACCTGATCTGGGTTCATATGCAAGGCTTATATTCCCATTGTTGAAGCGCCTGAACCAAAGTGCGGCAGTATTTCGATGGACAATTGACTTTTCTTCTATGGCACAAATTTCTTTGGTGGCTGCCTTTGCGCTTGAACCTTTTTTCCAGTAATGTCTCAAAAGACTGCGAAACACGATTTTTTCTTCTGACATTTCACGTGCATTTTAAAAATGTAAATGACCCCATAAAGCCAACTCAAGTCACAAGGAATTAAAGGATAAGTCAAAGTAAACATTGACATGAATAGTTGGAACAAAAACATACTTATAGGATTAATTATGAGAGTTGGAATCAAGGGTTGTGTTCATGCACAAGGTCTTTTGTAACAACCTAGTATAACACAAAAGTAAAACTGGATTGGAAAACTGGGATTTAAACATATAAAACAGTAAAATAAAATATTTTTAAGTAAATGATTAAGAAATATTGGGGGGGGGGAGAGGGAGAGGAGGGTAGAAAATGCCTTACTTCCTTGGTGCTGGCACCTATGGTCCACTTTTTTAAAATTAATTTTTCTAATTTTTTTTACCATTCTTTCTATATATCCACACTTTTATTTCATCCTTTAGTTTAAACAAGACTTATTTTTTTATTGAGAATTCAAATTTGTTTAAAATTTATTTTTTAATATGTTTAAAAACTTTCACTTTCTATTCATTTCGGGCATCCAAACTGGCATTTGTCGCACTGCATACTTGATTTAATTCATTATTCATTTTAAAATACTTTTTAAATTAAAATTATTTTATTTCAGTCTTTATTCATAAAATAATAAACATTTTAAAGTATTGTTAACTTGATTCTAATAATATTTCACTTTCATATAAAATTATTAGGCATCGTTTTGAAGTATCTTCTAACATCTCTCTAATCAACGTCATTTTATACAAAATTACAAAATATTATTAAATTAAACCTTGGCTAAAAGTTTACCTTTTTCAAACCACTGCATTCAACAATACATTAAAAAATTAATTTCTAATACAATTTTATTTTTATAAGATATGTATTTATTTCATTTGGTTTGTGATTTTTATTAGAATTTGGTCGGGACAATGTCGCTTCTGTGTGAATTGCTGACGGAAGAACCAGAAGGAGGCTCTTCAATGATTCCTGTTGATACATTCTTCAATCTTTATAAATACCTTGCAGCACTGAATTGTGGTCCTGAAGATCCGTATCCAATTATCTCAGAATCTTTAACAGAAGAGGAATCTGAAATAGTTCAAACAGATATTCAATATTCCAATCATGTAGTCGATGGATCAGAGGATACATGGGATACTTTGATACGTGAGTATTCTTACCTTTTATGGTTTATCTTATTAACTTACACTGAGATCTATAAATGTTTATGGATACTATAATATAACATTTTTAGTAATAATAATGTTATAGATTATGAATATGAATACCCATTATGCGGGCATAATCAATAAATCAAATATAAATTTAACCATTAAACAAATAAATTAATTAGGGATTGATAAATTAGGGATTGATAGATTATTTGCCACTTCTATTAATTTGTTTTATTGAAAACTAGTTTCGAATGTTATATATTCATCATCAGTTCTAAAAACACACAAAAAATTCAAAAATATAGTTTGGTATTATTATACATATTAAATTAGATTAATATAAATAAATCCTATCCTCATATTTCTCTTCTCCTAAAGACAAAATAGACCCTTTCTAAAAAAGTGGAGTATAAGAACTAAATTATGCAGCCAAATACACGGGAAAAACTGGAAGATGGCTAAATCAGAGATTAAAGGAACATATATTTGCATATAATAATAAGACAGACAATTCCAACTTTGCAATTCACTTGAATGAAAAAAATCATAAATTCATCAATGACTCAGGAGTTAAATTAATACATCACGTTGAAAACAGCCTCAAATTACATATATATATATATATATATATATATATATATATATATATATATATATATATATATATATATATATATATATATATATATATATATATATATATATATATATATATATATATATATATATATATATATATATATATGAAGCACTTGAAATTATAAAATCCTTCAAATCCAATCCAGATTTTTGCTTAAATGTCCAAATAAATATCTCCAATAGTCCAATCTTAAATTTATTCCCATCTATATCAGAAAAACTAATTAGTCACCGGCATTACTGGAAAAACCGTGACCCTTAAACCGTTTTCCTATAAACATCCTACCTACCTTTCGTTCATTTTTAGTTCAATGCGAAAAGAAACCAGTACAAACTTTTCTGTGTGCTATAATCCATTTAAGCCCTGGTGAGTACCAACATGTATTTGATTTCTTGTTTTAATTAAATTCATAATTCATAAATGTTTTATAATACTGATTCATATTAATCTAATTTAATATGTATAATAATACCAAACTATATTTTGAATTGCTTATTTTTGAATTTTTTGTGTGTTTTTAGAACTGAGGATGAATGTATAACATTCGAAACTAGTTTTCAATAAAACAAATTTATAGAAGTGGCAAATAATTTATCAATCCCTAATTAGATTGATCCTTCTATACCATCATGCGGATGTCAACTGAAAATAAATTAATTATAATTTTAATTAAAAATGTAACTAATAAAAATATAAATTGAAAATAGAAGTATTTGGAAATATTAACAATAACAGAATAAGGCTAAGAGTACAGAGGAAATGAGATAAATTGGGTTTATTCTACATCTCAAAGGTTATATGATGAAAGTAGTATATATTAACATTCTTTGTTAAATTTAAATTTTTAATATTGTAATGATTGTCAAAACATAAAAAATATATTGACTAGAAATTAACATGAAGAATATAACAGTGCAGCTGCTCCCTCTTCCGACTTGGAAAAATTTAAATTTTTTGCAGAATATCTCTGCAAAACATTATTTAATTGTGTTCTTTTGAATGTTAATGTAAATTATTGTATGATACCATGGACCCCCTCCCTCTCTCTTTACACAAAACAAATTAAATTTAGAAAGTTGCCCTCCACCCTTCTGTTTTGAGCTGGCTACGCCTTTGTGTAGACTTACTATGTGAATATGAATTGCTGGTTATTTATTTAAAATATGTGTAATGATTTTAATATTTCTAATATTTAGATAATTGTCCAGATGTTGAGGAAAAATCCTTGAATAATTCTAATTAATAAATGATGCAAGGAAGAATATCACTTCACATACTACCTTACATAAAACAAAAGACTATTTTTTTTTTGTATTAATCTTGATGACCATCTTCTTAACAAATAAGTTTGTTTTTATTAGAAATGAATATTTTTATATTAATAAGCTAGATTGATGCCTGTATAAAATATCACAAAATCATTTATTACTTTTCATTCGTTTTAATAATAATTCCTTATAATTAAGAGCTAGGCTTATAGAAGTTTTTGAAATTATAAAGTAGTATAATTATAAAGTAAGCTTAGTAATTTTTTGGAATTGTTTTACGAAATATCAAGAGCGTTTTGGAAACCATCGAATAAATTATTCCTGTCATTAAATTAAAATAAAGTGATTTTTTGAAAAATTTATACAACCGGTTTTCTATCCAATATCTCAATTGGTCTATGGATTGTGTATGGGTTTATTAGTAACCTTTAATGCTATCATGATATATTTTTTACATTTGAAATATACAAAATATTTTCTAATTAACCACATATTATCTGACTATTATTTTACAAAAAATAAACTGAATTTTTTTTTTGTAGTATTTCGTGCATATTATAAGTATTTTTTGTTTACCTTTTTTGATTTTAAATTTCATCTAGTTGTGTTAATTCTTATTAAAGAATTATCCTTATAAAACTTAAGTACCTACAGTCGATTCTTGATAATTTGATATTTTTTCACGGTCTCTTAATTTTGGCCAACTCGGTAATTTTAAGTTGTACCGAAAGTGTCTCAAAATTAAAATTTAACTGTAATATTTTCATTTTTAGGTTTTCCATAAATGTACCATATCTGTTTAATCATTTTTTATATTTTAAAATAAAGTTCATGTTGTATCCATACTTTAAATCAAAGTAGTTCATTCAAATGTTTTCCTCCATCTTGATTATTTAAACTCCTATTATTTTGAACTTTTTCTGTGGTCTCTTGAGTTTCAAATTATCGAGAGTCGACTTTATTACCATAAAAAGTATAATAATAAAAACAAGGTTTTTAGATGTAAAATATGTCCGTCATAGATACAGGTCAAACTGCACTTTAAACATTTTTAAAATATTCTAATATTTTAGTATTTATTTTAAAGTATTGCTATAAAAA
Organism: Rhaphigaster nebulosa; assembly: GCA_948150685.1. NCBI lineage: Eukaryota > Metazoa > Arthropoda > Insecta > Hemiptera > Pentatomidae > Rhaphigaster > Rhaphigaster nebulosa. The sequence goes on along the minus strand of OX411306.1, from coordinate 247,141,649 downwards.
AAAGTTCACTTTTTAAGGATGGACTCGTTTATGAAATTAAATATTTTTTAAATAAAATTTATTTATTTACATTCCAATGGTCTGACCAAAAAACAAAACAAATAAACTTTATATTGTTTAGGCGAAATGGGACAGCAAGATTCTGAAGATACTATAGCAACTGACGATCTGAGGGAAGTGGATTCCAAAGCCGGGCTCGTCGTGTGGCCGGATCTCTTCCCCGATGGAGTCAAGCTACAACCACCGGAACATTCACCAAGACCTTCAGAAGAGTTTGTCACGTCTGCTACTGGTCTCCAGGTCAATATATTTAATGTTGTTTTCTAGATTCGACCTTCTTGAACTACCTACGTGTCAATCTCAGATTAAACTGATCTCATGAAAAAGTAACCTCTGTAATAAAATTAACCCACAATTAGATTATTCTGAGGTCAAACAGAAACCAGCATTACTTTTTTTTTTAATCTGGATTCCGGCCGTTCTCTATAAAGTTCTTTTTATGACAAACCTGTTCTATCCAAGTTGTATAAGACTTGGAATAGAATAACTTTACTTGGTCTTAGCTTTTCGAAGCAGAACTCAGTGGGTGAGGATGCTTCTGCTATACACGAGGGATCTAGGATCCTATACATGGGATGCTTCAGGGTCAGGGGGTACAACAGTTTGTTTCTCAGACATCCAACATAGTTTATTAGCAGCATCTCCGCTAAATCAATACTTAAAAACCTTTTACTTACGGCTTTATAAAGAATAACATGGTTATGCTATAATTAATACATTATAATTATACAAAAAATCAATATTAAACTAAATAAAAAACATTAAAAAGTGAAGGACAGTCATATAAATGATAAAAGCCCTCCTGGTGTTTCTCGGGTAACACGTAGAACTATCCTCAATTTTATCATTCCTGTACAAGGGCGGGGAGGGTAGATAATAAAGCAATAAGTAGTAAATAAAAAAAAAAATAAATTGAACATGACGAGGATAAGAAAAACTTATTTCTTGATAATGATCACCAATGAAAAATTAATCATTAAAAACTATAAGTCAAGCTTAACTACGTCCTAGAAGTAGTAGAGATTTTAGCGAAAAGTTATTCAAGGTGAGGACAAACGGAAGGGGGTGACCTTGGGAGGATTTTGGATTTAAGGCTATCATGAAGAGACCTACACTGCCAACGGTTCGGTATGCTCTGTCGTGACAGAGCAGAGTGTAGTTGGGAAGGGGAACTTGGGAGGTCGAGATGGAGGGTTTCAAGCAGGTTTCAGAGACAGCAATTAGGTGGCAGAAGTTGTGGAGGAAAATGCCGTAGAATTCATCAAAATGGACTAAGAGTGACTGTGCGTTGACGTGGCTGGTTAAAAGGATATTAGTCATGGGAGAAGGAAGGTTAGGATGGTCAACAGATAGAATGGAATGATGAGATCGGGGGTGATGGGAATCAGAATAATAATGCAATAGTAAAAAAAAAAAGCTAACAGAAGAAAACACTTGCAATGTATAAATTATAATTATAGAGAAGATAAAAATAATAATAAAGATAAAAATATCAAAAAGAAGATGGCCCCAGAAGGTTGGCAGTCAAGAATAAAATAAAATAGGTGAACCATTTAATATAATATAATAAAATAAATAGTTAATATAAAAAAATTAAATCTTCTTCCTGATGTACCATACGGTCATCTATCAATACACAAAAAGATAAAAATAATGATAAAGATAAAAATAATAATAGTTAAGATAGAAATAATACTAAAGATAAAAATATTAATAAGGACAAAAATAATAATAAAAATGAGAATGTTAAATATCATTAAAAAAAAATAATAATTATAAAGATACAAATAATAATAATAATAATAATAATAATGACTTTAAGTAACAAAAGTAAAAAGCCCTCATATGCTGAAATTAAATAAGAGAGCATAAAATATATGAGTAGAAAGAAGTATGTAGCGTATGAAGGGCTGGTTTCAACCCCCCCTATCCCCTGGGATAGGGGAACAAAAGCCCAGAAGTCAGATGAACATGTCCTGGTCAGACAGTGAATTGATAACAACCACCAGTTGACCGTCCGCTCGCCGATACTTCACTCTACCCCCGATAAACTACACATATATTATTTTTCCAGCCTTCTTATGCCAGGCTAACCAGTACAAATGCCTGTTAGTCATGGAAATGGCTTGCAGACAAAAATCCTGTGGGCGTCATTCTCCTGCCCGGTCAAGTTCCGAGTGGAAAAGTCCCTAATTACTTTACGGTTTTGAAATAATTCATCCCTAAATGACTGGCGAACGAACCTCACCTGTAGTAGTCTGGATGTGTCATCCTATCTGGGTCTCATCCTCTTGATGCTGTCCATATCCTCAAGCTTCAAACTCAGGCCCAGATCCACGCCAATACCCATCACCAGGCCCTTTGGCGTTTCCTCTGGTCTCACTGGTATTCCCCTTATTTCCACTGTCCTGACGAGGTGCTGCTGCTCTGATTTATTTAGTTTAATCTCAAGCTTGGTAACTCGAGCGTTACGCTTTCCATGACTAGTCCATCTATTTTTGTGTTTTGGGCCTCCGGGAATATCTCGATCGTCTTTAGCTCTTTTGAATTTTCAAATGGTAGGTCGCCTGTGTATCAAGTCATCTTTTCATTTCTTGTCTTTTCTCAGCAATGGCGTCGAGAGAGCTCTAAATTGTGCTGCCAACTGCACATGTACATTAAAAGCTAATTTAGTTATTCTGTTTCTGAGTTCGCTTATTATAATTTAGATTTGGAAGACATTGAATGGAAAGGAACCAAACCTCATTGCACATGTTTTGAGTAAACATGTTAGTCAAATTTAAATGGCCTTAAAGGAAGAAGTTGTTCGGGGAGTGCGGTCAAAGAGTTACACTTTTATGAGTAAACTTATATATATTATATATATTAGTCTCTTTGACCGCACCCCCTGACCAACTTCTCCCTTTGGCTGCCCTCATAATCTTCTCCAGCCTTTGCTTTGGCTGTCCTCATAATCTTCTCCAGCCTTTGCTTTGGCTGCCCTCATAATCTTCTCCAGCCTTTGCTTTGGCTTTTGGGTCTCCCTGTTTAACTTCTTTACGAATGCAAAAATTGTATACTACAATATGAAAAAATAACATTATTATTAACAATTTGTTCCACTGAAAATATTAAGTAGTTTGGTTCTTTTCATGAAATAGAAATGTCGCATTCTAATATTTCCTAATATTCCTAAATATTTCCAATATTTTTTCCAACTTCATTTTTCTATTGAAGATATTTGAACCATGAGATAGTTTTTTCCTGTTGAAATAGTAAACGCTAATCCCATTCAAAACCACCTCTGCCTCATTTTTGCACATTTTGTGGATTGGTTCTCTTTTGCCATCCATTTAGTGATGCATTATGATTTCCATTATTATTTTATTATTATTATTTCATAGTATTATTTCCAATTTTTTTTTTTCAATAAAATAATGTAATTTTTATTTAATTTTTTAGGTTTGGGATGAAGAACAGTTTCAAAAGAAAGTTGCCGAGAAGTCCGAAATAATTGAACCCAAGGAGGTAATAATTATCATAAAGATATTCGCTGCAAAAATTGAAAGATATACTGGATACTAGATAGTGGATACTGGGTATCAGATTTCTGGAAATTAACGAACCATACCTTCTTCATACTTTATTTTTTCATCTTTCTACAACATTTCACTCTCCATTTGTCCATCTAAAAAAAATAATAAAAATAAAAATAATAAAAAATAAAAAAATAATTTAAGATTGAATGATAAATGTCTGATCATTCAATCTTAAATTATTTTTCTGTTGCCCACTTTTTTCCATTGCATAAAACCTACATTGTTTTATGCAATAGAAAAAAGTGGGAAACAAAAAAATAATTTAAGATTGAATGAATAAATGCCTGAAGATGGACAAAATTGAGTCCAAAATGTTGTAAAAAGAAGAAAAAATAAAGCATGAAGAACTTGGATGGTTTGGTTTGATAATTTCCAAAAAATATAATATCCAGATGCAATCATAAACGTGTAAACAAAATGACCTCATTTTGCCTTCAGTTATGTTTTAACATTAAACAAAACACTAAAATTTGAAATATTGATAATATTACACCATTTTGGAAAGGTAGGTTTTCCACCACTGAAACAACCCAGTTCGGTGCGGCAATTCGGAGTAGATGGTTCTAGAAATTATCATTTGATGAGGAAGCTCTGCGGGACTCTGTTGAGGCTGACCTAACAAAAATTACTCGTAAATTGGCAAGAAAGCTTGGAGTTTGGAACTTAGAATCCACCATAAATCGTGATCTGCATAACTTGGGGAATGTGAATCGCTCATCAAGTGTGGTTTCTATGTTCCTATGTTGACCACTCAGCAGTTACGAATTCCAGTAAAAATTAGTCAACAACTTTTGAAAAACCGCAATGACCATCGTTTCATTAATTTACTTGCGATAAAAAGTGGGTATAGAGGAGAAATCCTAAAACCAAGAAGCAATGGTTGGACTGCAATGAGCCTGCTGTGCCAGTCGCTAAGCAATGAGGAGGGGAATTCGAAAAAAAAGATAAAGCTTCCTCTTTTTTTTTTTAATTCATTAATTAACGCATAATTCATTATAAATTCATTCTAGAAGATGGAACCACTGATTCAGAACTTTATAGTGATCATTTACAAAGAATGTATGATGTGGCCAGATTAGTAAATAGAAATCGGGATTTGTTTGAGCAAGATACTTCTTGTCACAAGAAAATAATACAATTTTAGAACTGGATGAGGTTTAGCATCTCCCTCATCTTGGTTACAGTACGGATTTAGCATCTTCCGTCTACCTTCTGTTCCACTCGATAGCTAACTATCTTCAAGGAATAACATTCACTCTGGATGAGGTTCAAAATGGAGTTGCAGATTTCTTCCGTTCAAAACTCAAAGAATGGCTTTGTGAAGGAATCTGGCAGCCTCGACCTACAAAGCATAGAACAAAACGGTATATACTTTGAATATTAAAAAAAAAAAAAATCTGATACGCACATCACACAATTTTCACTTAGCCCCTTATTTGAAATAAATTTTAAATTCTTCCATACATGCTTCCATCTAAAAATTTTGTTTCCATTAAATAATATAAAAGCAGAAATTATTATCTACAACAATCAATTAATCACCACTTAAGTATTTTTCATTACTATCCATAACCTTCCACGGCATTATATGTTAGATATTAATTAACGGTATATTTATTTCTACTTTTATTTCTGTAAATTTGTTTTCAACCGGGGAAAATATTTCTCCTTTAGAAAAAATTATAAAATTCTTTCATAGTTTATATTTATCCCTTTTTCATAACTACTAACAATGAGAGAAGGTTAATTATTTCGAATAAGCATAATTAAAGGTATTTTAGACGAAATTTTGAAAATTCGGCAATTATGGCCTGTCAGATAAGGATAAGACCTAGCTGATATTAAATACTATTCAATTGTATGTGGACATAATGATTTTGATCAAAATCATTAGAGCCTTTTTTGAGAAAAATGTTTAAATCAATGATGCAATGAGGCACTTCTGGTTAGTTTATTTTGCGGAAAAAAATTGCTGTAACATCCCTGGCATATACCTACCCTAAATACGTAATTTAAGTTCCTTACAACTTTTTGTGTTTTAGCTTGACTTACCACAAACACACACACAGACCATTTTGCGGGACTTGATTATTTGGACTAATGGGACCTTAAAAAGTATACACGAATCCTTTTGATAATTCATTAATTTAGCCATAGATTTGATATTCCCTTTGTTTTATCAGGTTTCAATTCAAATTTTTGAACCTTTATATTTTTTCAAACTTTTTCTACTTCTTTTATATTCTTATTGGCCTTTAGGCTGCTACTTTTTATCATCAACAAAGCTTTTATTATAGGAGTTGGTTTGACCTGAAAGAGCTTCGAAAATATTTACTGTCAATGTATGCAGAATTAAAAATGCCTTAATGACCAAAATGCTGCTTGAGGTCAATAAACTGCTTGCACTGAAGTCAATGAGATTCTTTTATTTAAAATAAGTAAGGCGAGTTCCTAAATCAGCATTCAATGAAAAGAAAATCATTTATCTTATTGTCACTGTATTGTTATTTGTTTTATTTGTCACTTTATCTTTATTAATTATACTGAGGGTGGCATTCCTTATCGGCCGAACTAAACCTGGTCTCTACTGTTTGTTTACTTATAGTTATATTTGAAGCTTAATTTAATTTTAGCTTATCTCTATTGAAAACTTAAATTTTTAGTTATGCATTTAAAGAAGTATAAAACACTATTGATATATTTTTGTGTATGAAATAATATTATAACATAAAATGCTAAAACAATATGGATATCTATTTTAATAATATTAGCTATTAGGGACTTGAATAAGTTCTCATTCAGGAATGGTCAAAATATGTAAACAAAACGTGAAAATCGAAGATTTTCACGATTTAAATACTTCATTTAATAATAATAATAATATTATTGAGCAATTTGCTTAGAATATATTGTTAGTTGTGATAGGATATCGATCATTTGTTCTTCATAATTTGTTAAGGAAGCCCAAGATGTGTCAGGAGTAAACCAATCTGATGAGGACGAAGGTGTTCAAGTTCTGCAAGAGCCAGAGGTCGGGTTACAACCGCAAGAAACCGTAGAATCAGGTAAGTCTTTAGGAAATACACAAACTTTGTAATTTTCCCAAAAATGCCGATAATAAATAAATGCCAAATTCGTATAGGATTATTTCAATTTCATTGGAGAACTAAATACTAGCCTCCCTCGATTAAAAAAAAAAAAAAAAAAAAAAAATATGGTGCAGTGCGCACAGAACACAACTTTCCCTTACCAACCTATTATAATATTCTTTTTAACATAATTTTAAAGAGTTCACATAAACACTACTCGAAATAAAAGTAGAATGCATTTCTTCAAATCTTACTTTACAAAAGTATAATAAATTAGTTTTTAAACAACTTTAGTACGACAATTGTGTACACTAAATATTTTTGGTTTGTCAAGCTGAAAATATATTTTAAAAGTTTCGGTTTAGTTTCCATGGAATCGTTTTTGTTACCATGAAATAATATAAACGTATAGATTATTAAGTTAATTTCTACTTTTATATTATTACAATATATCGTTACAGAGCGATTTGTTAACCTCTTGTGGTAAGAGGTTCGGTCGCATTCGTCTCCTTCTGGACGCGCTCAGTTTTCATCTAGAGTAGTACTTCTTATGAGATACGCCATATCTTTGTTAATACAGATACGATAATTACCGATTTAGATAATTATTTTTTGTTTTTTAGGAAATTTAATTACCTTTCATTTGATTTCATAAATAATTTACCATAAAATGCTTACATTTGAGCTATGCGCAAATAAAATTTTCTTTTCGGTATAACTTTTTCCACTGTATTTTTTCGTTGATATACTACACACTTAAAAAGTTAAAGGGCTTTAAGGAAAATTTCATCAAAATCGTTAGAGCCGGTTACGAGAAAATTGTAAGCAAGTCTAAAATCGACGATATAATTCACACTTCCAGCTAGTCCGATGCACTTTATCTTTGCTAATACTGGTCCGATTTTGATGATTCTTTTTTGTTTTTTGATAATTTAATTACCTTTCATACCGAAAATTTTCGGTTTTCAGATTTCGACGGAAATATCCATTTTGACAAAAACGGAAAAAATCCGTTAGAAATTTTTTTTTGTTTGGAGCTTTTATTGTATTTAAACGAAAGCCAATAAAATTCCCTACAAAACGAAATAAAAATCATTTAAATCGGACCATTATTAGCTGAGATACTGCGTTAGGAACTTCTGAGACTGATTCTCCTGGCGGCTAGTCATCTGGCTTCCTGACATCTATTGGGCTTCTGACTTCCTCGTATCTCTCTGTTTTATTCTTTCTTGGATTATTTCTTTACTTCCTTTAGCTTCCTTAGTCTTTCCTTTTTCTTTGTTTCCTCCTGAAGTGCACATCAAATATTTCCTCTGTATCATTTCACATCACAGCCTACTTGCATTGACAGAGTTTTAAAATTAACTCTCCCAGTTCAGTACTCTCACGTCGATCATCTTGTGAAAAGCTTCAAATTTCTTTCTCTTTGGTGCCTACTGCTTAATTTTTTTACTTGGACAGAATAGAAATTTTTGAAATATTACTAAATAGAAATAATAAACCATTGTGTAATAATTTGCAGCGTTTTATTACTTATTTTAAGTTTTAAAATTGAGTCTAAAATACTAGTTTTCCTCCCCATTTGTGAGATCAACAAGTCTTTATCATGAGAATAAGATATTAGTTAAGTGGGTTTTTCCGCTTAATATGTCAAAACTATCCATTTCTAATGTACAGCTTTATCCAGTGATACAGATAGTTCTAGTGTTGTCAAGGAACACGAAGAAATCTCTTGGAAAGTTGTTACCTACTGAAAGAAAACGACATATAATACCGGAATGAGACCTCCAGAAACAAGAGTATGTGTTTGTGTGTGTGTCAATAGATGGATGACGGGACGCCGAGTGTCGTTTTTACTGCAATCTTCGGAAACTAGTAACCAAATTCAGTATCACTTTTTGGATTTATAATTTAATAGGCGTACAAGGAAGTCATGTGTTGTCCACATCAGATTTTTTTTTTTCCAGAAGACCATTCTATACTAAATACAAGTAGGCAAAATGTCTTACACTTTATGTCCATGAAACATTACTCTACAATCAACCTTTAAGCGGCTGTAGCCCGCTGAAAAAGAGACAAAATTCTTCAAAACTATCCAATGCAAGCTGTTAACAACCATACTTGTTCGTCTAGCAAGACACTATCCAATGCAAGCTGTTAACAACCAAACTTTTTTACCTAGCAAGACACTATCCAATGCAAGCTGTTAACAACCAAACTTGTTCGCCTAGCAAGACACTATCCAATGCAAGCTGTTAACAACCAAACTTGTTCGCCTAGCAAGACACTATCCAATGCAAGCTGTTAACAACCAAACTTGTTCGTCTAGCAAGACATTATCCAATGCAGGCTGTTAACAACCAAACTTGTTCGCCTAGCAATACACTATCCAATGCAGGCTGTTAACAACCAAACTTGTTCGCCTAGCAAGACACTATCCAATGCAAGCTGTTAACAACCAAACTTGTTCGTCTGGCAAGACACTATCCAATGCAAGCTGTTAACAACCAAACTTGTTCGCCTAGCAAGACACTATCCAATGCAAGCTGTTAACAACCAAACTTGTTCGTCTAGCAAGACACTATCCAATGCAAGCTGTTAACAACCAAACTTGTTCGTCTAGCAAGACACTATCCAATGCAAGCTGTTAACAACCAAACTTGTTCGTCTAGCAAGACATTATTCAATGCAAGCTGTTAACAACCAAACTTGTTCGCCTAGCAAGACACTATCCAATGCAGGCTGTTAACAACCAAACTTGTTCGCCTAGCAAGACACTATCCAATGCAAGCTGTTAACAACCAAACTTGTTCGCCTAGCAAGACACTATCCAATGCAAGCTGTTAACAACCAAACTTGTTCGTCTAGCAAGACACTATCCAATGCAAGCTGTTAACAACCAAACTTGTTCGTCTAGCAAGACATTATTCAATGCAAGCTGTTAACAACCAAACTTGTTCGCCTAGCAAGACATTATTCAATGCAGGCTGTTAACAACCAAACTTGTTCGCCTAGCAAGACACTATCCAATGCAGGCTGTTAACAACCAAACTTGTTCGCCTAGCAAGACACTATCCAATGCAAGCTGTTAACAACCAAACTTGTTCGCCTAGCAAGACACTATCCAATGCAAGCTGTTAACAACCAAACTTGTTCGCCTAGCAAGACACTATCCAATGCAAGCTGTTAACAACCAAACTTGTTCGCCTAGCAAGACACTATCCAATGCAAGCTGTTAACAACCAAACTTGTTGGCCTAGCAAGACACTATCCAATGCAAGCTGTTAACAACCAAACTTGTTCGACTAGCAAGACACTATACAATGCAAGCTGTTAACAACCAAACTTGTTCGTCTAGCAAGACATTATCCAATGCAAGCTGTTAACAACCAAACTTGTTCGTCTAGCAAGACACTATCCAATGCAAGCTGTTAACAACCATACTTGTTCGTCTAGCAAGACACTATCCAATGCAAGCTGTTAACAACCAAACTTGTTCGCCTAGCAAGACACTATCCAATGCAAGCTGTTAACAACCAAACTTGTTCGCCTAGCAAGACACTATCCAATGCAAGCTGTTAACAACCAAACTTGTTCGCCTAGCAAGACACTATCCAATGCAAGCTGTTAACAACCAAACTTGTTCGTCTAGCAAGACATTATTCAATGCAGGCTGTTAACAACCAAACTTGTTCGCCTAGCAATACACTATCCAATGCAGGCTGTTAACAACCAAACTTGTTCGCCTAGCAAGACACTATCCAATGCAAGCTGTTAACAACCAAACTTGTTCGCCTAGCAAGACACTATCCAATGCAAGCTGTTAACAACCAAACTTGTTCGTCTAGCAAGACACTATCCAATGCAAACTGTTAACAACCAAACTTGTTCGTCTAGCAAGACATTATTCAATGCAAGCTGTTAACAACCAAACTTGTTCGCCTAGCAAGACACTATCCAATGCAAGCTGTTAACAACCAAACTTGTTCGCCTAGCAAGACACTATCCAATGCAGGCTGTTAACAACCAAACTTGTTCGTCTAGCAAGACACTTTCCAATGCAAGCTGTTAACAACCAAACTATTCAAAAGCATATATTCTTGCATGCTAAAAGTGGCTATGATACAAATTTTTCAATCAAGATAAATGGAAGTTGTTGAAAATAACAAAAACCTCGAACTAGCTGCAGTTTTGAGTTTACCGAGGTATTGGATGAAAAAAAAATCCAATATTTTGAGGTTTTTTGCAATAAAAAAAATGTTTCAGGTCAAAACATCTATCAAAGCTCAGAATCGTCTTCAGCAACCTAAAAAACTGGGGTAAACCTAAAGTTACGACAACTAAACTTTTCTCTATTTTTCTTATATTACATTACTACCTGGATTACATTGTATTATAAAATAAAAATGGAAATAATTTAATATGTTCATAAATAACAATGAGAAGGGATTCACATTAAAGAGATGAAACGGTAAGTTTGGGTGGGTCAGAGGGTGCGGTAAGTTTGGGTTGCATCCTTTCCTGAAAGTGGTGTGGGCACCCCTGCTTTAGGAAACCATAAAGCCAATGGTTGGATCCAACTAATTGGTTTTAGATCTTTATGATGACATTAAAATGTGTATTTATTATACCAATTAGGGCAAACTACAAAAAAATTTAGAAAAATAATTTGGACTTTTAACTCCAATTAAAAATAATTTTTTTATTAAATTTAAAAATTTTGTTTTCCTATCATCTCTTCTTTAAATAAACATTAAATGGTTTATGATCACATTTAATTTCTCCTTTTTATTTTTTAAGAATAATCCATTTCCTGAATGTACTTTATATATGACTGTTACTAAAAAGGACAAGTATTATTTTTATTCCTTAAAAACCTTCAATCCATGTTTTGTAATGACTGTTTATTGATTGTTTAACATGCATTATTCTTTTGTGTAGGAACAGATAAAGACTTGAACGAGAGTGAAACAGAAGTTTTGGAACAGCAGCCGGATGCTGAATTAAATGTTTTAACTCCTAGTGAAGGCTCCGATAAAGATCAACCTGAAACTATAAATGAAGAACAAACGGATAATACAGAGGATAAAATAGATACTCATATAGAGTTTATCATGGAACCGGACACATCAATGATCTTGGTCCCGACGCCTATTGTTTCTAGGGAGTCCCTTTATAGCGATCAGAGGTAACTATAAACTGTAACTAGTGAGTCCCTTTGTAGCGATCAGAGGTAACTATAGATTATAACTAGGGAACCCCTTTGTAGCGATCAGAGGTAACTATAAATTATAACTAGGAAACGCCTTTGCAGCGATCAGAGGTAACTATAGATTATAACTAGGGAAACCCTTTGTAGTGATCAGAGGTAACTATAGACTGTAACTAGGGAGTCCTTTTGTAACTCTATAGTTACCTCTGATCGCTACAAAGTTATTACAGTCTATACTGTTACAAGTGAGTCTTTGTATATAAATTTGTAGTGATCAGTGGTAACCATAGACTAAAAAAAAAAGTATGCAGTATGATCATTTAAAGAATCATTATAGACGTTACATTCTGTTTCATATTTATTGTGCCTGTTTTATAAAGTAATTCCTATGTTTTTTTTTTAATAAACTTTTTATTTTTGTGACATTGAGTGAAGTTTTGATTTCCTTAAGTTAACTAGTTTTAAAAACCTGGTGGTGCAAATAGTTTTTACCACCACTGTATAATAGTTGGAAGTGTATTCAGAAATAAAACACATTATATATGTTTTAAGGTTTTATGTGTGCTAATATTTCAGCCTGTCTATAGGCCTTCTTGATGGCTATATAACAAGGCATGAATTGTATAAGAAATTAAATAAAGTAGAAATGCATGTGGCAAATATGACAAAACCAAATAGTATATATCATATATGAAATTATATTGCTTATAAATATATTAAAATCGTAAACATTTAGAAGTTATACAAAACTGAGTATAGTTGAAATCAACTTGTATTTAATTGCTGAGTGAAGAAGCGTCTAATTTGCAAACGTTTCATTGTCATAACAACTTGATATTCTTCCTTGGAAACAAGTTGACTGCACAAACTTTTTAATAAGAGTGAAATTAATGTGTAAAAAAAAAAAAAAGAAAAAGAGTATGTAAACGTGAAGCTTTATTGCCGTTTAGACCAATGCATTATCATTGTGGCCCTGTTCCTTGAAAATGTCTACCAAAAATGAGATGGGCCATTATTTTAAAAGTGATTTTGTATTTTAGGGTGCTAATAACCTTAAAAATCTGCAACCTTAACAAGCTGCATTTTCCTTTCAGATCCATAAAAAATATTACTGAGTCCGAAGAAGAGCTTTCGGTCGGACAGAAATTGAAAACGACAGCTTCATTGAAGGATTTGAAAGTAGGATCGAGAAAAATAAAAAAGGATGAACCACCACCACCGTGGGCAACAGGAGATGTTTTTTGGATTCATTTGCCAGGAATTGGAGCACCAATTCCACAGCATATTGTTGACGAGGTAGGATAATATTAGTTATCATGTTTCAGTTTTTTATCCTTCACTGAACTATAGACTTCAGTGAGAGATCCAGAAATTTTCTGAGGGGACGGGGAATTGAAGAATTTTTAAAAATACTTAGCACAGTTTTTAACCTAACATTCACACACGAAAATGAAAGCAATAATAGGATCAGATTTTCAGACATTAATATTCATGTAGATATAAATGGATATTTATCAATGGAATGAACCAAAAAAGATAGCACCAGCAACCGATTGTTAAATTACTTCAGTAACCACGATAGGAGTCAAATTATCAAAAATGCAAAGAATATTATTACTAAAGCAATAAGGCTGACAAATAAACAGCATTTAAGTATACTTAAGGATAAAATTTATAAAATTTTGTTGGAAAATTGGTACCCTAAAAAACTAATAGACAAATTATGGAATAAGACTAAATATACTAAAATTAATCATAGTACGAAGCCCAATGAAATTAATGAACAGCCCAAAGATAAAATAACAGTTCACAATTTTAACAAGCCAAAGCATAATAGTATCGCGAACAAACTTATCACATATTATTTTAAACCAACGGCCAATAATAATACATTGACAGAAAATAGAATATTAAGTGTGGATGAAAATGGAACTAATCAAAATAATAAGTTAAAATACTATTCATTAACCCAGGATTGACTAACTCAATATCCGAAAAATTAAAAAAAATATGACATTACTGATCTGAAATTTGGTAAAAAATCAATAAATAAGTTACAATCCATATTGTAACGTTCCGTTTTTGGGGAAATAAATAAGTGAAACTTATTTTCCCTTTTTTAATATATTTATTTGTTTTATAAAACTTTGACTCTAATTCTCAGGGGGGTTGCTAGACAATCAGACACCGACACACAGAACTATAACTATTACAAACATATGAATAACGTGAAGCGTCAATATATCTTAAATTATACACTTTCTTCTTGTAGAATGATGACGGTGGTTTACGGGATATAATTAAATGTGTTACCAAATGATGTGGATCTGGTGGATGAAGTTTCACGGGAGCTCTTAAGACGTCTACGCTGGTGCCTGGTCCTAACAAGAATGATGCTACTTTTCCTTTGTTGTCCGTTACACCACTCGATTTCAAAATGGCGAACTGCCATTTTGATTATCTAATACAAATGGACCATTTATGATTTTCTGAAGTTCTCATTTGATGAAAATCTCTTCTACTTCTTTTTGATTTTCTTAGATCAGGTTTATTGTCGAAGTATTGACAAATAGGTCATCTTCACCCACTCGATCATTATGGCAGAGGTTCTGTTGAAGTCAAAATAGAGCCGCCATGTTTTAAAATAAAACCGTCTATTTTGGTTCCATTTATAATTTATGATGGTTGCAGTCAGGATAAATAAATGTTGTATTATTTTCCTGAGAATCCCTATTTCCAAATATTAAATCTAATTTAAGATATCTAAAACAATTATTTACTACGTACCTATAATATGAAAAAATGTGTATATTACAATATATACCAATAACAAAGACAAAATACAAAAAGAAGATAAAACAAATATTATATATCAGATTGAGAGTAGAAATATTAATGAATACAGTGATAATAATATACAGACTTGTTATATTGGGCAAACTAATCAAACTTTTAAAAATAGAATTGGCCAACACAGAAGTAATTGTAATTCCAAAATTAAAAAGTATAATATAGCTACTGGTCTTTCCACTCGTAGCTTTGAAAACAACTATAATTTTGATTTTAATAATACAAAGATTATTGCAACAGAAAATCATAACCTTAAAAGAAAAATACTTGAGTCCATATGCATAACAAAAAAATTGAATAGAGTGTGCAATCTTAAATCTGACACTAATGGTCTGAATAGCACATATGCTAATATAATTACTAAATTGAAATTTTAATTTATTTAAACTAATATGAATATTAGATTTATGAGGTTTCAATGTATGTAGATTAATTGTTGCACAATGATTAATGATTGCTTAATAAATTATTTTAATTTTCATAATTGGTTGTAACAATGTATTGCCTTCTTCTTTGGAGTTTCATCTGTGATGACTGAGATGGCTCCCTTATTCTTATTTTATTTTTAAGGTTGTAAGTGTTTTATTGATATTAATTTAATAGATTTTTGCATTTTTTAACTGTAATGAAATTTGATCCAACCTCAATTTTTTTATTGTGTTTTTATTATAATTATTTATTTTTTAGTGATGCTGTATAATTGGACTTGGTCCGGATTGGACTTAAATATGGCATTATATGCATTTTAAATACTTTTTTAGTATGTATATGGTTATTTATTAGAATATTTAAATATATTTAACTCTGTGATATGTTATAAATTAAACTAAATAAGGGCCTGTTACAGAGATGACTGAGGATGGCTTGTAGGCCGAAAATTTGCATCGAAATAAATAAAATTGGTGAAATAGCAACAAGCAATAGCATTTATTTGTATATTTAAAAGCATTCATCTTAAATCAACAAACATATATTAAATACTTTGTTCACGTTTTAAAATCCACTTTATTGAATAAACTTTAAATTATTATATCAATAACAGCTGCGGTACAATTTTACAATCGTGACGCGTCATCACTGGTTCTTGTCAAACTTAACCGAAGATCGCCGGACTAGCTCACTAGCGCCATTTGTGATAACTAACTGCTTTATATTCTATTACTGCCTTAATTATATATTACTTAAAATTATTAGTGTTGTCGACTTCTGGGGAATAATGAAGCATATGAAGCATTAATAATTAAAATTACGGTAAGTGACCGACCCCAACTAAAAAGAATCTTTTGCTGTTTTCTTTGTCTCTTTAGTGACCGTAGTGAGCAGAATTTGACACTACTAATAATTTTAAATTATAAATAATTAAAGCAATAATAATTGTAATAATTCCAATGAATGCGAATGTTACAATTGAATGCAAAGCAATTAGTTAGCACAAATGGTGCTAGAGTGTGCTAGTCTGTTGACCTACGGGTAAGTTCCGTAGGAACCAGTGATAACACCTCCCATTGTAAATTTGTACCAAAGCCGCTTTTGTATATGTAATAAAAAACAGTTTTCAATAAAGAAAATGTCTCTATCTTCCACAGAGAGGAGGCGCGACCCTCCTGCTGAATCTGCCATTGATAAACTAATTCAACAAACATAGCTCCCTGACTTTGGGAGCTATGTTTCTGAATGTGAAGCTATGTCTGGAGGACACCTATTTTATGATTTGTTTATAAAGGTTATAGATAGAAGAAAAATAAGAGAAATGTTGAATTTTTTATTTGAGTAGTATATTCATGTGATTATCAGTTCAATGTGAAGCTATGTCTGGAGGACACCTATTTTATGATTTGTTTATAAAGGTTATAGATAGAAGAAAAAAGAAGAGAAATGTTGAATTTTTTAGTTAAGTAGTATATTTATGTGATTATCAGTTCAATTTTTTTTTTTTTTAAAGGTTGAAGTATATTTAAGGCAGTGTGCGTCCAAACAATGCGGAATGGTGATGCCAAGGAATTTAAGACATTTTCTTTGTCCTAGCCTCGATGGTCTGTAAGTTGCCTCAACTGTGGATACTTCTCTCATGAAGAAGTTGAAAGAATTTTAGCTTCTAGAGTAGTTTAAACTAATTAACATAAAAAATGGCAAAAATGAAATTTTATGCTTTAAATTATGTTATTGCATTTGTAGTGTCGATCTAGAAATGATCAATGGCATTAGAAAAAATAATATTATGAATTTAATTGTTTTTACAAAGCACATATTTATGATTCACTTGCAATAATGAACTTATAATTATTGTTAGATTTAACCCTTAACTAGTCGCTTCAGGCCAATTTGACCCGATGTTCACTCTCTTGAGGGACATGTTTTACTTTCGATGGACGGGTCTGTTTAACCATTAGGCTCATCGTCACATCAACAGCAGACAGCAAGTTGGACCTCTGGTCCGAGGAAATGATGCCATATTTGACCAGGGACATGGGGCAATAAATACATTCAAAAATGTTCAGTGTGCAATAATTCCACTGTGTTATAATAAGCACAAAATGTCATGAAAAATGTTTGATAAAAGTAACAATATTGTTTATGCCTCTTTTAAATTTAATTTGTTTTAATTTTGTCACAACGAACGTTTGTAAACATTTTACTTATTTTGACTGGAATAAATCTCATTATTTCTCCAAGTCTTATTTCAATTAACCTACTATTTTAATAATTTTTCTCCCTAAGTTTGGATAAAATTTATCAATTTTGGTTTATTATTTTCAATAATAAACCCTTGTAATCGACCATGAAAAAATATATTTTACCTTCTCTCTCCCCCTCAAAATTTTAGATTTTACATTTCAAAATGCGTAGAATCCAAAAATAGAATAAAAAAAAATAAATATCTATGATTTTTTAAATAAAATATTTTATGTGTATATATTTGAGTCAAACCTGTTTAGTTCACTTTAAGTTCAGTTCATATTGGCTCGAAGCAACTAGTTAAGTAAGTATTTTAACGCAACTAGTTATGAGTTAATACCAAGTAAATTAAAATAAAAAAATGTATTCTAGAGTTATAATAAAATGTGTAATATAGTTTTATTGTTCTATCAATTGTTGCTATTATTATTATGTAATAGGTGATACTACAGAATACTGGTTCCTCATCCCTTCCTAATCTCTTCTTGCAAACTCCAAAACTCAGTTATTGAAAAGGATTGTGGACTGGTATTCGAAATATTTTAATAGGTTGATTAGGAAAATTTCCACTCTATTGTACTGTCATTTCTGAAAAACCATTATATGTTTTTATTATATTCAATTCCCATCATTTTCTCCCAATCCCTTCATTCCGATTATATTTGTCTTTTGTTTTTTATCAGTTCCTTGATGTTTTGCTCATTTATTTATTTATCACTTTCTATCGTTGTGAATGGTTACAAATTGTTCTTATTAAAAATAAAATACAGAGCATTGTTATCCGCCTGAACTCTAATGGCAAGGACACTATTGGGAGTTTCTTCGTAATTTAGCTCTGATATTAAACTATAAATATTACTAAAAACTGTAAAAACAATACCAGTTTTGGCTCTTTATGATAGTTTTACATAATGGCTACTGTTGTTGAAAAGATGAAGAATTCCCAAATGGGTTCTCGCTAGCATGGGACAGATAGTTCCAGAGATATATCGATAGTTCGATAGGACAATTGAAGAGCTTTCTATCAAAAGTGGACATCTCCACTTCCTACCAAAATAAATTTCGATGAGTTCTGATACTTATCTCAAAGCTGTACTTAATACTAGCTCCATTTCCGTAAAATGTGTTTTTTTTCCCCCATAGAAAAGTGGATAGAAATTTTGTTATTTCAAGCAAAAATGTAGCTCAGAATGTTGGAAAAATTAGATCTTACTGTAAATTTAAAAAAAAAAGTGGAAATGTAGATGTCATGCCATAATTTTCTTCTTTGTTAGAAAAATGTTCTTCTACCGTTGCTTGGATCTCTTCGTCAGTGTTAAATCTCCTTTGTCAATTTCACGAAGATCAGATTTTAACTTTGAGAAAAGGTAGAAATCGCTAGGGGCCAAGTCTGGACTGTAGGGTTGATCGAAGGTTTCTTGGAAACTTTCAATGCAGTCCTTCACAGTGGCCTTGGAAATCAATGCTATGTGGACAGGGGCATTGTCGTGAAGAAGCCGAAAATCTCTGCTCAACTTCCACCACACTTTCTCTTTGATGGCTTCTCATAAGCGGTGAAGTAGGGCTGCATAATACTTGGAATTCACTGTGGTGTTCCTTTTTTCAAAATCAATCAGGAGTATTCATCTACAATTTCATAAAATGGTGGCCATTACCTTTTTGTTGACTATGTGACTTTTGCTTTTAGTGGAGGTACTTCTCCTGGCCTTCTGCATTCCATGGACTCCCTTTTGCTGAGTGGGCCATGGTATAGAACAATTTTCTCATCCCCAGTTACAATTGAATCCAAGAAAGTTTTTGGGTCGGCGTTACACCCACATAAAAATTCATTGCAGCAGCGAACACATTCCTCTTTTTGAGCAGAGGTATTGGATCTTGAACATTGTTAAAACGCAGAGATTCCTTCAAGGCTAGATACGGACTGACAGGAATGAGGAAGTGCGGGCGATTGGTATGGAGAGTGCAGAGATAGTCATGGAGTATACGACAAGATTCAGCCTGCTTGAAGTAGGAGAATGAGGACCTTACCTAACCTCGTAAACAACTTTAAAACCTGTGAGCTGACAAAACAATATGGCAGCGATTTAGTAAATTGACACTGCTAATAGCATATAATCAAGTCTGATTTACTGGGCCTGCTATTTGACTTACTTTCTACTGCATGCTATTGATGAAACTCGACGAATAGCACAAATAGCATGCTTAATGAGAGGCTTGCGAATACCTCTAATGAGTTTGATAGGTTTCAAACTTTATTAATTCAATTTTGATTTTCTTGCTTATTTTTTAACTTTTTTCTCTAGTTCTTAGTAAAAAGTTATTTTGATAATAAATGTTAATCCTTGGATAGGTTTTTAGTAATTCCTTCAATATTGATTTTCTTCCTTCTTTTTTATTTTTTTTTTGTTTAATTAATTTTTTCTCTAGTTCCAATTATTAAGTTTATTTTTTCTTACTAAATTGTTATTTTTTTTTTTTTGATAAGTTGTAGATAAATATTTAATTGTTACTATTAAAGCTATTAAAATTTTAATTGATAGACTTGTTAATTTGAATTACCTTATCCTTAAAATAAATGCAAACCCTCTTCCCCATCTCCTTTCAAAGATTAAAAACATTGAGGCTCGATATATCGATATTTTTTATTGATATATCGAAATGCTATATTTGAAAACTATTGATACAATACATATCGATATTTTTGTTCGATATTTGCTTCCCTATTAAGATGCGCTCACACCTTTGCCAAACCATGGCAAATCAAAGATGTTCAAGAGAATAATTTCGCTTGGCTTGGCTTGGCTTGTGTGAGTTCGAGTCCAATCCGGTTCTTGGGAGAAGCGCCACATGAGCGCTAGTGTTGCATCCACATATTTGCGTATTTATATAAATTATATATTTTTATTTTTATTGTTTCTTTATAAAATAATAATAGTAAAACTTTACAATCGGGTCGCATTATCAGTATCAGCACCCGGAAGTCGCCGCATTAACACTATCTAGCGCCAGTTGTGCTAACTAACTGGTTTTTTTAAAATTATAACATTCGTATTCATTGGAATTGTTAAAAAGTTTCCTGCTTCAATTAGGTATTATTTAAAATTATTAGTGCTGTCGATTTTCGGTGGTCTGTGGAAGTTGTACCTAAAGCAGTCATAATTGAAATTATGGTAATGGCCCGGCCTCAACTGAAAAGGATCCGTTGGGGTTTTGAATATCTCTTGAGTGAACGCAGTGAGTGGAAGTCGACAGCACTAATTATTTAAATTAATGTCTAATTAAAGTAGTAATAACTTTTACATAACATTTTAGAATAGTTCTCGTATCCATTTTCAGAATTACAGGCGAAAATTGCATTTTTTACGGTTGTTGTTACTTAGCTCAAACTCGTAGCAATCAAAAATCATACTCTGAAGTGTGAAATTCGATCTCGAAATTCTGAGGCACTTGATGTCTATTATTTTATCTATTAATATGCAATGACGCTGTTGGAACATCTGTTTGACATATATAACAATTTTGGGTGGTTGAAGGGGTTTTTCATATGTATTTTTTGTGAATTGTTTAAATATCTTTTTTTAAAAGTGTGGATATTTTGAGAACTTGTTTTTCTTAGCCTATTAGTCTTCTGTTTACGTGAGGAAATAGTATCCAACTGCGTAAATCTGTTAACTTTGTTGATATTTTCATTGAAATTCTTAAAAGTATTGTTCTGACTGAACGTGTCCAGAAAGAGATCTAGGTGGAAAGTTTTGAAGAAGTTCTGAAAATTTGCTCATTTATGTTAATTAGGATGCTCATTACGAATTTAAACTTTTCCACTTCAATTTTTTTATGAAAGTATCAAAAAAATGAAGAAAAAAATCTTTTTTTTTTTCTTTTTTGCTCATTACTTGAAAACATTAATTTGAACAACTTCTAATATTCATTTCACTTTAAATTAAACAAGAGTAAATTACCTACAATTTTGATTTTAAAATTTTTTTATTTGGTCGTTCTGCTTTAAAGCGAAATTGAATGGAAATTAGGAGACAGGATGTAGTGCAGTCAAATAGGAACCAGAAACGCGGTGGAAAGATTTGAACAACTTCTAAAAATGTAATTGTTTATGCTTTTTGGGGTGCTCAATGTAAAGAAACAAAAAAATGCTATGAAGCTCAAAAAATAAATGTTTATCTTCCGTCTCTCAATTGTCATAAATCTGCTAAACTGTATGTACAATTATATAGACAATATATTATGCTTAATAATGTTTACAAGATTCATCTCCATGGTAACACTGTGATTTAAGCCACTATTTAACCTATTGGGATACTCAGGGGAAAAAACCCAGCAAGTTAGGAAAAATAATATCGAGAGTATTGTAACGAGGTATTTCAGGAGGGTCACTACCATTGAGGATGTCATCAAAATGCTTCAAGTGACATCCCATTTCAGGAGGGCCACTACCATTGAGGATGTCATCAAAATGCTTCAAGTCACCTTTGATGCTTTTCTTAATAAATTAAATGCAAACCAAAAAATAATAATTCTCGATCTCCGACTTGTAATTAATATATTTAGTTGCGCATTTTTTTTTTAAATTTATATTTTATTTATATTGAACTGTGTTTTATATTTAATTTAAATAAAATATAAAAAGATGTATTAATAATATGTTAACAGTTTTTAAATGATTATTTTTTCGTCAAATTATATTTTATTAACGTTCACATAATTTATTTCAACTGTCACTTTTATTCACCCAATTATTTTCCATATCTTTTGAATTATATCTTGAAATGTCTTACTCCTAATGAATCGGGGTTTGCTGCATTCGATTCAGCCTTAAAAAATACATTAAAACAAATCTCTTGTATTGTTACTCTAATAAAGGCAAGATGAGAAGCTACTTTTTTCGAAAAAAGGCCGGTTTCTGATCCTATGCTACGTCCTCAGCGGTACGCCAAACTAATATTTTTATCGAAAAAAACAATGTTACAACTTATTGTATTTTTATAATATTATTCATATAAAAATATTTATATGATAAGGCACTTATATCCATTAAAAAAAAATGTAAAGATTTAAAAAAAAAAAAAATGTAAGGGTGCCAAGAAGAAAGTTGCATCGGGGCGCCGGGACCCCTAGGGCCGCTACTGCGAATGTTAAGGTAGACTTTCGTTGGTACTGCCCGCGGTTGCGGCCGGCAAAGCTTGCAAGCAGTTTACTACTATTTTGCCTGAATAGGTAGGGGCATATTTCGCTGGCACTGCTCGGCAGTCTAGGTATGACGTCATACCTATACTGTCGCATCCCTGACCGTTCCTGAAGGAGTCATACTGCCTCAGACGCGACGGTTTCCGCTTGTCATTTGAAACAATGTTATTTAACAAAAAGGGATTTAGTTATTCTGACGACGAACGTCTAGTAGAATTCGTTAACCAGTTTCAGGTACTTTATGACCACAAACATAAGGACTACAGAAATGTAATAGTAAAAAATAATGTGTTGAAAATATATTTATTTTATTTTTATATTCACACATTATTATTGTATTGATAAACAATAAAGAAACCGCGACAGACGAACTTTGTTCATTGCCTAAAATACCTAACTAATATCTAGCTGTAAATAACATAACAATATGTTGTACATATATAGTCGCATATCTGTAAATACTTGTAAATAAACGTATTAATTTATCTATAATTTGTATGTATCTAAATAACATATACTTTTAAATGTTTTAAGGATATACTATATAGTTATAACGATTTGGTTTGAATATAAATATAGGAGAGGTTATACGTTATAGGTTATGCAAGAGTGGAACGCTGCAGTGGGCAGTTTCAGCGAAATATAGAAGCAGTAACAGTTAGCGGCTACGATTGGCAAGCTTTGCCAGTCGCAACCGCGGGCAGTACCAGCGAAAGTCTACCTTTACAATAGCAAAATTACAAAGCAGTTAGTTAGCACAAATAGCGCTAGAGTGCTGGTGCGGCGACCTTCGGATGGAGGCACTGACGATGCGACCCGTCTGCATAAAAATTGTTTAAACCAAAATTAACAGGCGACAAAACCTGACAGAGCGGGAAGTAGCCAGAGTAACACAGTAGCCTGTGGTTAGTTTGCTAAGCTTCTGTAAATCCCCTTTACATGTTTCTCCTTTGACTTGTCTAAGGTATCAACACACCTTTATGCATTATAAAAATAATCCTTTATCATCCTTTGCATGGTAACAAAATGAATAGGTTGCATTACTGTGATGTTTGTTCTAATATTTTCAAAGTATCAATAGCAGCCTATCTGTATTCTTCTATATTTTCAAGAATAATCACACATGTCACAACGGAAAAATAAAAAAAAAACTTAAAATAAAATAGTACTAACATTTTGCTGTGAAACAAATTTCCGCCGTTTCACAGAAAGTCATATTTAATTATAATATACCTATTAGAAATTTTATAATGTGTAAACCGGCTGATAAAACTTCTGCATACAATTTTACAAATTTAAAATTAAAAATATTATATACTATGAACCAAATAAAATATTAAAATAAATTATGAAATTTCATGCAATACTTTTATTGAAATCTTTAATTTATATTATGTGATTGCTTTTTCCGATTAAGCTGTTTTCAATTATTTTTCATGTGCAATGCTTTATTATAATTATTCTAAATTAAGATGCATTTAATTCATTAGAAACTATTTCACTTCAGTTTATCTTGAAAACACAGCATTTCAAACAAAATTTTTTTTTCAAAGGTAACTTAATTTTAAAACAGCCTAATGAACTGTATTGTTTACATTACTGCTTTTTTTTTAAGAGTTTAAATAAAAAAAATGTTAAAATAGAGAGGCAGGTAGAAAGATGTTAAAATAATACATTTAAATTATTCTTCGCTAATAGTATTTTATATTCTTTTGCTCCCACACACAACAATATAAAATGAAGTAATTTATTTTTGTTTCTAGCGATGAAGAACTTTATATAGAAAGTAAGGAACCCGAATGTCTTGAATGTTCTCTCCAGTCTATTGATGAAGATGTAAACAAAGTGATCATATTGCCAGGATCAGCAACCAGCCACTTTTATTTCTAAATAAATAAATATTTTTATATAATCAATTGTATATTGCTTTAATTAATTGATTAAAAAGAAATAAAATATCCTTGGCAGAACTATGAGAAATGCGAGTACCAAGCTTCATCAAAATTGGCTGTCGTTTTAAAGTGCTGACGTTCTTTAACAATGCTTTCCGTTTATGAGAAACATCAATTATGAAAATCTTCAGCTTATCTTCACATTTAAATTAATGTGCTTCACTTTTCATTATAAAATTTCAATATTATATTATAATATCAGTTCCCTTCCAATAAATATATTCTTCATTAAAACACAATTCATTATTCTTGTTTATGCTCTATAATACTTAGCAACTAAACTTTTATAAAATAAAAATTTTGTTTACAAAAACCATTTATTTTTTGTCGAGCTATAACATAATATCATTATTATATTTAATTATGATAGATATTGCCTGATTACAGTTAAACAGGTGGTAGATATTGCCTGATTACAGTTAAACAGGTGACAGATATTGCCTGATTACAGTTAAACAGGTGATAGATATTGCCTGATTGATTACAGTTAAACAGATGATAAATATTGTCTGATTACAGTTAAACAGGTGATAGATATTGCCTGATTGATCACAGTTAAACACTGTAATTAAACATTATAATGCTATAATGATATTTTTTTTTGTTAAGAATTAGTCTTGGTTAGTCAACATAAATAATGAAAATGTGAGTTTTCTCTTCTAAATTTATTTATTAAATTTCAACTTCAGAAATTATCGAAACATACAGTTGATAAATAAATTAGGTTACAGTACTGCCACAACTGTATCCTCAACAAACAATAACAATCACTTCTATAATTATTCTACAGTTGATATAAATGTTAAAACATCCAAAATGTCAGCTTCATTCCAACTTGGCATCAACCTGAAACATCACCTTAGCTATGGCACCTTTTTTAAGCATTTCAAGTCCTTTCTGATATTCATTCAATTTATATTCCTTCACTCCCAGTTTTTCAAAGTCGAGGAATCTAAAATAAAAATATGATGAAAAAAATATATGAAATTATCTGCGATTATGTAATAAAATTACTAAACCTACTTTTTATCCATCGCTTCCATCAAGTCGAGTGCTTTTTTCATTGAAAATGGGTTAATATTGCTGCCAATTATTGTCAATTCTTTCTTATAAATGTCATAAGGAGAAATCCTAAAAAAAAAAAGGAAAAAATGTTACATGATGCCAAAAAAGTAAATAAAAAATAACAAATGAAGAGTCCATAGGAGAAAGAGGGAGGGCATCCAAAATGCATTTTGAGAGAGTCTGGAGAACCTCCTTTCTTCCATGCATGGTTATTCTTAAGACCATTCTAAAAAAAAAAAACATCTTCATTTCTGGCTGTTTCTTTTTAGCATCATAATCTCCTCGAGGATTTGAACATATTGAAGTGCCTAAAAACATTTCAGGAAAAAATGGGAATTCTCCTGGGGGAGTCCTAATAATCTAGCTATCTAGTAATAATAAAAATTGTTTGTCACTAAAAACATTGTCGTTAAAATTTACGATATTGATTATATAATATATTTTTTTTAAGTATTGATATGCATAACTTATAATATTGTTTATTTTGGTTTATTATTTTCAATAGTAGACCTTTGGAATCGACCGAAGAAAAAAATTTTGTAACCCACCCTCAAAATTTGAGGTTTTACGATTCAAGATACGCAGAATCCAAGTATCGAATAAAAAAAATCCGTCCGTCAGCTGTCCGCGGCTTCTCTCCGAGACTACTGGACCGATTTTCTCGAAATTCGGTACCAATGTCACAGGTCACCCCAGCAAGTTTTGTTGGTGCTTTTATTGTATTCAAACGAAAGCTGACGAAATTCCCTACAAAAGGAAAAAAAATCATTCAAATCGAACCAGTATTAGCTGAGATATTGCGTAAGGAACTTCTGAGACTGATGGTTCTGGCGGTTAGTCATCGTAGCCCTAGGCCTCCTGACTTATTTATTGGGCTTCTGACTTCCTCGTATCTCTCTGTTTTATTCTTCCTTGGATTATTTCTTTACCTCCTTTAGCTTTCTTAGTCTATCATTTTTTTTTCCTACTCTGGTGCACATCAAATATTTTCTGTGTATCATTTTACAACACAGCCTACTTGCATTGACACAGTTTCTTCTTAACACTACCAGGTCGGCACTCTCACGGCGATCATCTTGGGACAAGCTTCAAATTTCTTTTCCTTGGATGCCTACTGCTTTATTTTTTACTTCCTTGTACGAAGTAAAGGAAGTATTGTAATCGCGAAAATTTTCGGTTTTCAGATTTCGACGGAAATATCCATTTTGACCATCCCTGAATCCATTTTGACTAGTTTCGTCATGGCGTCTGTACGTACGTACGTTCTTTCGTTCGTATTTCGCATAACTCAAAAACCGTTAGCCGTAGTAAGTTGAAATTTCGTATTTAGGATTGCTGTAAAATCTAGTTGTGAACCTCCCTTTTTGGTCACTGCTTGATCACCGGAAGTGGTACTTTACTTGAAGGTCATAATTGATTTTATCAAAAATTATATTAAAATACTATGCAAAACTTCTCATATTTAGTATTAATAACTTATATATTGATTTAAATAACATACTAGATTTTGGTTTTAATTGAAAAATCGGAAGAGGTACTTCACTTGAAGGTGATATTAGACTTTCATCAAAAATTATATTAAAATATAATGTAAAACTTCTCAAATTTGGTAAATAGGACTTTTATATCGATATGAATGCATTTAATATATTTTGGTTAAAATTGGTGAGCCGAAAAGGGTACTTTACTTGAAGGTCATAATAAGCTTACATCAAAAATTATATTTAAATTAAATACATAAATCATATGTTTCGGTAATAAAGGTTACAAACGCAGTTTGGTTTCCAATCCAATTAAACATTTTTATTACTTGTTTTAAGTGTTAAAATTTAGTGTAAAATACTAGTTTTCCTCCCCATTTGTGTGTGTGTGTGTGTGTCAATAGATGGATGTCGCGACGCCGAGTGTCGTTTTTACTGCAATCTTCGGAAACCAGTAACCAAATTCAGGATCACTTTTTGAGCCACCGATTTATAGTTTAATAGGCGTACAAGGAAGTCATGTGTTGTCCACATCAGATATTTTCGGACAAAAATATGTTCAATAATTTATTTAAAATAAATTAATTAGTGGATATGATAACAAACAACATCCCACATACATTTTTACGAGTGAAGGGAATTAAAAATCCGTACAACCTAAATAAAAACATATATCGGAAATTGGTCTACTAAAAAAATTATTCATGCTGTAACAGTTGATATTAACTACTTAGTTAATTATCTGCTCATGGTTTCCATCTAATTAATTATATTTTATTCAAATTTAAACCCAAAATGGGATAAATGATGATGGTCCTATACCTAATAAACTGTTTTATTTAAAATAAAGTGAAGAAAGAATTTAGAAAAAAATTAATTTCAAAGTCCTTGAGACATCCTGTATTTTCGCTCTCACTAATAAAGGACATTCCATGATCGTACATGAAAAAAGAATTTTTTGTTTATGGCCGCTAAATCGACAATTTTTCCCTCTCTGCGGCGGTCAAAATAAAGCATAAACACAGTAGTGTTAAATGGAAAGGTAAACATTTTTTTGTTTGTTAGTTTTATTTTAACCATCTCCTCCTAACAATAAATTAGTTTTACGATAAACATGATTTAATATGTTAGCACCGGGATATCAATGTTCCCCCAACGTACACTAACAATTATCGGGAGTAGACGTTCCGAAATGATTAACAATTTTGTTAACAGAAAAGATTTATGTTGAGAATATTTTAATATTATGAAGAAAACAGCTCGGAGATTCGAGAGATCTCTTATCGCTATCAGTTCTTGAAACAGTAACTGGAGTGCTTTTGTATCAGCAGAGGTAGGATGAACATGAATCCACCCAACAAATTATTCTTAAAACAAAGTATAGTAATAATTTAATTTAATCTATAAAATAATTGTAAATTTAAAAATGTCCTTTTGCTCTATTGTTTTCATAAGGAAAATTTGTTACCGTCCAAGAAAAAAAATGTTTAATCACTCCTCCTGTAAAATCTGAGATTAGTAGAATCCAAAAATCGAAATAAAATAAAAAATCCGACGCCGCACGCCGCACAGTTGTCAAAAACGGCCTTTTGCGAAAAAATAGCCTTTCATCTCGCTTTTAGCTAAATAACATAACAAGAGTGTTCTGATTTCCTCGCATCTTCCTACTTCATCCTTCCTTGGATTATTTCTCCACTTCCTTCAGCATCGCGGTTTTTCCTTTTTCATTTCTCACTCAAGCTCCATCCAATATTACATGCCCTAACCATCACAGCCTACTTGCATTGACAGTTTTTTTTATTAACACTCCCAGTTCAGCAGTCTCACGGCGATTATGGGATAAGCTTCAAATTTCTGCTTCATAGATGCCTACTGCTTAATTTCTTTGCTGAA
Source organism: Rhaphigaster nebulosa (assembly GCA_948150685.1). Taxonomy (NCBI): domain Eukaryota; kingdom Metazoa; phylum Arthropoda; class Insecta; order Hemiptera; family Pentatomidae; genus Rhaphigaster; species Rhaphigaster nebulosa. Next base: position 247,112,594 of record OX411306.1, on the reverse strand, counting down.
CTTGGTAAATATCTTTTGTAAAATATTATAAATGTTTCTTTCCCGAAACACTCCAAATGCTCATTTGAAAGATAATCCAATTATCTAAACTGTAAACCAAAGCAATACGGAAAGTCCTGTGAATGGACAGGCCAGATATTTTTGAAATATTACTATTTGGAAATAATAAACCATTGTGTAATAATTTGCAGCGTTTTTTTCTTAAACTATTTGGAGTTTTAAGAAATGTAATTCAAATTTCAAAATCTCTGATGAAATTGCCGTACAATGGGTCAACCGAAAAATACGCTGTCCATCTTTATATTAATATATATTATATATATATATATATATATATATATATATATATATATATATATATATATATATATATATATAGATTAAGACCGATTATGATTAAGCTTAGGCTTGCTGGATTCATTCCAATCATATTTAAAAAAACAGAAGTTATTAGGCAATTCTGGTATTGCGCATATTTAGATTAAATCTAATCTAGAGAGCACACTGAACGATAAGAGTTTCCGAGTATAAAATTATCGGTTTCCCGTTGGGGAATTTCACTTGGGTTGCAACAAGTAGTGAAGATTGGTACCGCAGTAATATTACTTAGCAGTAAGTAGTTAATTAAGTAATTTGATATAATAATATATAATTACAATATATTGCTAAAGGCAGACTTTCGCTGGTACTGCCCGCGGTTGCCGCCGGCAAAGTTTGCGGACAGTTTACTACTACTTTGACTGAATAGGTAGGAACATATTTCGCTGGCACTGCCCTGCAGTCTAGGTATGACGTCATACCTAGACTGCCGCGTCCCTGACCGTTCAAGAAGGAGTCATTTAATTCAATGTAAGGGCTTATAAAATCTCTAATCGGCCGCCATTTTAAAACTAAACGATGGATGGTAATTTCGAGTTCCGTGATTCATTTTGGGATGAAAAGCCGCGGACGGCCGACTGACGGATTTTTTTATTCGATATTTGTATTCTAAGTATTTTGAAATGTGAAATATCATATCTTGAGGGGGGTTAAATTTTTTTTTTTTGTTCGATAACAAAGATCTATTATTGAAAATAATAAACCAAAATGGATATATATAAACTAAGAAAGAATTCGATAATTAACTAAAGAGAAATATTTTCCCAGATTGAAAACAAATTTATGTAAATGATAGTAGCAAAAAGCATTGGAAAGCTAAAGATTTGATGGCAAGGATGAAAAATAAATGTTTCCATGGAATCTAAATAGAAAATGTATCTCAAGTAGCGTGGTAAGTAAAATTTGTGTGATGCAGGCAGCATATATGTAACTTTAAAGTCAACGATAATTTATCTAGAAGAAAAATTTGAAACTACTCGTAGTACTTGAATCGCGAATCGCGCTGTGGTCTCCAGGATGTAAATTGCCGCCACGAGGTTCGGCCCATGGAAAATCCGTTTCGGGGAAAGAAATATAGATCCTCGTGCTGACCCCGAACAGCCATAATCCGTGGATCTAGAGCGATAAGTTTTGAATATATTAGTGTATTTATTGTTATTTTGATGTTCTTGTTACACGGATGCTATAGTTAATTAAATGTTGCCAGTTTGAAGAGATGACGCCTAGCCAGCCAATGAAGAGAGTCACCACCCAGTGCTGCGACATCCCCGTCAGCAAGATGCAGTCCGGTGCGGCCTACGGAGCCGAAGCGAACATCTTCAGGCCCGCGACCATCGCTGACCTGGAGCTCAGCACACCGCAGTGTCTCCTGCTGGCGCTGCTCCACTCGCTGGTGACGGGAGACATAATGTCTTGTGTATTTCTGGCCGACATCTCCCACAAGATCCAGAGGCTCCGCTCGAGACACCTCAGAGTGTGGCTCTTGGAAGATTTCTTGTTTCCTCGAACTGACATTGAAGATGCTATGGCTCTCCTCGTCCAGCTGGTAGGAGATGGTACCCTCAAGCTGCCCGGTTACGTGATGGCAATAATGACCGCACTGGCCAATCAGTACAGGATCCCTGGTGTACAGCTGAGGACATTATCGGAGGTATTTCTCAATAATATATCATTTAACATTTGCTTTTAAAACACTTATTTCTAGAGACTATTTCCTATAAAGCAGGTACGTTTTTTGTTTAATTATTTGTTCAAACAGCGACCTGAATTCGCTTCTTAAATCGTTTTAAAAATCAACTAGATAATCTTTCAAATTAATTTGAAATTTAATATGAAATATGTGGATCAATTTGAAATGTAATAATTACTGATGTTTAAAGACTAGTCAAGTAGGATGCTGAACAAAAATTCAATCAGCTTTGCACCTTCCAAATCCTTGCAATAAACTCGATTCGCGATTATGCTATCATTATATGAATGCCAAATTCATATTAAGCATCTTCGATAACCCAATGATAACGAATAGTTTTGGTCAATAGGATTGTCACATCAAAAATTTGATAATAATAAAATAATAAAAAATAATGAAAGAAAAGTAAGGTAATGCGATGTAACTGAAACAGTCCATTCCAACAGGAAAGAGGTAAACTAAGGAAGTTATACCTAGTGCCATCTCCTGGTATCAATATGCCTGGTGCCATCTCCTGGAATCCATATACCTGGTGCCATCTCCTGGTATCCATCCATATACCTAGCGCCATCTCCTGGTATCCGTATACCTGGTGCTATCTCCTGGTATCCATATACCCAGTGCCATCTTCTAGTATCCATGCATATACCTAGTGCCATCTCCTGATATCCATATACCTTGTGCCATCTCCTGGTATCCATCCATATACCTAGTGCCATCTCCTGGTATCCGTATACCTGGTGCTATCTCTTGGTATCCATATACCCAGTGCCATCTCCTGGTATCCATATACTTGGTGCCATCTGCTGGTATCCATATACCTGGTGCCATCTCCTGGTATCCATATACCTGGTGCCATCTCAAGGTATCCATATACCTGGTCACTTTCTAGTAAATGAAATGGAGTGAAACTTAGATTAGGTTTTGTTTTTTAATACATCCTCTTATATGTTGTTAAAGTTTATTAAAATTCATTGTGACATCTTTAAAAAAAAATACTTTTTTTTATGTTTTTTTATTGTTTATTTCCACTTTTTCCGATCGTTTTCGATAAGTTTACAAGGGAAATCAAGCTGTGTTATCCATTAAATCCAATTCTACGGGGCAAGTGGAAGTGTTGAAAAATATATAATATATTTTGTTGATAAAGTAAGACTGTGAGCCAGCAATCTAGAAATTTAATTGATTTTAATTGATCAACAGTGGTAAAATTAATCAACATTAATTTAAAGGCTATAATTGATCAACTAGTGGTAAAATTTTAGAAGGAATCTCATCAGAATTGCGGGTGTGAGCTCTATCGGAAGTTGAACTAATGGAATTTTAGGATCCACTTACCCCCGTTTACTTCATAGCAACAAAAACAAACAAGGAAAATAGGAATATTATATTAATCAAAATTACGTTACACATTCATAATATCTACGATCCTAAGCGCGAAAAAACAATCCCAACCGCATATTCGTAACCTAAAAATCTAACTATATATAGTCAATATTCGAATGAATTAAAAATCGATATGCGAGCCCCGCGAAAATTTAGCAGCCTAGATGACTCTAGATGACGTTACCGAAAAAATTAAACAAAATCTCGAAACTTGGGAGCAATCAAAACATTTTGTTCATATGCATCTTAAGCATACCCGATAACCTATAATAGAATCTACTATACTGAAAGAAGAAAAAAAATCAATTCCCGATTAATCGATATCTAGTTCATATTTAGCATTCTCTATAACAGCAATTGTCAGCTGGTTAAGTCATCCATTCTAATATAAGGCCAATTGATGTATTGAATATAAAGCATAAATTTACTAGCAACTGAATGTTTCTGTTTCAGGAAGGCCGCTGCGATTTGGCGATTCAACTTGAAAACGCAGTCGCTAACAACAGTCCCAGGGATATTTTCGAGCTGGCAAGTGAAGGAGCAGATGTGTGTGGGTCGACTCAGTCCGGGGACAGCCTTCTGCATTTGGCAGCAAGGACCAGCAGCAGTGCCTCTATCGCAGCCCTTGGTATCCTGAACGCGGACCTGGAAGTTGAGAACTCTAGTAATGCCACTCCACTGGAGGAAGCTGTAAGACATAATTGTGCGTCTTCAATTAAGGCTCTGTTAATGACTGGTGCTAAATTTGACAAGCGTTCGGGTAAAGGAGACACTTATGTCCATATCGCTGCCGCTAGAGTCCTCAACGAAGCACTAGAAGCATTGCTAGAAGGAGGAATGAACTTGAACGAAAAGAACCACCTCGGCGAAACGCCATTAGTACAAGCCGTTAAGGCAGGTAATGTCCGCGGTATTGAGTTGTTACTGAAGAAAGGAGCGGATTTCAGTGCTCTACAGGATGTCAGATTGAAAGATGAAGACTCCATAGTCCATGTCGTAGCTCGCTCAGGAAATGTCGAAATCCTCAAATTACTGAAAGATGAGAAGATGCCAGCAAACGTGAAAAATCAAAACGGCCTCACGCCATTGCATGTCACTTCTAATCCTTCGATTGTGAGAATGCTCCTCAGGATGGGTGTTGATATGGGAACACAGGATAACGCAGGCACCACTCCTTTAATGATCGCTGCGAAAAATACGAACACGGATATCATAAGTTTGTTATTGGTAAATGGAGCCGATCCTAACATAAAGAACAAAGAAGGTCGGACCGCGCTTCATTACGCCGCTGAAGGAGGTTGCGTTGGATCGGTGACCACTCTGCTGGTCGCTGGAGCCAGGGTGGATGACCAGGATAATAAAGGCGACACTCCAGTCTTCGTTTCAGCCGTAAATAATAAGCGAGAAATTCTACAGCTACTAGTAGAAAGGGCTGTCTTGGGTCTGAGGGGCGGCAATGGCGATGGGATATTGCATCGTGAGGCCCGCAGTGGACATGTCGAAGTCGTAAGAGCCCTACTCGAGGCCGGAGCGGATGTGGATATGAAAGGTCAGTTCCAGAGGACTGCCTTACATCTTGCAGCAGAGGGAGGACACATCGCGGTGGTGACAGCGCTGCTTGATGCCGGGGCGGCGGTGGATATAATGGATAAGGACCAGTGGACTGCCTTACATTATGCAGCACGGGACGGACGCAACGCTGTGGTGGTAGCGCTATTGGACCGCGGGGCAGACCCAGCAGCTAAGTCAGTTACAGGCAGGACACCGCTACTATTAGCATCTTATAATGGCCGCTTGGCCATAGTGCAGCGGCTCGTTGACCACGGGGCTCCTGTCAATGATAGGACTGATATTGGATGCACTGCCTTAGGCTGGGCTATTGACAGAAACCACACAGCTGTAGCAGACTACCTGAGGTCCAAGGGCGGGGTCCAATGACGTCAACAGCCTGGTTGTCTTCTGTGACAGCGCGGGCAGAGCTCAGCAGAACTGTTATTGAATTAATGTTAATGTTAGCATTGTTATTGAAGTTTATTTGTTTTTATATATAAAATATAACTTTTCTAAAAATATTAATTTAGTAAATACTAAAATAAAGACCCTTTTTTTAATAATCATATACGAATATTTTTTATGAAATTGTATTACTGCTGGTTTATTTCATTATTTAAATTGAATTGTAAATAAAATGATATCCTTCTATTTAGTTTTAAGTACCTACTGTGCCAGTGTACTATTTCGCTGGTTTGGAAATTTGCCGGAATAACTGAGTGTTGATCCCTGTTATCTAGGCTCAAAAGAACATTATCGATAAATAAGAAAACTCTTAGAAAAATATTAATTTAGTAAATACATTATTATTTAGCGCCTTTTTATTTATTTTGATGAAAATGCAGTTTAAAAAAAAGTAGGTAATTAAATAAAAGATTAGGGATTGATAAATTATTTGCCACTTCTATAAATGTGTTCTATTGAAAACTAGTTTCGAATGTTATACATTCATCTTCTAAAAACACACAAAAAATTCAAAAATGTTGGTACTGATCAAGGTTTAAATGGATTATATCAAACAGAAAAGTTTGTACTGGTTTCTTCTCGCATTGTACTAACAATGAACGAGAGGTAGGCAGGATGTTTTTAGGTAAACGGTTTAAGGGTCAGGGTTTTTCCAGTAATGCCGCTGAGTAATTGTTTTTTCTGTTATAGATGGGAATAAATTTAAGATTGGAATATTGGAGATATTTATTTGGTCATTTAAGCAAAAATCTGGATTGGATTTGAAGGATTTTATTATTTCAAATGCTTCATATATATTTAATTTGAGACTGTTTTCAACGTGATGTATTAATTTAACTCCTGAGTCTTTGATGAATTTATGATTATTTTCATTTAAATGAATTGCAAAGTTGGAATTATCTGTCTTATTATTATATGCGCGTATATGTTCCTTTAATCTCTGATTTAGCGATCTTCCAGTTTTTCCCGTGTATTTGGCTGCATAATCATTAGAATTTAGTTCAAATACTCCGCTTTTTTGGAAAGGGTCTATTTTGTCTTTAGGGGAAGAAAAATATGAGGATAGGGTTTTTCCTATTTTAAATGCAGGATTTAATCCTAGTTTTTTCAATTTCCGACTTTGGTGGATATAGGGCCGTAATATGGAATCAAAACATAATGTTTCGGGATGGGCCTATCTTCGGGGATTGTTGAATAGATATCGTTAATTGTCTTTTGTATTTGTTTTTTTTTTAATATGATTGATAGTGGTTTTATTATACCCGTTATTTTTTGCTATGGAATATATTATTTCAATTTCTTTATTATAGTTCTTTTTATTTAATGGTATGTTCAAAAGACGGTAAATCATGCAATTAAAGGCTGCGAGTTTATGTGCTATCGGTCTTCTAGAACCATTGCTTATAACGATAATTATTTTCTTGTCTTAATTAAATTCATAATTCATAAATGTTTTATAAAACTGATTTATATTAATCTAATTTAATATGTATAATAATACCAAACTATATTTTGAATTGCTTATTTTTGAATTCTTTGTGTGTTTTTAGAACTGTGGATGAATGTATAACATTCAAAACTAGTTTTCAATAAAACAAATTTAGAGAAGGGGCAAATAATTTATCAATCCATAATTAAATTGATCCTTCTATACCATCATGCGGATATCAAATAAATAAAAGATTTCTAAGATAAAACTTCATGGATTTTTTCGCAGATTCAAAACACCATTGAACAGCATAAAACGCAAATTATTATACCTGAGAAATTTATATGCTTGATAAAGCTTACAATGAAGGATTCAAAATGTTTGGTGTATAATGACAATATAATAAATGGCGAAAGATCCGAAGAATATCGTGCAGGAAATGGATTCCGGCAAGGGGATCCACTGGCCTGTAAGTTGTATAATCTGGCGTTCGGAAAGGCTATAAAAGACGCGGGCTTACGTGGACGAGATAAAGGACAAGGAAACATATTTACCAGACTTGTCCAATTGTTGGCCTTTGATCATGATGTAGATATTGTTGGAAGCTCTCTTCAGGCCGGGACTGAAGCTGTTCTGGAACTGGAGGGTCAAGCTAGAAGACTTGGACTTGGAGTTAATGAGTCCAAAACCGAGTACATTGTAACAGAAGAATTTGTAAGTTTCAATTTGGAAAGTTTTTCATAACTTTGAAAAGGTATCGTAGTTGACTTATCTGTGGTCACCCAGGGGATAATAACTCCGATATTGAGAAAAGAAAGAGGATAAACCGCAGACAAATAATGCTACTTAGGGCCGGGCAAACAGCTGAGCAGGCGGGTGCTTTCAAGGCAGACCAAGTCCCACCTCTATAAAACCTTGGTGCGCCCCGTACCTCCTTATGGATCGGAGTGTTGGACAACATCTAAGGGCGGCAAAAAGGAGAAAATTGGAGACGACGCACGAACCAGGAGCTATACGGAATGGGTCTTCTAAGGACCACGATGTTCAACTTTTCCGCTTGGAGAGGGACTTGATACTTGCCCAGTACTCACGCATTCTCTGGCTGTGTTTCTCCCTTCTCGCCTTTGTCCAGAGGACGCCTGTTATCTTAAGGGATGGTCTTTTGTTTGATTATTCTGCTGAGAGGTGATCGGGTTCTGATGTCATCCGTTATCCCCAGTTCCCGCAAGTCTTTCCTCACTTCTGTAAGCCATGATGTTACTATCTTCCTGTTCTTCCAGTAGTTGAGAAACCTATTTGTCATCCTTGTTGGGTTCATCCTCGTGATATGTCCATAGAAAGCCAGACGCCTCTTTCTGGCCACGTCTGTGATTTTTTCAGTATGACTATATAGTTCCTGGTTTGGTCGTCTCCTGTACTCTTCATCTACTTTGTATTTGTCCATCCTTGTATCTTTCTCAGGATTTTCCTCTCCTCCAATCTGTCCAACAATTCTTTCCTATTCAGCATCAGACACTGTGCAGCGTATAGAGCTTCTGGTAGTGCCTCAGTTTGGTGTTACGAGAAAGACACTTCTTGTTATAAATGTTCTTGGTCAATCGATAAGCCGGCTCTAATTTCTTAAACCGGGTTGTTAGTGCTAATCTTTCTAACAGATTTGGTTCTAGCCATTCTCCTAGATATTTAAATATATTAACTTTCTCAATTTGGCCCTGTTCCAACTGTAGTTTGCTGGAAGTATCACTGATGTTGGTGAGGTATTTTGTCTTTTCTAGTGACACCTGTAATCCTACCTTTGCAGCCTGGTGTTTAAGAGCATCGAGCTGTTTCACTGCTACTTCTACTCAGTCGGCCAGAAGTGCCAGGTCGTCTGCGAATGCCAAACAGTCCACTAATAGTCCTTTTCCTTTGTGCCCCACGTAAATACTGCTTGGTATCCTCTGTTCATCCAGTTCTTTCCGCCACTCCCTGATGACCTTGTCCAATGCACAGTTGAAGAGAAGGGGCGAAAGTCCGTTTCCCTGTCTAACTCCTGTCTTTATTTCAAAACTTTCCGAAAGTGTTCCTCTGAACTTCACGCGTGATCTGTGTCGTGGGTGTTCCAATACAGGCCCATTTCCTGCAGGATTCTCAAGAGGGTAGTTCTGTTCACTGAGTCGTATGCCTTCTTGAAGTCAACAAAGGTGACTACGTACTTCTTGCCTGCTAGCTTAACTTGCATTAATACTGACTTCAAGCTGAGGATATGATCAGAACAAGAGCGTCCTTTTCTAAAACCACTCTGGTATTCTCCCAATTGTGGATCCAATTGAGGTTCGGCTCTGTTCGATAAGGCCTTAGATAATATCTTATACGTAACTGGTAACAATGAGATTCCTTTATAGTTGTTGATGTCGGTCAAGTCACCCTTCTTGTGTAAGGGGTGGATCGGTTGTCCAGTCATCCGGTAGCCTCTCAGTTTCCCAAATGTTCCGTAAAATCTCTGTTAACTTGTTGATTGCTTTATCCCCAGCCTGCTTCCATAGTTCGGCAACTATTGCGTCTTCTCCTGGTACTTTGTTATTTTTCAGCGATTGGATGATGTTTCTTACTTCTTCTTCTGTTGGTTGGAGAGAGTTTGGCTGCCTCGGATTCTCTTGATAAACAAATGAGGTTTTAGGGGGCTCACAGTTGAGGAGATTCTCAAAGTATTTGGCCAATAGGTGGCAGTTCTCGTTGTCATTATAGGCTATGTTCCCATCAAGTCCCCTGAAGTGTAGGCTGGGTGCGGTATAATGCTTGAGGTTTTGCTTGAAGGTCTTGTAAAAGTTCCTAGAGTTGTTCTTCTTAAAGTCTTTTTCTAATTGCATTAATTGGTCCTGGGTGTATTGACGCTTAACCTTCCTAATGATATTGGCGGTTAGTTGACGCTGCTCTATGAACTTATCCCTATTTGCTTGGGACTTCTGTGAGTTCCATTGCAGCCAAGCAGCAAGCTGCACCTGTCTCTGTGCGATCGCTTGGTCGCATGTACTGTTCCACCAGGTGTGTTTCGTCCCTTTCATTAACGGTGCGACTTCTGTGGCAACTTTGACTAAGTTGTCCCGGTAGTTGGTCCCGGTTGTAACATTCCTATTCCATTGCTTGCATTTTCTCTGTAAGGCTGTTGTTTGATTTCAGTTTCTCCAGGTCATAATTAGTGAGTTTGGGTGTTCGCGTCCTTCTTGTATTCCTGGATAAAAACCGTAGTTTTATTTTGGAGAGGTAATGGTCTGAGTCCAGGTTGGCCCCTCTAAGAACCCTGACGTTTTGTATTTCTCTGTGGGACCTTCTGGAAATGGCCACGTGGTCTATCTGAAACTCCCCAAGGAGTTTGTTAGGCGAAGTCCATGACTTCTGCTTCCTTGGTAGACATTTGAAAGCCGTTGATTTCATTACCAAATTAAAGGTCTTACACAGTCAGTTGGGCTTTAGCTTCTGTAAAATTCGTGGAATCTTTCCAATAATTCGTACCGAGCCTTTTTCATATAAATATCCTCTTGTTATTTATCATCTTGAAACTAACATCACCATCTTTAATGACATGCCTCGAATTCATTATCTCATCCTTATTAGACTCCTGAACATTGAATATTTCATCCATTGCCACTAGATTGACAACCTCTCACTCACAGTCGCATCCTCTTCATTTTCAAATCATTCCAACACTGGATTTCTGGACGAGTCTTCGGTGTCTCCCAAAAAAATCATATCTCCTGTCGTACCTTTTCCTCTTTAAAGCGACTAAATTACCTCCGCCACCTATTTCCATTTGAAACCCGTAAACTCCTAGTTACCTCCTTAATAATCCCCCACTTTGATTATTGTTGTGCTGTGTACGGGAGAGTATCTGGAGACCTCGAGGCAACAATAAAAAGTTTTATAAATTGCTTTGTAAGATTTATCTTCGGGATCCCGAGGGACGCCTCTATCTCCCGATATTACGAAGAGTTGAAGTGGCTTTGCCCTTCCTACCGTCGTAAGTATATCCTGGCATTTACCAATTTGTCCAAGTTCCTCTACCAAGTCATCCAATCCCGTCGCCCATCATACACCTTCGACCTCCTTCCATTCAAATCCTCTGTTCATTCTCGTCATACCCGTTCTCGGCCTTCAGATTTATATACAGCGGCCCACCGATCCGCAGCTTTTCTTTTCTTATCCGATCCTCATCCTTATGGAATTCCATTCCTCCGACAAACCGTCGCTCCAAAGCTATTCCCATCTTCAAATCCCGCTTATTCAATCATATCCTTTCCATCCAGGTCCAAAAGAATTGTAAATAGAGGATCTTTTGTTTCAATCAAAATTTGTGAATATGTACGAAATATATACGAATAAATACGAACTGTCCGAGTTCGATACCGGCTGAGGCAGATAATTATTTATTCTGTATTCAGTCGTGGATCGACCCTGCGGGATCGGGAGACTTCCCTCGATTCAGACTCTATGAAGCGGGGAAAAACCTGGCGGTTGAGCGAGATCTCGGCCAAATCACATTCTCGCACAACCGTTGGCCTAGAAACAGCACGGTCCTTACCAAGTATTGAACCCAAGACCCTTCACGGGTTGTAATGCTACAGATTTTTTATCAATAGAAGAAGTTCATATTCAATTCGTATTCGTATTTCAAGAAGCAAGAAATTAGACCATCAATGGCTATTTCTTTTGCTAGAAGTTACTACATTTTGACTTGTTATAGTTTTCATTTGTATTTATTTATTGAATTTTCTTTTTTTTTATCTGTTAACTCATATATTCCTATTTTATCTACTCTAAGGTTCTGAAGCCCACCTATCATTGGCTGTAATTGTTATTCTAAAGGGACTTGTTCCGGAATAAATAAAGGGTTAATTATTATTATTATAAAATACATTTATTATTCCGAGGCTTGCCTCAACAATACTACACACATCGGACCCAACCTTGATATGTTATACTCCAGTTAATCGACTGGCTGGAGGAATCTCCTTCCCTTCCTCTGGAAGAAGGTATAAAGTGGAGGCAGCGGTTCTGAGAAGTCACCAAGAAGTTAAGAAATGCGTCGGATTTCCGGTCTGGTCTGGTGCCAACTTTGGTCTACCTTAATGCAATTTCTTCTCTCTCACTCTCTTCCTCTATACTTCTTCCTTCTGTGTTCTATATCCTCTCGCCTCCTTTGTTCGCTCTAAATAAAGATCTGATTTACTTGATTTGTGTGATAATTAATTTGATTTGATGTACCAATTGGCTTAAGTAACTATAGCATGAAATAAACAAATATCTTAACATTTACTCATTGGCCTGTGAATATAATTTATTGATTATTAATAATAATAATAAAAGGCTTAGCGAACCCGAAGGTTCGATGCCGATACTTCCAATACCTACAAACCTCTGTCCACAGACTACCGTCCAAACCCAAACCTCGGTCCACAGATTACCGTCCAAACCCAAATCCATTAGATCACCCTTAACACAATCCTCCCATCTACATTTCGGTCTACCCCGACCTTTACCTCGGACGTTTACCAGCAGGCCCAGCGTTTATTAACTTTTTATGAATTCATTCGTTACTGGGCCCAACAGATTTACAAATCTCAACCGTCAATCCCATTTCAACCGTCGCGATGATATCACTTCGATTAATATTAACAGGGTGCATGCTCCGCAATTCCGCGTTGTGTAACCTCCTAAATTCTCCAGTTGACTCATCCTTTTTCGGACCAAATATTTTACGCAATATTTTATTCTCGAAGACCTTAAGACGTTGTTCGTCCTTCAAGGTTAGCGGCCACGTTTCACACCCGTACAGAACTGTAGGCAAGATAATAGTTTTGTATATTCTAAGTTTTAAGTATCTGGACAAAATACGCGACCTAAGTAATGTTGACACCGAAAAATAGCAAGCATTTCCCACCTTCAACCGCGCCTTTATTTCTTCTTGAATTTCGTTTTTTCTAGTAATCGTACATCCCAAATACTTGAATTTCTCAACGTGGTCAAACCTATTTTCTCCTATGTTTATATCATCAAATTTAATTTAATTTATCATCAAACTTAATTTAATTTATCTATTTAATCAAATTTAATTGATGATTAAAATAAATACAATTCCGTATTTAATAATTAGAGCAGTATTTTAATTTTGAAGCGTAAGTATGGGCCAATATTGAAGAATCCACCAAATCAATCAACCAATGCTCATCTCTTTTCAAGACATTTGATTATTTTCTTTAAAAAAAAATGCATAGTGTTTTATTGCTATAGGCAAGTATTGTAGTAGTTGGTACCTGCTAATGGTGCATTAGTAGAAACCAACTGCTACAATCTCTACAAAATTGAAACAGTGCTTCAGGATTTATTCCCCTGCCTCGTGCATACTACGTAGGTGTTGTGTACTGACAAATAGTGCAATATAGCAAATCTATTCATAATCCTCTGCTTGCGATAATGGGGTCATTACTACGCTTAGTCTGGACATCGATTCGATACAGCTAGTCAGCCATCTGTTATAGATGCTCTTGGGGGTATCAGTCCATTTGAGGTGGGGGATAAGCTAATAGCTAGGTTACTCAATATTAACAGCCAATCAGGAAATCGTGCTCAATAATTGATGTTTTGAAAGATTTGTTCAGCTCATTCTATTTTAATATATCTACAACACTCAAACTTAAATCATACTATTTTTACTTCCTTGCACGAAGTAAAGGAAGTATTGTAATCGCGAAAATTTTCGGTTTTTAGATTTCAACGGAAATATCCATTTTCACCATCCCTGAATCCATTTTGAGTAGTTTCGTCGTGGCGTCTGTACGTACGTTCGTACGTATCTCACATAACTCAAAAATGGTTAACCGTAAAAAGTTGAAATTTTGTATTTACGATTGTTGTAAAATCTAGTTGTGAACCTCCCTTTTTGGTCACTGCTTCATAACCGGAAGTGGTAATTTACTTGAAGGTCGTAATTGATTTTATCAAAAATTATATTAAAATACTATGCAAAACTTCTCATATTTAGTATTAATAACTTATATATTGATTTAAATAACATACTAGATTTTGGTTTTAATTGAAAAATCGGAAGAGGTACTTTACTTGAAGGTGATATTAGACTTTCATCAAAAATTATATTAAAATATAATGTAAAACTTCTCAAATTTGGTAAATAGGACTTTTATATCGATATGAATGCATTTAATATATTTTGGTTAAAATTGGTGAGCCGAAAAGGGTACTTTACTTGAAGGTCATAATAAGCTTACATCAAAAATTATAT